>WNNG01000472.1:0-124623 GCA_018208015.1 Medicago ruthenica
TTGCGCGTTTTTTCTCAGGAAAAAAAACGAGGTGCGCACATTCGTGATACACTCTGAACCCTTCTTTTTAGTAACGGATATGATTGTGCCTCAAACAAAACGCTTAACTACTAAGCCATATCTCTGATTGGCTCTAGTTTCAAAATAAGTCAAACATCCGTTTCCAAAACAGTCAAACTGAAATAGCGTGAATTCCGAGAGGAATTATGAAACGGTTGAAGAATTATTAATGATCTTACCATTATATATATGGTCATTCTCTATCCGTTTTACTCACTCTATTCTGCAAGTTACAATAGTATAGCAACCATCACCAATTTTGAAAGAGAAATCATGGGTAAAGGCAAACAGATTGCGAAGAACACCAATGGAAAGAAAGCAACGTCTGGAAAGGAAAACAACAAGAAAATTGCTGATTCCTCAAAAAAAAAACAAAG
Source organism: Medicago ruthenica (assembly GCA_018208015.1). Lineage (NCBI taxonomy): Eukaryota > Viridiplantae > Streptophyta > Magnoliopsida > Fabales > Fabaceae > Medicago > Medicago ruthenica. The sequence goes on from WNNG01000472.1 coordinate 438, forward strand.
AAACCTTCTTCCAAGGGCGAAAGTTCAAGAACTTGCAGAGCTTCCCCTCCTCTTGAAGGGAAAATACACGAGTCACCTTCAAAGGTTCGACCAGAGGTTTCCTCCTCAGAGTCTTATAGTACGGACTCTAATTGGGCAGAATTCCTTTTGACCTATGATGAAAACAAAGAATACCTTCGTTCATCAGACTCAGAAGTGGATTCAAAGTGAAGGCGCTTCAAGATCAACGTGGCACTTTTTCTTTTGTAATTCGAATAAAATCTTAGCACTTTATGATGGATAAAAATCCAAGATAAGACTTTTGTATGATGAGGGATAAAACCCACCATTTTAATTCGAATCTTTTATTTTACTGGCATCTTCGCATGTTACCACTTTAGTATTTTGTTTTCGAACTATTCTTGATTTATTCGAACCTCTTGCAGCGCTGGTTTATATCTTTTTAAATACTTACCATTCATATTAATTGAACGCTGCTCAGGAGTCAATTCTTCGATTTCATAAGCGCCATTCGAAAGCACCTGAGAAACTCTAAATGGTCCTTCCCAATTTGGTGACCATTTCCCAAAGACTCTATCTCTTCTGTCCATAGGCAGAATAACTTTCCAGACCAGATCTCCTACGTTAAAGGCTTTAGGCTTAACCTTCTTATTGTAAGCTTTAGCAACTCTTTCTTTTTGTCTAATTAACATATCTAAAGCTTGCAATCTTTCTTCATCTAGATCAACTAATTTGTCTAACATCGAATTCCAATAATGATCAGTAGGTAACTCCATCTGTCTTTGCACTGTCAATGATTGCATCATGATTTCGACAGGCAACACAGCATCATGGCCGTACGTTAGTCGAAATGGAGTTGACTTAGTTGATTCCTTAGGAGAATTCCTACATGCCCATAAGACTTGGTCTAAAGTCTTATGCCAATTCCTTGGTTTCTGAGCAATGTGTTTCTTAATTAAGCCAATGATGGCTTTATTGGCTGCTTCGACTTGACCATTTGCTTGAGCATAATATGGTGTCGAAGTTACCAACTTAAACCCTGTCTGATCAGCGAAATCTTGCATCTTTCGTCCGATAAATACTGTTCCCTGATCAGTAGTAATAGTCTCAGGAAGCCCAAACCTATAAATGATATAGTTTTGAATAAAACTAATCACAGCTTCTTGATCCACATTTGGCAGAGCGACCGCTTCAATCCATTTTGTGAAGTAGTCAATACCAACCAAGATATACCGTTGATTTTTTGACGACGCGGGCTTGATTTCGCCAATCAAATCTAAAGCCCATCCTCTAAAGGGCCAAGGATTAACAATCGAATGCAGTTCATTCGCAGGCACATGTTGAATACCCGCATGTCTCTGACATTCTTGACAACTCTTGGCATATTCTATGCAATCCTTAAGCATAGAAGGCCAATATAAGCCCTGTCGAAATAATAACCATTTCATTTTATGGCCAGCCTGGTGAGCACCACAAGAACCACTGTGTATATTGGTAATGGCTAAATATGCCTCATTTTCACTAAGACATTTTAATAAAACTCCTTCAGAGGTTTTCTTAAATAGCTCATTTCCAATAATAGTGTAACTTAAGGCCCTATATTTAATTTTTCTATCGGTAGTTCCAGTTGGATCTTCCAAATATTTAACAATTGGCTTTCTCCAATCATTATCAGCTAAATTGTCAATGGCAAAAATTTCTGCTACAAACTATCGAAGTGCAGATCAGTGTTTTGAAAATTATTTTCGACATCCTCAAGACTGTCAACAACTTGTTTATCTGCCCCCAAATATTTCGGTATTGACAATTCACTAGAAACTGGCTCGTTCGAAATTAATTTCTCTTTAATCTCGATTATCTCTTCGAATTTTTCTTTCGAGAGCTTATAACCAGAAGCAATTTGAGCCAAATCATTTGCCTCTTGATTTTCGATTCGAGGTATGTGCTGAATATCATAGGAATCAAAATGTTTTAACAAAGAAAATGCAATGACGAAGTATTTCATCAAGTGTTCTTGGATACATTTATATTCCTTAGTTAATTGTTTCACAACTAATTCAGAATCACCTCTTATTTTAATGTGTCTTGCCCCCAAGTCTAGAAGAATTTCCAAACCCGCAATTAAAGCTTCGTACTCTGCTTCATTGTTAGAACAAGACCCATTAATTTTATACTTGAACTTAGTTGGAACTCTCGATGGTGAAATTATCAAGATTCCAATTCCTATACCTTGCCTATGTCTGGACCCATCAAAATTATACACTAACCAAGGTTCAGACTCAACACAATTCACTGGACTTTCGATTACTGAATGATCAGCAATGAAATCAACAACTATTTGACCCTTAACAGCTTTTAAGGGTTTAAAAGTCAGTGAATATTCTGTTAAAGCCAAAGCCCATTTCCCAATTCTACTGTGCAAAATTGGTTTTAATAACATATGCTTAATTATATCGAAATGGGAATAAACATAAACATCAACTGGCTTTATATATTGCTTGAGTTTGGTACAAGAAAAATACAAACAAAGACAAAGCTTTTCAATTACACTGTATCTAGTTTCAGCATCATTTAGAACTACTTAAAAAATAAATAGCTTTCTCGACACCATTTTCATCTTCTTGAGCAAGCATGCTCCCAATGGTTGAATCTGACGCTGCAATGTACAACTTCATTTCCTTGTTTTGAATGGGAGGCATCAAAGTTGGAGGATTTGACAAATACGCCTTAATCTCGTCAAATGTCTTTTGCTGTTCTGTTCCCCATTTGAACGCATCATCTTTCTTGAGTTTTAACAATGGAGAGAAGGGTTGAGCCTTTCCACTTAGATTCGAAATGAACCTTCTCAAAAAATTTATTTTGCCAAGCAATGATTGAAGTTGTTTCTTTGTTGCTGGAGACTTGGTCTCCATGATAGCTTTTGTCTTGTTTTGGTTTATCTCTATTCCCTTTTTATGCACAACAAAGCCAAGGAAATCTCCTGCACGTACACAAAAAGCACATTTTAGTGGATTCATTTTTAATCCACATTTTCTCATTCTTTCGAAAGATCTTTTAAGATGACTTAAATGTTCATCAGCAGATGAAGATTTAACCACAATGTCATCAATATAAATTTGCATAAAGATCTCTATAAAATCATGAAAGATCGAATTCATTGCTCTTTGATATGTTGCCACAGCATTCTTTAAGCCAAAGGGCATCACTACCCATTCATAAGTGCCTAAAGCACCAGGACAATGAAAAGCAGTTTTAGATATATCATCTTCAGCAATGAAGATTTGGTTATAGCCAGAATAACCATCTAGCATGCTTAAATATTCATGACCCACTGTTGAATCAACTAGCATTTCTGCTACAGGCATTGAATATTCATCTTTTGGCGTAGCATTATTTAAATCTCTAAAGTCTATGCAAACTCGAAGAGATCCATTCTTTTTAATAACCGGAACAATATTAGCTAACCATTCTACATACCTGGCTGTTCGAATGAACTTGCACTTGAGCAGCCTTTCAATCTCTGCTTTGATCTTTGTCATGATTTCTAGAGCAAACCTCCTTGGAAGCTGATTCACCGGTCTTTTATCTGGTCGAAGAGGTAACCTATGTTCCACCAAGTCTTTGCTTAATCCTGGCATTTGATCATAATCCCAAGCAAAGCAATCCCTGTAGTCTTTCAGCAATTCGACCACTCTAATTCTCAAGCTTGAATCAATATTGGTACTGATATATGTTGGCCTTTTGATAGAGCCATCTCCAATATCAATCTCTTGCAAAGGATCTTGAGCCTTCATTCTTTGATTCGAACTAATTAGATCTTTCTCAAAACCCAAAGGTTCATCATCATAAATGCAATCTAACCTTTGCTTGTTGCCATGATTCGAATCGCTGGCTTTTGCAGCCAACTCTTTTTGTGAATCGAAATTGGCCTCAACAGCCATGTCTTCTTGAAGTTCAATGGCTTCCATAGCCATTTTCATTCTGTTTTCGGCATCATATGCCGTAATCCTACTCCATGCTGGAGACTTAATCATCATAACTGTCAAGGTCACCCCATCCCTGAGGTGATGGGAATTCATCCTCTGTCAAGGGCTTATCAATAGCTTCCCTTTCCCAGCAAAAACCATGGGTTGGATGTAATTTAACAGAGTGGTAAACATTCTCAGACACCACTTTATTTGGATTGAAGGCATCATTTTGGTCACCACATGGAGCAATGGCAGCCAAATTCTTGTCGAAATTTTGGAGAGTGACAGTGTTAGTTTCTGACATGTAAGCACTCTGATCTGCTTCAACATTCTCTACCAAACCATCCTCTCTCCACAGAATTAACCTTTGGTGCATGGTTGATGGAACAGCTCCAACTCCATGAATCCATTCCCTACCCAACAGTAGGTTGTAATTAGGCCTAGCAGCAATAACCATGAAGAGAGTTCTTCGAACTGTACTCCCAACACACACCTCCATTTGCACAGCGCCTAAGGAGTGACCAGACTTTCCTTCATAATTAGCTAGCACAACATTGTGAGAGTGAAGGTCAGTATCGAACAAACCTAGTTTCTTCAGCATAAAATGAGGCATAATATTCACCACAGCCCCACCATCAACCAAGACTTTGTTGATACCTACATCATTCACTTTTGCTCTTATAAATAAGGCCTTTAAATGATTTTGCATACCCAGGTGTGGCTTTTCGAACATGGCATTTTGTTCTTCAACACAGCCATTTCCTATCACATAGTAGCAAACTGGCTTATGATTAGCCATGTCAGAGTTTTCGAAGTCTTCTTCTTCTTCGTTGACTTCAGTTGGGACATCATATTCCGCTGGCAGAATGGATATGACATTAACCAGAACATCAAAATCTGGCTCATCATCAAGGAGATCATCATCATCCATGTAATCTTCCTCATTTTTTCCATCCTCAGCCTTTATTCTTTCGACGATTGGAGCAAGCCTCTCCTTTGCTGGCTTCACAGCCCAATCGACCTTCTGTACTGCAGTTGCATTGCCCCCAGCACTTACCTTTTGAGTAGCAAGCTTCTTCTTACGCTGAAACCTACGCCACTGGGTGCGGGTCATAGGATTTTTCCCTTTTTAGTTGTTCCTATAAGCATACTTATTGGCTTCCGTATTTTGAGATCCAGCAATTACCTTTGTGTCTTTGGCTTCAGCAGTGATCTTCACACTCACATTGCTTGAACTCCCCTTTTCCATCGATCTGTTGTTGAAAGCTACATGCTGACCACTCACCCATTTATTCACAGGTGCTTTGTTCGATGGCTTAAAGGTATGCTGAGGCCCCAACCTTTGTTGGATCGAAGGACTCTTAGCAGCAGACTTGTTCCAGTCAACCTTTTGGTATGGCCAACCCTTTTGCTTTTGCTTAGTGTTCGACCATTTTCTCTTGTTGTCAGCATAAGGAACAACATTTTTGAGGCCTGCAGTGGCCTCCTTATCACACACTGCACTACACCTTGGGCACAGCATAACTTCAGAGTTATTGAGTTTACACGTATTTAAGAAGTCTATCAATTCTTCTTCAGCCTTAGGGTAAACTTCTTCAACTTTCTTCTTATATTCCTCTTCAGGGACAGCCTTCGTTGGTGCAGGATCAACCACATCAACCATGTTGCAGTCATAAACTTCGACATAAGTAGCATCAACAGTTGGCAATGGATCTGTATCCACTTTCATTTGAGGTTTGGCCTTATCAGCAAACTTCAGCCTACCTTCATTCAATGCTTTTTGAACCAAGTCCCTGAAAAGATTACATCGATGAGTTGTATGTCCCAAATAATTATGATATTTGCAATAACCTCGTTTCTTTCTTTGTTCTATTGGTGGTATTTTCAAATCTTTTGGCACAATTATCTGGCCATCAGACACCAATAGATCAAAGATTTCATCACATTTGGTTATATCAAACGTATAAGTTCTTGCAACAAATTTATCATTTTTAGGTTCGATTGGATTTTTTCCATTCGAAGGCCTCAATAATTTACAAGTGTATGGAGGCCCTGGCTTTAACTCAGCCACATTAACTCCATTATCATCAGAATCAGAATATTCGATATCATTTTCATAATCACTATCATAAGTATCGACAAAGGTGATTTCCTTCTTTTTCTGAAACTTAAAATTTCTAACCTTTTCAGCTTTTAGCTTTTCGAGTTATCTAACTCTATCAGCCAATTGAGACATATCTCGAAGATATTGGGTGTCTAGTTTTTTCCTAATCGAATAATCTAGACCACCAGCAGCCATTTCGACAAGTTCATGTTCAGGGACTTGAGTAAAACACCTAGTCTTAAGCAATCGAAATCTATTCAAGTAGTCATCAATAGACTCTTGGGTTTTACGTTTAACACTGGCCAATTCTTTAAGACTTATCTTAGTTTGGCCCATGTAAAATTGCTCATGGAACAACTTCTCTAACTGAGCCCAAGTATGAATCGATTGAGGAGGAAGAGTTGTGAACCAAGTAAAAGCATTTTTGGTTAGAGAATTAGGGAAATACTTCATTCTCAAGTTTTCGTTATTGGCTAAATTACCAGACTCAGCTAAGAACCTAGCGATGTGTTCGACAGTAGACTCACTAGTATCCCCAGCGAACTTAGTATACTTAGGGACTTTCCAACCCCTTGGTAACTCAGTTTCTAACACATACTCAGACAACGCAGAGACAAAATTTGGCCTTCGACATCCTACATTGAGGCCATTCTGGGCTAAAATTGTCTCAACGAGATTAGTCAAATTATTATGTCCAGCAAAATTATTGTTCTGGACATTTCGAACTACCTCATCAGCATCTTGGTTTCTATTTACTAAAACTACTTGTGGCGGTCGAAGGACATCGTTTTGGTACTGAGGCTCCTCATGTGCCACGAACGCCTGGCCTTGGTTTAATGGCTATTCATGAGCCATAAATGCCTGGCCTTGGTTCTGGGGTGTGGCAGACATGGCAGGCATTATCACTTGAGGGACATGCTGGGTTAGCCTAGGCGGAGCAGGGGGAGGTGTACCGAAAAAATCAGCGATTCGACCCATCTGATGTGCCAACATTTGGTAACTGTCGTTGGTACTCTGAATTAATGGGTTAAATACAGTACCAATTTGATGAGTCAATATATTAACCATTTCATGGTTACTCTCATCCATCTGTTGTCTCAAAGACATCACAGTTGAACTAGTTAAAGCTTGAGTGTTTATCCTAGAGGTACTATACCTGTTTGGGTCAAATGGTGGCATGGTCGAAAAGCCAAGTGTAGGTGGAGGCATAGGCCCATACAAAGGATTGGTAATGAAATTCGAATTAAACGGCCTGAAAGCCGAAGTTACAGGTGACACTGTTGAATACGCCATGGTTGGCATGGGTATATTAGCGTGAAGTTCAAACGAACTAGACATTTGGGGGTTAGTTACAGACGACACAACTGGTATACTAGTCGTGGTTGAATTAGATAAAGACCCACTAGAACTTGCCCCAGAACTAGTATTATTAGGAGATCCTGAATCAGGACTCATCTCACTACTCATCGAACTAGAATTCTGAGCGTTTGTTGAGTTGTGAATATGAACAGTTCTAGCCATACCCCAAAACAGCAGTTACAAATTTTAGAAAAAGAAACAATGCACAAAACCGTCCCACTGGGCGTGCCAATTTGTTTACGCTGGGATTTGGTAAACAACCGCTAGTTCAAGTATTTTACACTTGCAAGATCAACTAGAAATCTTAAGACAATTTTGTGCTTTGCTTTTCCAGAAAACTTGTTACATTCATCAAAATGATAAACAGATTATGGTTTTTTGTTTGAGAAAACTAAAAAGAAAAATGCTTCAACTCTGAATCGCCTCAAAGTCGAAAAACACATTCGTAATAAAAGAACTGAACTGTAGAGAAGAAGCATGCAAATAACCTGAAAATAAATTGCATTGAATGTAAAATGATTACAATAAAAAGATGGTTCACAATTCATACATTTTCTCCTTGGAGTTCCTTTCTTTCGATCGTATGAATACTCAGAAATTTTGGGAGAAATTCGTATATGAAAGTTGCGACCCCGATTTCTTCTAAGAAATCACTATATATACTAGAGGTAAAAATCAAACTGCCGCTTCGATCCTACGCTCTGGATTCTTCCATGTGTTCCCCACGTTCTCCATTTCTTCAAAGTATTTTCTTCTCTCGCGCGTCAAGCTTTGAAATCTTGGGTCTGGACTTTGCTATTTGGGCCGTAATCCACTAAGCCCACTGCTCCAACTATTCTTCTCGAAATACCTTGCTTCTATGGGAACTTCGACTCTTCGACCTAGTCAAATCCATCCTTTCATATTGTGTACCAAAATTTACGCCTAACACATCCCAAACCCTATTTTTCTTAACCACCTTTTTTGGCTCAGCCTTGGTTACAACAGCGTCTGTTTTCTTTCCATTCCCACCTTTGTTCCTAACCTTCTTCTGGAGCCTATTTACATCAAAAGCACCAACATTTAAACTATCATTCTCTTTACCATTTACACTAACATTACCAACAACACCGTTACTCCTCAAATTATAACAGTTACCGTTATTCAAAATAACAGAACTGTCATTATCAGAATTCTTCTTCCCGTTTTTGCCATCATCACCATTCTTCAAACCACCACCACCACCACTGCCATTCTTCTTCCCATCAGATCCATCTCCCTTCCATGTCACTTGCTGTTTCGTATTCCCACCTACAACCAGAGGATTGGATTTCTTCAAATCCTCAGCACGAGCCTCGGCTTCAATCTTCAGCTGCTTAAAAATGTCATCAAAATCTCGATACACGGTTCTGGTGGGATCATAAACCTGCGAGAATTCACGCATAACAGCAGCAAGCAAATCATCCACATACAACAGATGCAGAATTCGCTGATAAACAACGACGAAAACAAGACCTAGATCGTTGTGGAACGTCCATTTGAGAGAATAGGAAGCTCCAGTTGCATCGTAGTTGTAAGATGCCGCACCGGATCGATCCTCTAGAAGACAAGATCGAATCAATGTATCGATCGGTGATCCTTTCAACGCGTTAGCAACTTCATTGCATGACCAGAGGATTAATCCTCCTCTTGTGAAAATTAGTAACTTCTCTAACATGATACCTAATTACAAACAAATTCAAATTTAATTCAATTAAACAAAGGTTAATTGTATCATATATATGAATCGAATCAATTCAATTGTTAGGGTATAGATGTTACGAATGAAAAATCGTGTACCTGGGTTTGGATTTTATGCGCTTTGTTGAGGAGAAAGTGGGAAAAAAACCACGACGGGCGTCATAAGTGGTGATTGGGAACCCGTCATGGGTCATGAAGACACACTCGTCACGGGTGGTGACTGCCGTCACAGATTCGTTGACCAGCACCCTTGGAGAGTTGACTTTCTGATGACTTTGACTTTTCTTCCTTTTTTCACCGTTTTTTCATCATTTTGACTCGTAGGGACTTTTAATCAAGAGATACCTGAAATGGACGCACAATACCAGCATAACATTGCAAAAAAACTAAAACATCAAGGTTAAAACATGTGTAAATCGAGTCAAAATATTAGTGCATTTTACGTGTTATCACTTGTAAAGTATGAGCCTTTCTTATCAACTTGACCTGAATTATTATCAATTAAATAAATATTTGCCATATAACTTGATCTTTTCCTCTAAACTCTACTGTGTATTATTTTCTCAGTAAAATTTTAAGGAAATCAAAGTTCAAGAATAACAGATAATTAATAAAGTTAAATTCCAAATTATAACATTGTTAACGATTTTTGTGTGAAGTACTCTACCACATAGATGAAAACCAACCCTTCTTTTTAGCATCAGGCTTGCTCTTCTTCCCAGCATTATCATCATCATCTTCTTCTTCTTCATCCTCACTGTCACTACTAAAATCTCATCTTTATCCATCATACTCTCCCCTTGTTCCTTAGCCAAATAATCAACCTTCCTATCCTTATCCGCATCCTCATCAACATCAACATGATCCGTAAAATCTAATTTTGTTTCAACGGGTTTTTCATCCCAAACCCTATTTTTCTTAACCACCTTTTTTGGCTCAGCCTTGGTTACAACAGCGTCTGTTTTCTTTCCATTCCCACCTTTGTTCCTAACCTTCTTCTGGAGCCTATTTACATCAAAAGCTCCATCATTTAAACTATCATTCTCTTTACCATTTTCACTAACATTTCCAACAACACCGTTACTCCTCAAATTATAACAGTTACCGTTATTCACAATAACAGAACTGTCATTATCAGAATTCTTCTTCCTGTTTTTGCCATCGTCACCATTCTTCAAACCACCACCACCACCACTGCCATTCTTCTTCCCATCAGATCCATCTCCCTTCCATGTCACTTGCTGTTTCGTATTCCCACCTACAACTAGAGGATTGGATTTCTCCAAATCCTCAGCACGAGCCTCGGCTTCAATCTTCAGCTGCTTAAAAATGTCATCAAAATCTCGATACACGGTTCTGGTGGGATCATAAACCTGCGAGAATTCACGCTTAACAGCAGCAAGCAAATCATCCACACACAACAGATGCAGAATTCGCTGATAAACAGCGACGAAAACAAAGACCTAGATCGTTGTGGAACGTCCATTTGAGAGAATAAGAAGCTCCAGGTGCATCGTAGTTGTAAGACGCCGCACCGGATCGCTCCTCTAGAAGACAAGATCGAATCAATGTATCGATCGGTGATCCTTTCAACGCGTTACCAACTTCATTGCATGACCAGAGGATTAATCCTCCTCTTGTGAAAATCATTAACTGCTCTAACATGATACCTAATTACAAACAAATTCAAATTTAATTCAATTGAACAAAGGTTAATCGTATCATATATATGAATCGAATCAATTCAATTGTTAGAGTATAGATGTTACGAATGAAAAATCGCATACATGGGATTCGGTTTAATGCGCTTTGTTGAGGAGAAAGTGGGAAAAAACCACGACGGGCGTCATTAGTGGTGACTGGGAACCCGTCAAGGGACATGACGACACACTCGTCACGTGTGGTGACGGCCGTCACGGATTCGTTGACCAGCATCCTTGGAGAGTTGACTTTCTGATGACTTTGACTTTTCTTCCTTTTTTCACCGTTTTTTCATCATTTTGACTCGTAGGGACTTTTAATCAAGAGATACCTGAAATGGACGCACAATACCAGCATAACATTGCAAAAAAAACTAAGAAATCAAGGTTAAAACATGTGTAAATCGAGTCAAAATATTAGTGCATTTTACGTGTTATCACTTGTAAAGTATGAGCCTTTCTTATCAACTTGAGCTGAATTATTATCAACTAAATAAATATTTGCCATATAACTTGATCTTTTCCTCTAAACTCTACTTTGTATTATTTTCTCAGTAAAATTTTAAGGAAATCAAAGTTCAAGAATAACAGAGAATTAATAAAGTTAAATTCCAAATTATAACATTGTTAACGATTTTTGTGTGAAGCACTCTACCACATAATTTATTCAGATTGTACTCATCCCTTTTCATAGCAATTTAAAAAGATTTTTATATGTCTCATCTTAAAAACCATAGATGGAACAAACAGAAAAACATTTTTATATATTGGGATATATTAAGTTTTCCAAAATAGATAAAGGGGGGAAGAAAGCTTTCCAAAATAAACAAACCAAACTGCATCCAAAGTCATAGCCACATAGTTTGGCCTACAGAGTAATAGGATTAACAAGGATCATCAAGTAACTTGCAAACTGAAAACATTCGTGACAGGTCACAGGTGAAGAGAAGAGTCTCACGACCGAAACTAAAATAGTTTCATCCTTTCATTTAAGGAGCGTCTTCACAATGGACTTGACGTTGAGTTTCTTGAGGTCGGTATAGGACTGTCCACATCCCACAAACATGACTGGAGCTCCAGATATGTAAACCATTGAAAGTGCAGCTCCCACCTGACAAAACCAAACATAATTAGCAGACGGTTTCAAGATCCTCTAGTGTTCGAAAAAAACTGCACCTGGTGCAGTTCTTAATCCTATCTTTCATCTATATTAAATTATATTTGACTATATGACCAGTTATTTTTAATGGTAGCGATGGTTGTAGTTTTTTTAAAAATGGACAGTCTCCGTTCTAGCCGACCAATAAATGTTCATGAAGAATATCCAAATGCTTAGCCATAAAGTTACTTGCAATTCCAGTATTTGCATACCTTATCATCATTAGTGTCAAACTTTGTGAGCAAGATCCCATCAATCAATCTGGGTGTAGGAGATGTGGAGAGGTCAGCCAATTTCTGCAACAAAATAAACAGGTTCAATGACAGACATATGGGAGAAAGAGAGACGAAGACCCAATTGTAGTTGGACAAAGCTACTATTGAATATATAGAACCTAACCTGGTTGAACTTTGAAAGTTGATCAACTGCATCATTGCCATCCAGTGCTTCTCCAACAAATAAGACCAGGTCAGGATTGTTAAGGTAGATCAGCTTTGACAGTGCTCTCATCAATGGTTCATTATCCTGAAAACCATCAGTGACATGTAAGATGAAGTGATGAACATATAAATGAATTTAAATAAACATCATCAATAGTCTCTAAATATAACCAAAACCATTCAACTATGACAATTTTCCTTTATTCCAATAAACATAAAAGGTTCATTTTCAGTACTATCTCTTGACTGCAAAGGCCTAGAAACTGAAACAATGATGGAGCTCTGGAGCCCAATAATGAAATGGGCCACAAAAAGGATCAGATTGTGGATACTGGCCCACATCCCAAACCTTGGAGGGTATACTCTAGAAGACTTAAGAGAGCTGATGGTTAATGACGTGGCATCAGAGGTTCCATTTCTTAAGGGGATTCTGTTAGGAATAAGCACATAAAAAATTGGGAGGGTAGCTGAACTACCATCATCCATTCATTCTAGAAGTTAGTAACTGTTTCATTCAGTTAGGCGGAGTAGGATATTCCTCTCTGAAGGAGCCTTGGCTCAGGTGGTCTGTTGCTTTCCTACAAGAGCGTAGCTCAATTTCCTTTCGTTAGTCAATATAAAACCGGTATTAACCCCGGGTTCCTAACAGATAACCAATAATACGAGTCATTTGGTATATTGTACACCCCCGTAAAATCAATAAACTTTTGCTAAAACAACTGCAATTATTACCTGCATACGACCAGCTGTATCGACTAGCACAACATCCGAACCATTCCGTGAAGCTTCCTGAATTGCTTCTTTTGCCACAACAACATGATCTTTTTCATAACCCTTCTCAAATATAGGGATCTGAAAGGGGAAATTATAAGGATATTATTAATATTAACTAACAATATATGCATTAATCTTTAAGCACTAAAATCAATGTAAACCTGATGTCTGCGTGCATGAGTCCACAACTGCTCAACAGCTCCTGATCGAAATGTATCACAAGCAGCCATTATGACATTAACGTTGTGTTGCTGAAGCCAGTAAGCAACCTGCATAATCACACAGAAAATGGAATATCTCCTTCAGGTTAAAAAGCAAGCCCAACATAAGGATTTTTTACATAAAGAGTAGAAGATTATATGAACATCCTTCACCTTAGCAAGATTAGTAGATTTTCCAACTCCATTAACTCCAACAAATACAACAACATATGGTTTCCTTTGCTCTTTTGCAGCATGAACATCCCTCAATATGTCAATTGAACGCTTTGGAGTTAAAATACAAACCAGTGTGTCTTCCATTGCCGCCTGCATTATTTTTCAAAACACAGCATAAGTATGAATAATGTGAAATTGTATATAAATAAAAAGCCGGCATCAAACGTCGATAGGGAAAAAGATAGAAACAAAACCTGCACTGTGGAAGATATCCTTGTAAATGAAGCCAATTTTTTGCCTTCAAGACTTGCTGCCACTGATTCACATAGCTTCTCAGCTATTTCCTAAGCCTACAAGTGACACAGAATGTAAAAATGTTATCTAGCTAAAGAAGAGCAAAAAGTAGCCAATAGAACAAAATTTAGACGTTGAAGCCACCACATCTAATGATGCTGAGGATAAATACATACCACATTCTTGGTCATGAGTCTATCCTTCAGAGCTTTCAAAGCTGGTTCAAAGTCCGACTTCTCCAAATTAGCCTTCCCAGCAATACTAAGCACAAGCATGTAAATAAACTTCATTAGTAGTCATTTCAATGAAAAGCAGAAAATTGAAATAAACTAATAGTAATAATTTCGAAGTGAAGTTGTAAAATTATTTAATCAAAGTAGCAGATCAAGGTTATTTGCAAACAACAAAATAAATTTCACCCCAAACGATACTGTCACAAGGAAAATGGAAACAGGGCATCATCACAAAATCTTAGAAAAACAAAAATCAAAGCAAAATAAGCTTTATGCTTTGTCATATCCATATGCCCCTGACCTCAACACCTTTCCTGACTTTCAAACGAATACCAATATCATTACAAGTAAAATAAGCTTGACATCCTAATGATGCACACATGTCTTAAAGCAAAGGACAACTATGAATAAGATTTCAATCCAAGGAAGTTTACAGTGTAATTTCTATTGCTACCACCAATTGCAGTAAATCATCATTAGAATAAAAAAAATTGAAATATTGTCAAGGAATCATCGATTAGAAACATTGCAACAGACAACAAAATCCAATTGACGGAAATATAACACTTTTCACTATTTCAAGCAACACAACATCAATCGGATTCTACGAGGTAAGCTAATTAATCAAGTTCAGCAAGTTTACCTCTGGAACATAGATGAAAACCAACCCTTCTTTTTAGCATCAGGCTTGCTCTTTTTCCCAGCATTATCATCATCATCATCTTCTTCTTCTTCATCCTCACTGTCACTACTAAAAATCTCATCTTTATCCATCATACTCTCCCCATGTTCCTTAGCCAAATAATCAACCTTCCTATCCTTATCCGCATCCCCATCAACATCAACATGATCCCTAAAATCTAATTTAGTTTCAACGGGTTTCTCATCCCAAACCCTATTTTTCTTAACCACCTTTTTTGGCTCAGCCTTGGTTACAACAGCGTCTGTTTTCTTTCCATTCCCACCTTTGTTCCTAACCTTTTTCTGGAGCCTATTTACATCAAAAGCTCCATCATTTAAACTATCATTCTCTTTACCATTTACACTAACATTACCAACAACACCGTTGCTCCACAAATTATAACAATTACCGTTATTCACAATAACATATCTGTCATTATCAGAATTCTTCTTCCCGTTTTTGCCATCATCACCATTCTTCAAACCACCACCGCCACCACCACCACTACCATTCTTCTTCCCATCAGATCCATCTCCCTTCCATGTCACTTGTTGTTTCGTATTCCCACCTACAACCAGAGGATTGGATTTCTTCAAATCCTCAGCACGAGCCTCGGCTTCAATCTTCAGCTGCTTAAAAATGTCATCAAAATCTCGATACACGGTTCTGGTGGGATCATAAACCTGCGAGAATTCACGCTTAACAGCAGCAAGTAAATCATCCACATACAACAGATGCAGAATTCGCTGATAAACAGCGACGAAAACAAGACCTAGATCGTTGTGGAACGTCCATTTGAGAGAATAAGAAGCTCCAGGTGCATCGTAGTTGTAAGACGCCGCACCGGATCGCTCCTCTAGAAGACAAGATCGAATCAATGTATCGATTGGTGATACTTTCAACACGTTACCAACTTCATTGCATGACCAGAGGATTAATCCTCCTCTTGTGAAAATTAGTAACTGCTCTAACATGATACCTAATTACAAACAAATTCAAATTTAATTCAATTGAACAAAGGTTAATCATATCAGATATATGAATCGAATCAATTCAATTGTTAGGGTATAGATGTTACAAATGAAAAATCGCGTACCTGGGTTTGGGTTTTATGCGCCTTGTTGAGGAGACAGTGGGAAAAAAACCATGACGGGCGTCATCGGTGGTGACAGCCGTCACGTCTTCGTTGATCAGCACCCTTGCAGGGTTGACTTTCTGATGACTTTGACTTTTCTTCCTTTTTTTTCACCGTTTTGACACGTAGGGACTTTTAATCAAGAGATACCAGAAATGGACGCACAATACCAGCATAACATTGCAAAAAAACTAAAACATCAACGTTAAAACATGTGTAAATCGAGTCAAAATATTAGTGCATTTTTCGTGTTATCACTTGTAAAGTATGAGCCTTTCTTATTAACTTGAGCTGAATTATTATCAATTAAATAAATATTTGCCATATAACTTGATCTTTTCCTCTAAACTCTACTTTGTATTATTTTCTCAGTAAAATTTTAAGGAAATCAAAGTTCAAGAATAACAGAGAATTAATAAAGTTAAATTCCAAATTATAACATTGTTAACGATTTTTGTGTGAAGCACTCTACCACATAGATGAAAACCAACCCTTCTTTTTAGCATCAGGCTTGCTCTTCTTCCCAGCATTATCATCATCATCATCTTCTTCTTCATCCTCACTGTCACTACTAAAAATCTCATCTTTATCCATCATACTCTCCCATTGTTCCTTAGCCAAATAATCAACCTTCCTATCCTTATCCGCATCCCCATCAACATCAACATGATCCGTAAAATCTAATTTAGTTTCAACGGGTTTTTCATCTCAAACCCTATTTTTCTTCACCACCTTTTTTGGCTCAGCCTTGGTTACAACAACGTCTGTTTTCTTTCCATTCCCACCTTTGTTCCTAACCTTCTTCTGGAGCCTATTTACATCAAAAGCTCCATCAATTAAACTATCATTCTCTCTACCATTTACACTAACATTACCAACAACACGGTTACTCCTCAAATTATAACAGTTACCGTTATTCACAATAACAGAACTGTCATTATCAGAATTCTTCTTCCCGTTTTTGCCTTCATCACCATTCCTCAAAGCACCACCACCACCACTGCCATTCTTCTTCCCATCAGATCCATCTCCCTTCCATGTCACTTGCTGTTTCGTATTCCCACCTACAACCAGAGGATTGGATTTCTTCAAATCATCAGCACGAGCCTCGGCTTCAATCTTCAGCTGCTTAAAAATGTCATCAAAATCTCGATACACGATTCTGGTGGGATCATAAACCTGCGAGAATTTACACTTAACAGCAGCAAGCAAATCATCCACATACAACAGATGCAGAATTCGCTGATAAACAGCGACGAAAATAAGACCTAGATCGTTGTGGAACGTCGATTTGAGAGAATAAGAAGCTCCAGGTGCATCGTAGTTGTAAGACGCCGCACCGGATCGCTCCTCTAGAAGACAAGATTGAATCAATGTATCGATCGGTGATCCTTTCAACGCGTTACCAACTTCATTGCATGACCAGAGGATTAATCCTCCTCTTGTGAAAATTAGTAACTGCTCTAACATGATACCTAATTACAAACAAATTCAAATTTAATTCAATTGAACAAAGGTTAATCGTATCATATATATGAATAAAATCAATTCAATTGTTAGGGTATAGATGTTACGAATGAAAAATCGCATACCTGGGTTTGGGTTTTATGCGCCTTGTTGAGGAGAAAGTGGGAAAAAACCATGACGGGCGTCAAAAGTGGTGACTAGCAGCCCGTCACTGGTCATGACGACCAACCAGTCAACGGTGTTGACGGCCGTCACGGATTCGTTGACCAGCACCCTTGGAGAGTTGACTTCTGATGACTTTGACTTTTCTTCCTTTTTTCACCGTTTTGACTCGTAGGGACTTTTAATCAAGAGATACCTGAAATGGACGCACAATACCAGCATAACATTGCAAAAAAACTAAAACATCAAGGTTAAAACATGTGTAAATCGAGTCAAAATATTAGTGCATTTTTCGTTTTATCACTTGTAAAGTATGAGCCTTTCTTATTAACTTGAGCTGAATTATTATCAATTAAATAAATATTTGCCATATAACTTGATCTTTTCTTCTAAACTCTACTTTGTATTATTTTCTCAGTAAAATTTTAAGGAAATCAAAGTTCAAGAATAACAGAGAATTAATAAAGTTAAATTCCAAATTATAACATTGTTAACGATTTTTGTGTGAAGCACTCTACCACATAGATGAAAACTCACCTTCTTTTTAGCATCAGGCTTGCTCTTCTTCCCAGCATTATCATCATCATCATCATCTTCTTCTTCTTCATCCTCACTGTCACTACTAAAAATCTCATCTTTATCCATCATACTATCCCCTTGTTTCTTAGCCAAATAATCAACCTTCCTATCCTTATCCGCATCCCCATCAACATCAACATGATCCGTAAAATCTAATTTAGTTTCAACGGGTTTTTCATCTCAAACCCTATTTTTCTTCACCACCTTTTTTGGCTCAGCCTTGGTTACAACAGCGTCTGTTTTCTTTCCATTCCCACCTTTGTTCCTAACCTTCTTCTAGAGCCTATTTACATCAAAAGCTCCATCAATTAAACTATCATTCTCTCTACCATTTACACTAACATTACCAACAACACCGTTACTCCTCAAATTATAACAGTTACCGTTATTCACAATAACAGAACTGTCATTATCAGAATTTTTCTTCCCGTTTTTGCCATCATCACCATTCTTCAAACCACCATCGCCACCACCACCACCGCCACTGCCATTCTTCTTCCCATCAGATCCATCTCCCTTCCATGTCACTTGCTGTTTCGTATTCCCACCTACAACCAGAGGATTGGATTTCTTCAAATCCTCAGCACGAGCCTCGGTTTCAATCTTCAGCTGCTTAAAAATGTCATCAAAATCTCGATACACGGTTCTGGTGGGATCATAAACCTGCGAGAATTCACGCTTAACAGCAGCAAGCAAATCATCCACATACAACAGATGCAGAATTCGATGATAAACAGCGACGAAAACAAGACCTAGATCGTTGTGGAACGTCCATTTGAGAGAATAAGAAGCTCCAGGTGCATCGTAGTTGTAAGACGCCGCACCGGATCGCTCCTCTAGAAGACAAGATCGAATCAATGTATCGATCGGTGATCCTTTCAACGCGTTACCAACTTCATTGCATGACCAGAGGATTAATCCTCCTCTTGTGAAAATTAGTAACTGCTCTAACATGATACCTAATTACAAACAAATACAAATTTAATTCAATTGAACAAAGGTTAATCGTATCATATATATGAATCGAATCAATTCAATTGTTAGGGTATAGATGTTACGAATGAAAAATCGCGTACCTGGGTT
This sequence comes from Medicago ruthenica, assembly GCA_018208015.1. NCBI lineage: Eukaryota > Viridiplantae > Streptophyta > Magnoliopsida > Fabales > Fabaceae > Medicago > Medicago ruthenica. Next base: position 19,673 of record WNNG01000472.1, read on the forward strand.
TGGGTTTTATGCGCTTTGTTGAGGAGAAAGTGGGAAAAAACCATGACCGGCGTCATAAGTGGTGACTGGCATCCCGTCACTGTTCATGACGACCATCCAGTCATCCGTGGTGACGGCCGTCACGGCTTCGTTGACCAGCACCCTTGCAGAGTTGACTTTCTGATGACTTTGACTTTTCTTCCTTTTTTCACCGTTTTGACTCGTAGAGACTTTTAATCAAGAGATACCTGAAATGGACGCACAGTACCAGATAACATTGCAAAAAAACTAAAACATCAAGGTTAAAACATGTGTATATCGAGTCAAAATATTAGTGCATTTTTCGTGGTATCACTTGTAAAGTATGAGCCTTTCTTATTAACTTGAGCTGAATTATTATCAATTAAATAAATATTTGCCATATAACTTGATCTTTTCCTCTAAACTCTACTTTGTATTATTTTCTCAGTAAAATTTTAAGGAAATCAAAGTTCAAGAATAACAGAGAATTAATAAATTTAAATTCCAAATTATAACATTGTTAACGATTTTTGCGTGAAGCCCTCTACCACATAGATGAAAACCAACCCTTCTTTTTAGCATCAGGCTTGCTCTTCTTCCCATCATTATCATCATCATCATCTTCTTCTTCATCCTCACTGTCACTACTAAAAATCTCATCTTTATCCATCATACTCTCCCCTTGTTCCTTAGCCAAATAATCAACCTTCCTATCCTTATCCGCATCCCCATCAACATCAACATGATCCGTAAAATCTAATTTAGTTTTAACGGGTTTTTCATCTCAAACACTATTTTTCTTCACCACCTTTTTTGGCTCAGCCTTGGTTACAACAACGTCTGTTTTCTTTCCATTCCCACCTTTGTTCCTAACCTTCTGCTGGAGCCTATTTACATCAAAAGCTCCATCAATTAAACTATCATTCTCTCTACCATTTACACTAACATTACCAACAACACCGTTACTCCTTCAATTATAACAGTTACCGTTATTCACAATAACAGAACTGTCATTAACAGAATTCTTCTTCCCGTTTTTGCCATCATCACCATTCTTCAAACCACCACCGCTGCCACCACCACCACCACTGCCATTCTTCTTCCCATCAGATCCATCTCCCTTCCATGTCACTTGCTGTTTCGTATTCCCACCTACAACCAGAGGATTGGATTTCTTCAAATCATCAGCACGAGCCTCGGCTTCAATCTTCAGCTGCTTAAAAATGTCATCAAAATCTCGATACACGATTCTGGTGGGATCATAAACCTGCGAGAATTTACACTTAACAGCAGCAAGCAAATCATCCACATACAACAGATGCAGAATTCGCTGATAAACAGCGACGAAAATAAGACCTAGATCGTTGTGGAACGTCGATTTGAGAGAATAAGAAGCTCCAGGTGCATCGTAGTTGTAAGACGCCGCACCGGATCGCTCCTCTAGAAGACAAGATTGAATCAATGTATCGATCGGTGATCCTTTCAACGCGTTACCAACTTCATTGCATGACCAGAGGATTAATCCTCCTCTTGTGAAAATTAGTAACTGCTCTAACATGATACCTAATTACAAACAAATTCAAATTTAATTCAATTGAACAAAGGTTAATCGTATCATATATATGAATAAAATCAATTCAATTGTTAGGGTATAGATGTTACGAATGAAAAATCGCATACCTGGGTTTGGGTTTTATGCGCCTTGTTGAGGAGAAAGTGGGAAAAAACCATGACGGGCGTCAAAAGTGGTGACTAGCAGCCCGTCACTGGTCATGACGACCAACCAGTCAACGGTGTTGACGGCCGTCACGGATTCGTTGACCAGCACCCTTGGAGAGTTGACTTCTGATGACTTTGACTTTTCTTCCTTTTTTCACCGTTTTGACTCGTAGGGACTTTTAATCAAGAGATACCTGAAATGGACGCACAATACCAGCATAACATTGCAAAAAAACTAAAACATCAAGGTTAAAACATGTGTAAATCGAGTCAAAATATTAGTGCATTTTTCGTTTTATCACTTGTAAAGTATGAGCCTTTCTTATTAACTTGAGCTGAATTATTATCAATTAAATAAATATTTGCCATATAACTTGATCTTTTCTTCTAAACTCTACTTTGTATTATTTTCTCAGTAAAATTTTAAGGAAATCAAAGTTCAAGAATAATAGAGAATTAATAAAGTTAAATTCCAAATTATAACATTGTTAACGATTTTTGTGTGAAGCACTCTACCACATAGATGAAAACTCACCTTCTTTTTAGCATCAGGCTTGCTCTTCTTCCCAGCATTATCATCATCATCATCATCTTCTTCTTCTTCATCCTCACTGTCACTACTAAAAATCTCATCTTTATCCATCATACTATCCCCTTGTTTCTTAGCCAAATAATCAACCTTCCTATCCTTATCCGCATCCCCATCAACATCAACATGATCCGTAAAATCTAATTTAGTTTCAACGGGTTTTTCATCTCAAACCCTATTTTTCTTCACCACCTTTTTTGGCTCAGCCTTGGTTACAACAGCGTCTGTTTTCTTTCCATTCCCACCTTTGTTCCTAACCTTCTTCTAGAGCCTATTTACATCAAAAGCTCCATCAATTAAACTATTATTCTCTCTACCATTTACACTAACATTACCAACAACACCGTTACTCCTCAAATTATAACAGTTACCGTTATTCACAATAACAGAACTGTCATTATCAGAATTTTTCTTCCCGTTTTTGCCATCATCACCATTCTTCAAACCACCATCGCCACCACCACCACCGCCACTGTCATTCTTCTTCCCATCAGATCCATCTCCCTTCCATGTCACTTGCTGTTTCGTATTCCCACCTACAACCAGAGGATTGGATTTCTTCAAATCCTCAGCACGAGCCTCGGTTTCAATCTTCAGCTGCTTAAAAATGTCATCAAAATCTCGATACACGGTTCTGGTGGGATCATAAACTTGCGAGAATTCACGCTTAACAGCAGCAAGCAAATCATCCACATACAACAGATGCAGAATTCGATGATAAACAGCGACGAAAACAAGACCTAGATCGTTGTGGAACGTCCATTTGAGAGAATAAGAAGCTCCAGGTGCATCGTAGTTGTAAGACGCCGCACCGGATCGCTCCTCTAGAAGACAAGATCGAATCAATGTATCGATCGGTGATCCTTTCAACGCGTTACCAACTTCATTGCATGACCAGAGGATTAATCCTCCTCTTGTGAAAATTAGTAACTGCTCTAACATGATACCTAATTACAAACAAATACAAATTTAATTCAATTGAACAAAGGTTAATCGTATCATATATATGAATCGAATCAATTCAATTGTTAGGGTATAGATGTTACGAATGAAAAATCGCGTACCTGGGTTTGGGTTTTATGCGCTTTGTTGAGGAGAAAGTGGGAAAAAACCATGACCGGCGTCATAAGTGGTGACTGGCATCCCGTCACTGTTCATGACGACCATCCAGTCATCCGTGGTGACGGCCGTCACGGCTTCGTTGACCAGCACCCTTGCAGAGTTGACTTTCTGATGACTTTGACTTTTCTTCCTTTTTTCACCGTTTTGACTCGTAGAGACTTTTAATCAAGAGATACCTGAAATGGACGCACAGTACCAGATAACATTGCAAAAAAACTAAAACATCAAGGTTAAAACATGTGTATATCGAGTCAAAATATTAGTGCATTTTTCGTGGTATCACTTGTAAAGTATGAGCCTTTCTTATTAACTTGAGCTGAATTATTATCAATTAAATAAATATTTGCCATATAACTTGATCTTTTCCTCTAAACTCTACTTTGTATTATTTTCTCAGTAAAATTTTAAGGAAATCAAAGTTCAAGAATAACAGAGAATTAATAAATTTAAATTCCAAATTATAACATTGTTAACGATTTTTGCGTGAAGCCCTCTACCACATAGATGAAAACCAACCCTTCTTTTAGCATCAGGCTTGCTCTTCTTCCCATCATTATCATCATCATCATCTTCTTCTTCATCCTCACTGTCACTACTAAAAATCTCATCTTTATCCATCATACTCTCCCCTTGTTCCTTAGCCAAATAATCAACCTTCCTATCCTTATCCGCATCCCCATCAACATCAACATGATCCGTAAAATCTAATTTAGTTTTAACGGGTTTTTCATCTCAAACACTATTTTTCTTCACCACCTTTTTTGGCTCAGCCTTGGTTACAACAACGTCTGTTTTCTTTCCATTCCCACCTTTGTTCCTAACCTTCTGCTGGAGCCTATTTACATCAAAAGCTCCATCAATTAAACTATCATTCTCTCTACCATTTACACTAACATTACCAACAACACCGTTACTCCTTCAATTATAACAGTTACCGTTATTCACAATAACAGAACTGTCATTAACAGAATTCTTCTTCCCGTTTTTGCCATCATCACCATTCTTCAAACCACCACCGCTGCCACCACCACCACCACTGCCATTCTTCTTCCGATCAGATCCATCTCTGTCACTTGCTGTTTCGTATTCCCACCTACAACGAGAGGATTGGATTTCTTCAAATCCTCAGCACGAGCCTCGGCTTCAATCTTCAGCTGCTTAAAAATGTCATCAAAATCTCGATACACGATTCTGGTGGGATCATAAACCTGCGAGAATTCACGCTTAACAGCAGCAAGCAAATCATCCACATACAACAGATGCAGAATTCGCTGATAAACAGCGACGAAAAGAAGACCTAGATCGTTGTGGAACGTCCATTTGAGAGAATAAGAAGCTCCAGGTGCATCGTAGTTGTAAGACGCCGCACCGGATCGCTCCTCTCGAAGACAAGATCAAATCAATGTATCGATCGGTGATCCTTTCAACGCGTTACCAACTTCATTGCATGACCAGAGGATTAATCCTCCTCTTGTGAACATTAGTAACTGCTCTAACATGATACCTAATTACAAACAAATTCAAATTTAATTCAATTGAACAAAGGTTAATCGTATCATATATATGAATCGAATCAATTCAATTGTTAGGGTATAGATGTTACGAATGAAAAATCGCGTACCTGGGTTTGGGTTTTATGCGCTTTGTTGAGGAGAAAGTGGGAAAAAAACCATGACGGGCGTCATAAGTGGTGACTGGCAGCCCGTCACTATTCAAGACGACCAACCAGTCATCGGGGGTGACGGCCGTCACGGCTTCGTTGACCAGCACCCTTGCAGAGTTGACTTTCTGATGACTTTGACTTTTCTTCCTTTTTTCACCGTTTTGACTCGTAGGGACTTTTAATCAAGAGATACCTGAAATGGACGCATAATACCAGCATAACATTGCAAAAAAACTAAAACATCAAGGTTAAAAGATGTGTAAATCGAGTCAAAATATTAGTGCATTTTTCGTGTTTTCACTTGTAAAGTATGAGCCTTTCTTATTAACTTGAGCTGAATTATTATCAATTAAATAAATATTTGCCATATAACTTGATCTTTTCCTCTAAACTCTACTTTGTATTATTTTCTCAGTAAAATTTTAAGGAAATCAAAGTTCAAGAATAACAGAGAATTAATAAAGTTAAATTCCAAATTATAACATTGTTAACGATGCATTTGTTTTAGCTTTAGGGTTATTTTCGCATGCCACAAGTAGTTTAGATACCAGAAAAATCACAATTTTGAAAATGGGTCAATCTTCGCTAGACAGCGCTTGTAGCGCAGGGAACCAGCAAATTCTGGGCTCGCTCGCTACAAGCGACCATCCTGTCGCTGTAGCGACGAAGCCCAGACTTAGTTTTATTTTTCTGTTATTCTAATGCTGACTTGAATCCTACCTGTTTTGCATGTTTAATGTTATTTTGTAGGCATGGCACCCAAATCATCATCAAAGAGGCAACGTAATGTTGAGGGATCATCATCTAGACCACAACCTAACCCTCAACCACATGATTCAAACAGGTTTCTAAGCTTACGTAACCAAGAGCGTTACGATGAGCTTAAAACAAGGAGGATTTGGTCAGAGAAACAGTTCAAGATAGCTGAGGAAGGAAACTATGGAGGAATTGCACATATGCTGAATGAGATGAAATGGGGAATCTTGTGCGATCCTCCAAGGAAGATTAACTATGACGTTGTGCGAGAGTTCTACGCAAACGCCATTCCAGCTGACCCTTCAGACCCATTTACATGGACGACATTTGTGCGAGGGCGCACCATCGCTTTTGATAGGATGTCCATCAACTCTTACTTGGGTAAACCTCTGGTACTTTGTGATTCTGATAACCCATTAGCGTCGGAGGAGCTGTGTGCCTTCCACGAACACCAGAGGAGGGGAAACTGGGATCACGACTTAATCGCACGGGAGATCTTCCAAGTGGGGAAGAATTACGACGTGAGCAAGGCCTCGGGTAAGCCTTTTAGAGCTTTCAGAGATGACATGACCACACCAGCTCAGGTTATCCTTACCCTCATCTTATATAACATTAGGCCTAAGTCTCACACCTCATCTACTACCCTGGATGTCACACCCTTGCTTCATTATATCCTCAGCAACCGTCAGGTTGACGTTGCGAGGATTATAGCTAATGAGATGAGGGTTGTGGCAGAAAGTGGTATCCTGCCGCCGGGTAAACCTAAGTGCCCACTACCTTTTCCTGGCTTGATTATGGGATTATGTAGAAAAGCCAGGATCCACATGCCCACCCAAGTGGATGAAGAGATTAAAAACCCTATTGATGATAGATACATCAATAGGTACTACTCCACCCCCTCTCCTACTGCTCCACCTTCTTCTGCTGCTGGACCTTCCACCTCTGCTGGACCATCTATGGTACCACCCACTGCACCCTAGGACCCTAGCCAACTTCAGGCCTCAACCTATCCACCTTTGGATTTTTCTAGTTGGGATCCCTATCATATGACTGCGTATTCACACATCATGGCTCAGAATGAGTCAAACCACCGAGCTCTGACGACGATTCAGAGTCATATGCACGAGGCAGGCTACAACACTTGGACTCCAGCTTATTTCCAGGAGCATATTGCTTGGCCTGGGGACAGGCCATTCTATTCTGGAGGGGCAGGTGCAGATGCTGGAGGTGATGATGCTGCTGATGATGATGATGACCATGGCGATGACTCCTCAGAGGCTACACGGAGCATTGACCACGAGGCTGCAGACTTGATGGATTCAGACATGGATTCAGATTGAGATCTCTTTGCAAGCTGCAGAATTTTGTTCTACCTTTCTTTCGTTTTATTTATTCCTGAACAAGTTTATTATGCTTTGTACTTTTTAAGTTTTATTATGCTTTGTACTCTTTGTTTATGTTTATGTTTATGTACCATGGATAATTTACTTTGGTTATATGTTAGAATATTTTGGTTATTAATTGTTTAAGTATATTATGCTTTATTTAAATTTTGTTATTTATTTTTGAATTTTTTTGAAATTTACCCAACATTGGAAAGAAAGATGACAAAGATTCAAAAGCTAAGTGCTTGTTTGAAAGCAAAGCATTGAGCTTAGAATCAGTTGAGTGATAATGATAGAATGAGTGATAAAAGCGCGCAGCTAAGGTACTCGTTTTCTTGTTTTTCTAGGTATATTCTTGAATGTGAATAAGTTCTTTACACACAAATTTAATCTATTCAATTTTACGCAAGCACATGTTTAGTTTTGAACCAATTAGAACTAGCCGAAATGTGAGGAATCCTCAACCATTGTATATATATGCAGGAGACCAGCATTTCATGTTTAACTCAGTTATTTTATGTTAAATCTATTGTTGTTTTAAATTGTATAAAAGCATTGAAATGATCAAGGCATTTTTTTGTGAATATGAGTGAAACACTTGACCAAATAAACCTACCATGTGAGAAGTGAGAATCTGTTAACCCCTCTGAGCCTATTGAATCAGAATTGTTAGCCATGAACTGTCAACTTTCATAAGCTCAATTGCTTATTGAAATTGCCGGAGTTTGTAAAAAAAATCCAGTTCATAGTTAACTCTTTATTGAATTCTGATATTTGCTTTCTTTTGAACCCTTATCCATCGTTTTTATTGACCTTTGCCAAAATGATAAAGGAACATTCGATTAGGGTGTCATTGAACCAAGTTGGGGAGAAAGGGAGGTTGTGTTAATGTCAAGTAGTGGTGAATGATGATAATTGATCTTGACAACAAGAAGAAGAGAAAAAAAAAGAAAGAAAAGCAAACCAAGAAAATGAAAAGAGAAAAATAGAAAAGGTTTGCAATAATTCAAAGAAAAAGTTGTCAAGATCAATCAAGAAAAGAAAAATTTGTAGTTCACCAAGAGTTGTATTGGAATAAGGAGGAAGTTTGTAAATAGATTGAATGTTCCTCTTGCTTGGCCATTTGAATTCAATATCCCACATATGACAATTCTTTTGTAACCTAGCCCAATTACAACCCTTAAAGACCTTATGATCAATGCCTTTTATGCTTTTAGAAATGATAATTAGATGGACACATAATTTGATTGGAATGTTATCATGTTTGCTGGATGAGTGTTCATACCTTCACAATAGATTTCAATGTGTTCATATATTTTATATAGAAATGTGTTAGGTTTGGTTCAATTTTAAACATGTTGCTTGTTAAGAATTGTGTGATTTGATTCTTTGTGTTTAGAACTAGTTCACATTCATAGTATGTATCTCGTTTAATGAGAAACTTAACTCTAGCTTGCGCATTCACGTTTGAATCATTCATCTGATACTTGTTTCTTCAAACTTTGGATTCTTTTTGATTCTTTTGCTAATTGCTCAATACTTTGGTTTAAAGCTGTGAAAATTTCCTTTTGATTCTTTGGTTTGAGGACAAACCAAAATGCTAAGTTGGGGAGAGTTTGATAAGTGCCTAAAAGTAGTTATTTTTTGATATATTTTAAGGCACTTATGTTACTTGTTTTACAAGTTATCTTAGGATAAGCTCGTATTTGTGGTTAAAATGCAATATTTGTGATCCTAATCTTACCCCATGTTATTATGCAGGAATTTCATGCTTGGACCTGATTGGAGCAAAGAAAATGAAGTTTTGTTAAAGCCATCGCTACAAGCGCAAGTCTCATCGCTACAAGCGAGGATAGGCAGGGAATTTCATGACTTCATCGCTACAAGCGCCAGAAGCCTCGCTGGAAGCGAGCCTAGGCAGGGAAAATTGAGAGTTCATCGCTTCAAGCGATGGACTGGACGCTAGAAGCGAGCCTAGGCAGGGAATTTGAAGGTTCCATCGCTAGTAGCGACAGATCTCGTCGCTACAGCGACCAAAGGGCGGTTTAATGCTAAGTGATGACGTGGAGCTCTCCCATTGGCCATGAAGACTTCCTCGCTACAGCGACAGGCTGGTCGCTTGTAGCGAGCGTGCAAAATCTCAGAAATATAAAAGCATTTTAAGCTCATTTTTTAATATATTCAGTTGAATACTAGTTTTTACAATTTCCAGAGCTTGAAATATTCAATTTCTAAGAGAGAGAATAGGCATAAAAGGAGGCAAACTTCAAATAGCAAAAGGAATTCAAGTGAAGATTACACTAAGAAGCTTTGAGAAATCAAGCCTTAGCATATTCTCCATCTTCCTTTCTTCTTTTGCATAGTTATCATGAGAATGATCAACTAATCTCCTTTGTTGGGATTAATAGGTAATCAATCACTCTTAGTTGTAAACCTTTGATATTTTAAATATATGATTCTAGCAATTTTATATACCATTGAATTTGTTCTTGTTTTTCACTCTTATATTTGATTTAAATGATATTGAAAAATACTTTTGAATCTAGGTTTAGAATGATATTCTATCAAGATAAGAAATTCTAGAAATGGGATTTGGTTTTGATAATTACATTAAGTATTGGATCGTAAAGCTTTCGAATCGTTTAATAGATTGAGAAATCGTCGATTAAACGATACGAACGATCTCACGACGTCATTTGGACACGAATGACGTTGTCGAGTAATACGTGATAATGTCGTATATAAGGAAAAGCTAGAATCCATATTTATGATCAATCGAATACAAAGGACGTTTGATTGATGAACTTTAATCCTAACACCTTTTATGTCCTATTACTCTACGTTTTATTTATAATGCTTTTTATGTCGAGTAGTGTTAGTAATGAAAAAAGATTAAACCCTAACTTAAGAAGATAATCGACGTTGAACGGTTTATGATATCGCAATAATCCCTGTGGAATGATATAAAACTTATACTTACTTTTGTGCTTTAACACACATGGCCCTCATTTTCAAGTGGTGGGGTATATCCTAGAGGTAAACCATAGGGAGGCCATTGCACATTGGCTGCTTCCGCCGTTGGACGAGGGTTACTCTCTCGGGCTGATAGAGTTTGCATTAACTCTAGCATTTGATCCATCTTCCCCTTCATCTCATCAACCTCTTCTCTCAAAGCCGCTTGAGTTTGTTCCAAATTATCCATGATCCTTTGCTTGTTGGCTCGTGTTCCGTACGAGTGTTGGAGATCTGGCTCTTGGACCGAGGGCTTTTTGGGTTTTCTGGCTATGATTGCTTCAAACAGTTTTTTAGGGAAATGAATGAGTGTTTTGTTTTGAAAAAATGCATGAAGATGCATGTGAATGTATGTATGCGATGAATATGCAAAAACATGCGTTTTTTTTTATCATTTTGCTTTACGAGGAAATTTAAAGGTGCGCAATTAATATTAGCAATTAGAAATATTAAAGGCCGGGAAATTGATAATGCTTCAAAATATTATTTGATTAGATAACATTTGTTTACAAAGTGTAACTAATGCTAATACAAATTAAATAGCCGCTCGCTTTTCAGCTTTGTCCATTTCTTCCCTATAGAAGTCTACGGTGTGCTTGCAGAACTTCATAAACTTCTGGATCTCCGTAGGGATGACAAAGTAAGGCATGACCATCTCGGCCTTCGCTAGCTTCTTTGGAAGTTGGGTGATGACCAAGTTCGAGAATGCAACCAATTTAGTGAAATCCTCACTTAATCGGGTGGCGTCTTGCCATACAAACTCAATCACTTCCTTGCGTTGGTCTAGCTTGACATTTGCACTTCTAATTTCATCGTGTAGTTGTGCAATATGGTCCCCGTGTGCTCTTGCAATCTTGTCGAAGTATTCTTCGAATTTCTTGATGTCCGTTTGAAGATGATTGCATTTTAGCTTCTCTTGACGGGAAAGGCTCTCATATCTTTGCCGTTGGACGCGTTCGGCTTGCAGCTGCTCTTTATAGTCCTTGACGACTTCTTGGAGTTGTTGATTTTTCTCTTGAAATTTCAATCTCCATTTTCGTAGAGCTTCGATGGCTAGCTCGCCGAACTTTTTGAGCTCTTGGTTGGAATGCAAGACTCTTTCCAATTCTTCGTCCTTGGCCACAAGGTTGGCATCCGCACTAACCAAGCCGCCTCCTATCCAATCTCTCTTCCCCTCGGAGATTTTTAGCCGCTTTTGGCACACTAGGAGAGAATTTGTCGCTTCATCCCGATCTCTCTTTGTCCTAGTGATTTCTCCCAAAGCTTGGAGATGCTTTAATTCTAACTCCCCATTTTTGTTTTGGAGTTCTCGAATTTTAGCTTTGAGTTCCTCCGCTTCTTTGTTGGGAATGGTTGTGATGGGTTTAGGTGTAGGAGGTTTTGGAGGGCATATGACCACAAAGGGTAGCTTGATTGTTTTAACCCTTTCCTTCACCCATTGAGTATAAAGAGGTTTGGCCACGCAATTCCTCTTGCCGACCTTTCCTTTGCGCACTTGGTTCCAAGCTCCTCGAATTCCTTCTAGCAATGCCGGGTCTTGGTCTCCTTCCCTTAAGAAGAAAGCTTCCAACAAAAGGTCATTGGGTTTGTCTTCCATTGAAAAACCTAGTTATCGGAGAGAGAGGACCGGATTGTAGTTGATGCATCCCTTAGTACCAATGAGGGGTACATTAGGGAAATCCCCGCAACTAAGGATGATTTCCGGATCCTCTAAATTTGGAGAAAACCAATGGATATCCTTCTCGGCGAGAGTTGTCATCCGTTGCGACCACTTGAGTTTGGCCCGGTTTTCCACAAAGTCTCGGCTTCTTGGCATATGTGACATCAACCAAGTTTGCACCAAAGGAGTACAACAAGAAATTGTGCGTCCCCTCCCTTGTTCATGCCTAGAATAGAGGGAATGATAAAAATCCGCCAAAAGCGTGGGAACCGGATTTTTAGTCATGAACACCTCTAAAGCCGTAAAGTCTATGAAATCATCCATGTTGGGGAATAAAACGATCCCGTAGACCAAAAGGGCTAGGATGGCGTTGAATGCTTTTCCCTCTTTGCTAGCTAACAAATCCCGAGATTTGATCTCCAAGAACCTTCTTGTGAATCCCTTAATGTTTCCTCTAATTTCCAAGTTAGATGCTACTTCTTGGACATTAAGGTATAAGGATTCGGCGATGGCTTCTAATGTAGGGTCTTTTCCCGAACCGAGATAAAGTTCATGGTCTTTCATGCTACAACCCAAAATCTTCTCAAATTCTTCCAAGGTTGGAGCTAATTGGAAGTCTTGAAAGGTGAAGCATCGGAGCGGTGGGTCGAAGAATTGAGCCAAAGTGGTTAAAGCCGTTGAATCTATCTTCACGGGTAGGAGATCAAATATTAGCCCATAACTTGCTTCGAAAATACTCTTGTCGACCGAAGAGAGCCTTCTACTCAAAGCTAACAAACTTTCCACTTTAGGAGCCTTGATCTTGAAAGCGAGCGTATTTCTATTCCCGGAATCCATATTTCTCTTTGCTAATATTTGGTTGTTCTTTTTAAATTCCTATAAAGCAAAATGATATGCGAAAATTATTTTCATGAATGCAAATGGATGCAAAGGTATGGTATATGAAGATTCGGAACTTCCCCCCATCCTCACGTGTAGGCTCTAAAGATGAGATTTTCTAAAAAGGTCCCTAGATTCACGGATCTCACATGGAAGTAAGGTCGTCGATTGCGAACTTCGCATGACTTCAATACATTCCAAGTGAAAATCTCCTCTAGGCGGGGTTTGGCATCCTACCTCACGGACATACGTCAACGCGGGCTTCCGCTCACAACCCCTTCCTAACTTAATTTTTTCTCAAGCTCGGGTAGAGAGCCTCACACGTCTGGCATTAACCCGAACAATGTGGAGTAACATCGCTCAAGTAACATCCCCGCAATTGATATATATAATATGAATATAAAGCAATATGAAGCAATTATAAACATAAAGCAAGAGAAGGATATTAACAATAAAATAAAAGCATGCACGCAAAAAAACATAAAAACATTTAGCTTAAAAGCTAAATAGGATAGGCTTGACTTGCTAGTGAGGAGCGGATCCCCAGTGAAGTCGCCAGTTGTGCGCTCTTGTTAAAAACGCGCAATCTTCCGAGACGTGTACGAACGCTCGAAAGGCTGTTGTGAAGTCGCCACCAAAGTTTTTGTTTAAAGGGAACGTTGATAAACCCTTAAGTTTTTTATTTTGAAGGGAAACAATAATAAAACCCTTGACGATGAGGAAAGGATTGGTCATCGCAACCATTATCGGGTTCGGGAGTCGATTACGCAAGGGGAAGGTATTAGCACCCCTTACGTCCGTTGTACTCAATGAGAACCTCCTAATTAGCTAAAGCTTAAAATGTTTTTAAATGTTTTGCGTTCATGCTTGAATATATAAAGGGAAAAAGAAAGTATGATGAAAGGGGAAAAAGTTTGTTTTTTATTATTGTGCTTGACAAAACGACGATCTTGCTCCTACGTATCCCCTGGTGCGATGGGGAATTCAAAGCGTACGTAGTTCTTTGGTAGAAAAACGTATATGTTGGTTATTTTTAATGAACGATGTTTTGACCGAATTCTCACGATTAAACGTAGCTTGTATGCTCGCGCATGGGAGGCTTAAGCGTTTGTTTAAAATCGCGCTAGAATTGATAAAACATGTCCGTTGGGAAAAAAAGGTTCGATTGATCCGACGGGATCAAGAAAGGGTACAATGGACTCAACCGATTCGAACATTGACCGAAGTGACTCAACTGAGTCGAGGGGTGTTCGATTGATCCAACGGGATCAAGAAAAGGTACAATGGACTCAACCGAGTCGAACATTGACCAAAGTGACTCAAACGAGTCGAGGAATTGAATCAAATGGCCACGGGGGACCAAAAGGTTCAAATTGACCACAAAGGGCCAAGAATTGGTTTGGTATGGTCGGATACGTTGAAAATAGAATGACGATTGTCCGAGCGACGAGACATACGTCACGCATTCGTTCAATCGGGGCAATGGAGAGACATACGTCAAACCATCCCTTTTTCATTCAAGTTTTTGTTTGAATTTTTAGAAATCCCAAAGTTTATCAAAACACTTGGTTTGGAACCCAAAATGAAAAGGTTTTAACAAAATTGTGAAAAACGCACAAGTTCGGCTCAAGTTTAAAAAGGGTTTTGAAAAGTGAACAAGTTCGGCTTAAGTTCACGTTTGATTTGAAAATCATGAACAAGGTTTTTGTTCAAGTTTAGTTTTGAAAATGATGAACATAGCTTATTTGCTCAAGTTTGTTTTGAAAGTTTGTGAGCGTAACTTGTTTTGCAAGTTATCCAAAAAAGTGTTACTCGAACTTGTGAATCCTTCAATATTATGCAAAATCAATGATATGGTTTGGATAAAATGAGTTTCAAACCTTTTAGGTACTGAGTTCTTGGGCTAGAACCTCAAAAATTGCCTGTTTGGGAGCCTAAACTCAGATTCTGAGTTCTGTCATGGTCGCACTGCGACCAGAGCTTCGCACTGCGAACAATGCGAAATTTTGAGTTCAGAAGCTGCTTCTGAACTGTTGTTCAGAAGCAACTTCTGAACAATCTCAGAACCTTTAGGGGAGTGAAAAGCTTTGAGATTCAGCAATAAAAAGAGCTGGACAAACCAGTTTAAATGTTTTTGCAAACCTTGGGATTTCTTTGAAACTCAAAAGGGGTTTTTTAGAGCAAAATGGATTTAAACAAAATTAAAGATGCAAGCACAACTATAAATGAAAGATAAGGACTTAGAACACTTATAGAACTCCTAGCAAAGCTTTTGCTGCAAGGAAGTGAAAGGAACTTGAATGGTTGAAGTTTTTGCAAAGTTTGGAATGTTGTTGAACAAGAGCAATGAACTTGTGTAATGCTTTGTGTTGGAACTGTTTTTTTGCTATGTGTTTAGTGTTGTTTCTAGTGTTTTCACATGTGTGCAATTGCTGGTTTTTCTGGTTTTTGTAAGTGTAAGTCAGTCCTTGAAACCTTATGCATAGCATTCTATTTATAGGCCAAAACCAAATCAATTGTCATCATTAGAAATCTCCAAAATCCAGCTGATTTGTGGGCTAGGATCAGGCTAAATCACTTTGCATTTAATGCAAAAGTGAAGAGGTGACCTTGCCTTGCTGCAATGGTCAAGACTTAGCCAAATCCAGCCATCAATTCAATGGATTTTGGATAGAAATGATGATGAAAACAGGGCTGGTTTGCAATTGGTTGTCCCTTGGGATTGGTCCTTGCAATCTTGAGGGTTAAGCAATAAAAACGTGCACTGTGATGTGCAGAGGTTGGGGGAAACAAAAGGGAACATGTGGGCTGGTGTGAGAAGGAAGAAAAGCTGCTGAAAAACAGGGCAGCACTCATGGCTTTTGGGCAAGCAAAACCAGCTGGGTTTGACTGGTTTTGGGGGAGAAAGCAGGAAGAAAATCAACAAGCTGGTGGCTGGGAACCTCAGGGTCAGTAGCAGGTCCACTGGGAGGGACAAGAGCTGCCCAAGGGCAAGCCAACTTGCTTGGCACATGCTAGGTTGGAAGAAAAAGCTTCTTTCCTTGGCTTTAATGGCAAATGCTCCAATTCTTGCTTTGCTGAGCTCAAATAGCCATGAATGATGATAAAAACAATAATAAAAATGATATGTAATAATAATAATTACAAAATGAAATAAATCAAAGAGATTAAAAAATCTGCAAAAAATTCGCAGACTTCGCAGAGCGAAGGGGACTTTGCTCTGCGAAGTCCTCATTTCAAAAATGTTGACTTTTTGTTGACTTTTTGTTGACTTTTTGTTGACTTTTTGTTGACTTTGACTTTTCTCTTTTTTTTTGTTTTTTGAAATTTGTTTTGAAAAGGCTTGGGACAAAATTAGGGTACAACACATGACACAAAGCGATCATGCGTTTTTCTTCAATTAAGTTCAACTGATCGTATCTGTTTTGGCACCATTCAGCCTCTGACAACTTAGCTTCCATCAAAATTCTCAATGATGGGATTTCGACTTCTACGGGGAGCACTGCTTCCATGCCGTATACTAAAGAGAAAGGGGTTGCCCCTGTTGACGTACGCACTGAAGTACGATACCCGTGCAAAGCATATGGTAGCATCTCATGCCAATCCTTGTAGGTGACTACCATCTTTTGCACTATTTTCTTGATGTTTTTGTTTGCAGCTTCGACTGCGCCATTCATTTGAGGCCTATAAGGAGAAGAGTTATGATGCTCGATCTTGAACTCTTCGCATAACTCCTTCATCATTTTGTTATTCAGATTGGTCCCATTGTCTGTGATGATCTTGTTGGGAATACCATATCGACAGATGATATGATTCTTGTTGAGTCTTTTGGTGTTGGCTGCATTGTTTGGCAAAACCAAGGTATTGAATAGAAGCATCTCCATATGTAGAACATTTCTTCAGTTACAAGTTTTCTCATTTGAAGCCATTCAGAAGCTCAAAATCACATCAGAAGCTGAATGCTTCATCAGAAGCACTGTAGCTGTTCAGAAGCTGAATTCAGGTTCTGATGGACGCGTTGACTTTTGTTGACTTCATCAGAAGCTAATGTTTTTCAAGTTATTTTTATGCGAATCTTAGCAACATTTGGCAAGGATTTGTTCCAGGATTATTGCTTCTAGATTGCTGTTGAATTGGAGAAGATTTGATGAAGATTTGGTATTAAATTATGAAGCTCGTATTATTTCTGCAGTATCTTTAAAAGATACATTCCTAGTTTATTTGTTTCCTTATTGGATTATTCATAATTCAGAAACAAATCTAATTCAGAAGATTTGGAGCATAATTAAGAGCTTTGCTGAAGATTATAAAAGGAGGAGCTTTGCTATTGAAGACTTACGATTTTAGAGAGTTTTAGTTCAGAAAAAGAGTCTGTGTTAGTTTTAAGCTTGTTAGCTTTGTTTTGTGCACCACTCATATGTTTTGAGTTGGTTTAGAATTTTATAGAGTTGTAATTCATTCTAAGCCTCTAGGTACGAATGAAGTCTTTGTGTTTTTAAAGTTTTCTGAAAAACAGAGTGTTTTTGATTAAGGGTTTCAAGTAGCTGGGTTTAGTTGCTTGAATAGGAAGTTAGAGGATTCTATTACTCAGAGTTGGGTAGAAGTCTGACTAGGAGGAGTTTAATTGCTAAGGCTGGGAACTGGGAGTCAGTGTCTTGAGTCTTTGGGTTAAATCCTATAGTGGATTTCCTTCCTGGATTGGTATCCCCCAGAGTAGGAGGTGTTTACTCCGAACTGGGTTAACAAACCTTGTGTGTTCTTTAGCTTTCCTGCACTTTATTTTCTGCTCTTGCATTGTGTTTACTTGTGCTCTGTTTTAGCATTTTATTGTGCCCTGCGTTTTGTTCAGAACCTGTTTGGTTCAGAACCTGGTAACTCTCTTATTGCCTGGCCAGAATTTCAATTCTTAATAAATCGGACCACCACTTGTTTAGTGACGTTGACATATGATGCAGCCTCAACCCATTTGGTGAAATAATCAATTGCCACTAGGATGAAGCGATGCCCATTCGAAGCTTTGGGTTCAATCCTACCAATCATGTCAATGCCCCACATAGAGAAAGGCCAAGGGGAAGAGAGGACGTTGAGAGCAGTTGGTGGCATGAGGATCTTGTCCGCATAAATTTGGCATTTATGGCATTTCCTGGCATGTTTGTAGCAATCGCTTTGCAAGGTCATCCAGTAATATCCGGCCCTCAAGATCTTCCTAGCCATTGTGTGTCCGCTGGAATGAGTTCCGAACCCTCATGTATCTCATGCATTATCAGATCTGCTTCTTGCTCATCCACACATCTGAGTAGCACCATATCAAAATTCCTCTTGTATAAAACTTCCCCATTTAGAAAGAAGTTGCCAGCTAATCTTCGCAGAGTTTTCTTATCCTGGTTGGATGCCCCATGCGGGTACTCTTGCTTTTGGAGGAAACATTTGATGTCACGGAACCATGGCTGGTTATCTATGACTGCTTCGGCTGCAAACACATGTGCGGGCCTTTCTAGGTGTTGAACCTTGATTGTTGGAATTTCATTCCGGGGGCTGACCTCATACATAGAAGATAAGGTTGCCAAAGCATCTGCCATTTGATTCTCGTCTCGAGGAATGTGATGCAGCTTGACTTCGTTGAAAAAGGTTAGCAAACGTCTTGCGTAATCTTTGTAAGAAATCAAGCCGGTGTGGCGAGTTTCCCAATCTCCATTGATTTGATTAATCACAAGAGCTGAGTCTCCATAAATGTCGAGGTTCTTGATCCTTAGATCAATGGCTTCCTCAATTCCCAAGATACAAGCTTCATACTCCGCCATATTGTTTGTACAGTCGAATGAAAGTCTTGCAGCAAAAGGGAGATGTTTGCCCTCGGGGGTGACGATGACTGCCCCAATTCCATTGCCATATACATTAACGGCACCATCAAAGATCAACTTCCATCTAGACTCGGGATCTGGCCCTTCGCCGAGTAGTGCTCGTCGCAATCCTTCATCTTTAGATACATGATTTCTTCATCGGGGAAGTCAAACTTAATTGGTTGATAATCCTCAATTGGTTGATGAGCCAAATGATCGGCAACAATACTGGCTTTGATGGCCTTCTGAGTGTGGTACTCGATGTCATATTCCAATAACAACATCTGCCAACGGGCGATCCTTCCGGTTAAAGCATGCTTCTCAAAGATGTACTTGATTGGATCCATTTTGGATATCAACCAAGTAGTATGATTGAGCATGTAATGATGAAGACGCCTTGCAGCCCAGGCTAGTGCACAACAAGTTTTCTCGAGTAGAGAGTATCGGGACTCGCAGTCCGTAAACTTCTTGCTTAGATAGTAGACGGCATGTTCTTTCCTACCGGTCTCGTCTTGTTGTCTGAGTACACAACCCATGGAATCCTCCAATACGGTCAAGTACATGATCAAAGGTCTTCCTTCAACTGGAGGAATAAGTATTGGAGGTTCTAGCAGGTACTCCTTGATGCTGTCAAAAGCTTTCTGGCAGTCTTCTGTCCACACCACTTCTTGATTTTTGCGAAGTAGCTTGAAGATAGGCCCACAAGTGGCTGTCATATGGGATATGAATCTAGAGATGTAGTTTAATCGTCCTAGAAATCCTCTTACTTGCTTCTCAGTTTGAGGAGCAGGCATTTCTCTGATAGCTTTGACCTTGTCGAGATCTACCTCGATACCCTTTTGACTGACAATGAAACCTAGGAGTTTTCCAGATCTCACGCCGAATGTACCTTTGTTGGGTTCAGGCGAAGCCGATATTTTCTCAGGCGTTGAAACATCTTTAACAAATACTCGACATGCTCCTCTTCAGTTCCTAATTTGACAATCATGTCATCGACATATGCCTCAATTTCTGTGTGTATCATGTCGTGGAAGAGAGTGGTCATGCCCCTTTGATAGGTAGCACCCGCATTTGTTAAGCCAAAAGGCATCACTTGATAGCAAAAGGTGCCCCAAGGTGTAATGAAAGACGTCTTTTCTCTATCTTCGACAGTCATTTTAATCTGATTGTATCCAGAGAAGCCATCCATGAAGGAGAATACCTTGGATTTGGCAGTATTGTCGACCAATATGTCAATGTGGGGTAAAGGGAAGTCGTCTTTCAGACTAGCTTTGTTTAAATCTCGGTAGTCGACGCACATCCTGACTTTACCATCCTTCTTGGGAACAGGCACTATGTTGGCCAACCATTGAGGATATTCTGATGTAATGAGAAATCCAGCATTAATCTGCTTTTGCACTTCCTCTTTGATCTTGAGAGCCATGTCAGGGCGAGTCCTTCTTAACTTCTGCTTGACTGGCGGACATTCAGGTTTTAGAGGTAGATGGTGTTCCACAATCTCAGGGTCCAATCCTGGCATATCTTGGTATGACCATGCAAAGATGTCTATATATTCTTCAAGAAGCTTGATTATTCTTCCTTTGGTGGACGCATCCAACAATGCCCCAATCTTAATTTCCTTCTTGTCTTTCTTAGAACCCAAGTTGATAACCTCTACTACCTCCTCATGAGGCTGAATGGTCTTCCTCTCTTGTTCTAATAGGCGTTTGATCTCATCCGGAATTTCTTCATCCTCTTCCTCTTCCGCTTCGTAAACAGGGAATTCAAAGTTGGGAGGGAGGCTAGGGTTAAGGTGTTCAACGGGTTTATTGATGTTTAGTCTGCATATGATGGATGATTGATTTTAGTAAAAAATGAAAAAATGCAGACTCTTTGAAATTGAAAATAGAAAATATATTTTTGGTTTTTTTGTATTACCATTTTTTTCGGAAAACGACAAAAAGAAAAACAAAGTAGAAATAACGTAAAGGTTGTGATAGAAACAACGATTTTCATTGATTGATGATAGTACATTAAACAAAGCCCTACATGAGTCTCCCTTCGCTTCGGGCAAGACGAAGGGGTTTTTTGAAAAAAGATAAAATAAACAAACACATTACTTTGAAGACTGAATAACAGAAGGAATGTCTATAGCAACCCAATTGCGGCAAGCTCCTCCGGGCGTTACAAGAACATGTGTTGTTTCTTCAGGCCCATCTTCAGTGATGGCATTAGCTTCCATTGTGGAATGAATGAAACTGGTGTTGTACCCTAATTTTGTCCCAAGCTTTTTCAAAACAAAATTCAAAAAAAAAGAGAAAAAAGTCAAAGTCAACAAAAGTCAACAAAAAGTGAACATTTCATAAAATGAGGACTTCGCAAAGCAAAGTCCCCATCGCTCTGCGAAGTCTGCGAATTTTTTGCAGATTTTAATTTCTTTGATTTGTTTTCATTATAGTTATTATTATTATTACCTGTCATTATTATTATTGCTATTATCATCAATTGTGGCTGTTTGGGATCAGCAAAACAAGAAATGAAGCATGTGCCATTAAAGCCAAGGTGAGAAGGTTTTTCTTCCAACCAAGCATGTGCCAAGCAAGTTGGCTTGCCCTTGGGCAGCTCTTATCCCTCCCAATTGACCTGCTAATGACCCTAAGCTTGCCAGTGTCGCGTCGAATTTCGGATGTCAAGCTATTGGGGAAGCTTTGAATCACTAATTCTAAATTACGACTGAACTTTTAATTTTTCGGGGAAAAAGGAAAAAAGTTCTAAATTACCTTGAGAAAAGATTTTAGGTTCGAAAGTCGATTATGCGAGGGGAAGGTATTAGCACCCCTCACATCCGTTGTACTCAACGGGAACCTCTTAGTCGGCTTAGGCTTAAAATGGTTCGATGTTTTACTTACGTGTTTAAATATGTATAAAAGGAAATATATAAAAAGACATAATGCGGGATAAAGAAAGAGATAAAAACAAACGAAAAGGAAAAACAAGTTTTTTATTAATGGGCTTGACAAGATGTCGATCTTGCTCCTACGTATCTCCCGGTAGTCGGAGAATTCAAAGCGTACGTAGTTCTTTGGTAGAAAAACGTTTGTATGTTGATTCGTTTTAGTTAAAAAAAGATTGATCGCGTCCGAGCGAAAAAGTTTGAAAATAAAGAAAAAGTGTAATGAAAATAAATGTCAACTGCTCGGGTTGCTGCGGAACTGGCCATTGACGACAAGAAAGTAAAAGTCAGCTGCTCGGGTTGTTGCCGAGCTGGCCACTGACGACAATGCATAAAAATAAATGATTTGATGAAAAAGTTTTACGCTCGGACGTGAGCAAAGGTTTTTAAAAACGTACGAAGACGTACAAAGTTTTAAAATGGTGAAAGATGGACGCTAGGCGATAAGCTCGCGCGAGGCGTGAATGTTTTAAAAGAAATAAACAAAAGACAAACGCACTGAGGCGAAAAATTCGCGCAAGGCGTAAAAGATTAAAAATAAAACGCGCAAGGCGCGAAAGGTTCGGATTGACCACAAGGGCCAAGAAAAAGGGTAAAAATGGCCACAAGGGGCCAATGGAAAGTTTAGCGTGCTAGACGCGTCAAGGGTGGAATGACGATTGCCCGAGCGACGAGACATACGTCACGCATTCGTGCAATCGAGGTTTGGGGAGACATACGTCAAGCCATTCCCGTTTCATTCAAGTTTGGTTTGGTTACTCTAAGGAATCTCAAAGGGAACCAAAGCTTTTTTAAAAAAGGGAAGTTAAAGAAAAGAAAAACAACACGAACAAATTTGTTGTTCGGTTTTATTAAAAATCATGAACGTGACTTGTTGCTTAAGTTATTGAAACTCAAGAACAAGTTTGGTTCAAGTTTGAATGGCAAACACAATCATAAAACATGCAAAACGTTGGAAAGTTCACAAGTTCGGCCCAATTCGAGTTTGGTTAAAAAGAGTGAGCAAACTCGGCTTAAGTTCGCGTTTGGATTGAAAATCATGAACAACATGGTTGTTCAAGTTTGTTTTTGAAATAGACGAACTTAGCTTGCTGCTCAAACTTGGTTTTTGAAAATATTAAGAACATAACTTGTTTCACAAGTTATTCAAATTTTGTCGCACGAACTTGTGAAATCTTCAAAGTTGTGCATGATTATGAGTTGGGTTTGGACCAAAATGGTTTTAACCCTCTTTAGGTTCTGAATCAAGGGCTAGAATCCCAAAAATTTGACATTTGAATGCCTGATTCATGTTCTGAATTTCACATACTTCGCAGAGCAACCAGAACTTGGTTCTGCGAAGTCAGGTTCTGGTATGTTCGCAGTGCGAGCAAGGCTTGGCTCTGCGAAGTATGCGAATTTTCAACTCAGAAGCTGTTTCTGAACAGAAGTTCAGAAACTGCTTCTAAGCAAGATTCAGAACCTAAAGGAGGTTAAGAAACTTGACAAAAAGGAAGAAAAAAGGGTGAAAAAACACAGTTTTAAAGCTTGGCCCCTTTGAGGTCCTTTTTGGGGTTCAAAGGAGGTTTTGGTTCACAAAACAAAATTGGACAAAGCAAGATATGGAAACAGCATATACAATAGAAAAGAAAGGTTATAGGAGACTTACAGAACTCCTAGCAATGCTTGAATAAGACTGAAAGTAGCTTGCTTGCTTTGTGAAAGGTTATGAACAAGGTTCAAAGTGTTTGTGATGGACTGATTTTGTGTTGCAATGCAAGGGATTTTTGGTGTGAATTTCGTGTATGTTAGCTCTCTGAAATGGTATATTTTTGGCTGGTTTTCAATATGTTTCTGTGTGTGTGATCCTTATGCCTTGCCCTTCCTTTTATAGGCATAAATGCAAATCTTTGCAATGATGAACAATGATGAATAAAATCCTAAAACACTAGCTGATCATGAGCTAAACTCAGGCTAGATCACTTTGCATTTAATGCTAATGGATAGAACTTGCTTTGCCTTGTGCCAAGGGGCAAGGTCTTGACTGATCTCAGCCACAAATGCCATTGATTCTAGAAGGTAATGATGGCAAAAACTGTAAAACAGGGCAGCTGCAAAAGGGATGATTCTTGGGATCAAACCTTGCAATCTTGGAAGGTCAAACAATCAAAACGTGTACTGCCATGTACAGGGAGATTGGGGGAATCAAAATCAGCATGTGGGCTTATGTGTGGGGGAAGAAATTCAGGTCAAAACAGGGCATGTCACACAGCTTTTTTGCAACATAAACCACTTGGGATTGACTGCTTTTGGCAGGGAAAAAGGGAAGGAAATGGATCAAGCAGCTGGCTGGCATGTTTAGGTTGGGTGAGGGGTCAATTTGGGGGGACAAAAACTGACCAAGGATAGCCAATTTGTTTGATCACATGAGAGGTTGGAAGAAAGTTCTTCTTTCCTTTTACCTTTAATGTCACACATTAAATCTTGCCTTGCTGCACCAAATCAGTCACAAAATAGCAATAATACAAGTAATAATGCTACTAATAATAATTGTAGTTGAAAGCAAAAAAGATAAACCACTATATAAAAATCTGCAGAAATTTTCGCAGAGGTCGCAGTGCGAAGGTGAGTTCGCACTGCGAACTCCACTTTTTTTGATTTTTTTGTATAAAAATAAAAGGTAAAAAATGGGGAAAATAATAATAATGTATAATGATAATAATGATGATAAAAATGCAAATGGCAATGATAATGAATAAAATAGTAAATGACAATAATAAATAAAACTTAATAATATTAAAAGATAAAAAAAACTAACTAATAGTAATAAAATAATAATGATATTATTAAAGAAAAATAAAATAACAATAATATTAATAATATTAAGGATAATGATGATGATAATAGTAATGCTTAAATAATGAAAATGATAAAAATAAAAATAAAATACTATAGCAATAATAAAATAATAAAAGGTAAAAAAAATAAATAATGAGATAAACACAAAAAATACAAGTCAAAAAATGGGGTATGACAGATGCCCCTATTTAAGTTTCTTCGTCCCGGAGGTTGAAAGTGATTTGAAATGGACGGGCCGAAGAGACTTAAATTTTTTGACTAAATATTTTCCCGAGTTATAAATGCTATAAATGCATGCAATGCAAATGTTATGAATGCTTGTAATGTAACTATGGATGCAAAGGATGATAAAAAGGAAGACCACACTGGGGATAGGTGTCAGCTGTTCGGGTGGTTACCGAACTGCCACTGACAACAAAGAATGAAAAGGTAAATGCCAGCTGTTCGGGTTGTTGCCGAACTGGCCACTGGCGACAAAAGAATGAAAAGAATGTCAACTGTTCGGATGTTGCCGAACTTGCCATTGACGACAGGAAAATAAAATGTCAACTGTTCGGATGTTGCCGAACTTGCCATTGACGACAGAAAAAAGAAATGTCAACTGTTCGGATGTTGCCGAACTTGCCATTGACGACAGGAAAATAAAATGTCAACTGTTCGGATGTTGCCGAACTTGCCATTGACGACAGAAAAAAGAAATGTCAACTGTTCGGATGTTGCCGAACTTGCCATTGACGACAGAAAAAAGAAATGTCAACTGTTCGGATGTTGCCGAACTTGCCATTGACAACAGGAAAAAGAAAGTGAAGGATGTCAGTTGTTCGGATGGTTACCGAACTTGCCACTGACGATACTGGGGATGCGGCTGACAAGCCGTTCCTTACAAAAAATGCCCCTTCAATCGGGGAGAAAGAATGCACAAGCTGTTCATTGAAGAACTTGCCACTTGGCACAACACTGGGGAGTACGCACAAGCTGTTCATCAAAGAACTGCCACTTGGCGTAAAGACTTGACAAAAAGACGCACAAGCTGTTCGTTTGAACTGCCACTTGGCGCAAAAGGATGACATCTCTGAACCAGACAGACTGGGGATGACACTGGGAAAAAAGAATACACGAATTGCTCGCGATTGTTTGGTGAGACTCATGATGGTTAGAAATAACCATGTATGACATGCTGTATGCATATGTATGAATGCCTGAATGTATGACTGTCATTGAGGACGTCATGTGAGGGATGAATTTGTACTGGGGATACCCAACTTGTTTGTTAAGGAATTGCCCCTTGATGTGAGATGCATGCTAATGAATGATTATGATATGCTGCATGAATTATGCTGACCTGGGGGATGACAGACATCACGTGGGACGCTGGGGATCTATGGTTTGAATGCCGAGCAAAGTCGGGCTTGGATGATGCAAGACTCCACTGGGGGTATGCCAATAAGATTGGGCTTCGCTCGTGAATTCACTGGGGATATAAGGATCATTTTGGAAGCATGATCGATATCCAGCCTTTGATGCCAATGGTAATTGGGCTTGTGAGAATAGAACAAATATTGACTTCCTGGGGAATTGGTAGTCCACTGGGGATTGTGCTAATCCGCTGGAGAGAGGAACTGATGATTCCGTCGGGAATGCTTATGCCTTGGTCGGTCTTTGCCTGAATTGTCCTTTCGGGCTCTTAACTCACTTGGGAATTTTGATTAATTCACCAAGGACTCTGTTGGGGGATTCCTTTTTTTGCGATTGACCATGCTCGGCCTGTGAAGCGTTATCTACTTTAAGGATAGACATTGATGTTCACTCCGAGTATTCGCAAGTTCGAAAAGGAATGTGTTTGTTTATTGGATAAAAAATGAAAGACTCATGTAATAAATTTTGAAAAAGTTTTTTTTTTGTTTTAACAGTACTATCATCAAGAACAAAAATGAATGAAAGAAACATGACAAAAGATAAAGAATGTTGGGAAATGAAATTTATTAAAGGGGTGGTAGCCTGCCAAAGGCGTGGCTCCACAAATCTTACAAAGTTTAAAAAGGGTAAATATAAAAGGGAAGGGTACATTGAACGCGATGGCCACTAGTATCCCTAATAACTTTGAATTCCCTGTCTGGATGCTTCCGATTCGGAGTCTTCAGACAATTGATGTGTCCCGAGTAAATCACGACCAATCCGATGTAGTTACCTTGTCTTTTAATCCTTAATTTTTGCATAGGTCACCCCTTCAGATGCTTGACCTATCAGGATAGCTATTTTTGTTTTATGTCTCTAATTTTTGCCTGGACCGCCCTTTCAGGTTTTCAGTCCACCGAGACGCTCTTTTTTGCGTAAGTCGCCCTTTCAGGTTTTCGACTTACCGAGCTATTCTTTTGTTTTTAGACAAAATATTTCTTGACTACATCGGAGTTCACGGGACGCGGGAAATCCTCGCCATCCATTGTTGTGAGAATCAAGGCTCCTCCGGAGAATACTCTCTTGACAACATAAGGGCCTTCATAGTTAGGTGTCCATTTGCCCCTAGAGTCAGGTTGAAAGGATAGGATCCTTTTGAGCACGAGGTCTCCTTCTTGGATTTCCCGAGGACGAACTTTCTTGTCGAAAGCTTGTTTCATCCTTTGTTGGTACAGTTGTCCATGACATAAAGCTGTCATGCGTTTCTCCTCGATTAAATTCAACTGATCGTATCTGTTTTGACACCATTCAGCCTCTGACAACTTAGCTTCCATCAAGATTCTCAATGACGGGATTTCGACTTCTACGGGGAGCACTGCTTCCATGCCGTACACTAAAGAGAAAGGGGTTGCCCCTGTCGACATACGTACTGAGGTACGGTATCCATGTAAGGCATATGGTAGCATCTCATGCCAATCCTTGTACGAGACTACCATCTTTTGCACTATCTTCTTGATGTTTTTGTTTGCAGCTTCAACCGCACCATTCATCTGAGGTCTATAAGGAGAAGAGTTATGATGTTCGATCTTGAACTCTTTGCATAGTTCCTTCATTATTTTGTTATTCAAGTTTGTCCCATTGTCGGTGATGATCTTGCTGGGAATACCATATCGACAGATGATGTGATTCTTAATAAATCGGACCACCACTTGTTTGGTGACGTTGGCATATGATGCAGCCTCAACCCATTTGGTGAAGTAGTCGATTGCCACTAAGATGAAGCGATGTCCATTAGAAGCTTTGGGTTCGATCCTACCAATCATGTCAATGCCCCACATGGAGAAAGGCCATGGTGATGAGAGGACATTCAGAGCCGTTGGTAGCATGTGAATCTTGTCCGCATAGATTTGACATTTGTGGCATTTCCTGGCATGCTTGTAGCAATCGCTTTCCAAGGTCATCCAATAATACCCGGCTCTTAAGATTTTCCTAGCCATTGTGTGCCCACTGGAATGGGTTCCGAAAGAGCCTTCATGTATTTCATGCATTATGAGGTCCGCTTCTTGCTCATCAACACATCTGAGCAACACCATATCAAAATTCCTCTTGTATAAAACTTCTCCGTTTAAAAAGAAGCTGCCGGCTAATCTTCGCAGAGTTTTCTTATCCTTGTTGGATGCCCCATGCGGGTACTCCTGCTTTTGGAGGAAGCATTTGATGTCATGGAACCATGGTTTGTCATCTATGACTGCTTCGGCTGCAAATACATGTGCGGGCCTTTCTAGGTGTTGAACCTTGATTGTTGGAATTTCATTCCGGCGACTGACCTCATACATTGAAGATAAGGTTGCTAGGGCATCCGCCATTTGATTCTCGTCTCGAGGAATGTGGTGCAGCTTGACTTTGTTGAAAAAGGTTAGCAAGCGTCTTGCGTAATCTTTGTAAGGGATCAAGCCGGTATGGCGAGTTTCCCAATCTCCATTGATTTGATTAATCACAAGAGCTGAGTCTCCATAAATGTCGAGGTTCTTGATCCTTAGATCGATGGCTTCCTCAATTCCTAATATACAAGCTTCATACTCTGCCATATTGTTTGTACAGTCGAATGATAGTCTTGCAGCAAAAGGGAGATGCTTGCCCTCGGGGGTGACGATGACTGCTCCAATTCCGTTGCCATAGACATTGACAGCTCCATCAAAGATTAACTTCCATTTAGATTCGGGATCTGGACCTTCACCGAATAGTGGCTCGTCATAATCCTTCATCTTTAGGTACATGATTTCTTCATCGGGGAAGTTAAACTTGATTGGTTGATAATCCTCAATTGGTTGATGAGCCAAATGGTCAGCGAGAATGCTGGCTTTGATAGCTTTCTGAGTGTGGTACTCGATGTCGTATTCTGATAACAACATTTGCCAACGGGCGATCCTTCCGGTTAAGGCGGGGTTTTCAAAAATGTACTTGATTGGATCCATCTTGGATATCAACCAAGTAGTATGATTAAGCATGTAGTGGCGAAGACGCCTAGCAGCCCAGGCTAATGCGCAGCAAGTCTTTTCAAGTAGAGAGTATCGGGACTCGCAGTCCGTAAATTTCTTGCTTAGGTAGTAGACGGCGTGCTCTTTTCTACCGGTTTCATCTTGTTGTCCGAGTACACAACCCATGGAGTCCTCCAATACGGTTAAATACATGATCAATGGTCTTCCTTCGACTGGAGGAATAAGTATTGGAGGTTCTAGTAGGTATTCTTTGATGCTATCAAAAGCTTTTTGGCAATCTTCTGTCCATACCACTTCTTGATTCTTGCGGAGTAGCTTAAAGATGGGTCCACAAGTGGCTGTCATATGGGATATGAATCTAGAGATGTAGTTTAAACGTCCTAGAAACCCCCTTACTTGCTTCTCAGTTTGAGGAGCAGGCATTTCTCTGATGGCTTTGACCTTATCGGGATCTACCTCGATACCCTTTTGACTGACAATGAAACCTAGGAGTTTTCCTGATCTCACGCCGAACGTACATTTGTTGGGGTTCAGGCGTAGCCGATACTTTCTCAGGCGTTGAAACATCTTTGACAAATATTCGACATGCTCTCCTTCCGTTCTTGATTTGACAATCATGTCGTCGACATACACTTCGATTTCTTTGTGTATCATGTCGTGGAAGAGAGTAGTCATGCCCCTTTGGTAGGTAGCACCCGCATTCGTTAGGCCAAAAGGCATCACTTGATAGCAGAAGGTGCCCCAAGGTGTAATGAAAGACGTTTTTTCTCTATCTTCAACTGCCATTTTAATCTGATTATACCCTGAGAAACCGTCCATGAAGGAGAAAACCTTGGATTTGGCGGTGTTGTCAACCAATATGTCAATGTGAGGTAACGGGAAGTCGTCCTTCGGGCTAGCCTTGTTTAAATCTCGATAGTCGACACACATTCTGACTTTACCATCTTTCTTGGGAACTGGCACTATGTTGGCCAACCACTGAGGATATTCCGAGGTAACGAGAAATCCAGCGTTAATTTGCTTTTGCACTTCCTCTTTGATCTTAAGAGCCATGTCAGGGCGAGTTCTTCTCAACTTCTGCTTGACTGGCGAACATTCCGGTTTTAGAGGTAAGTGGTGCTCCACAATCTCAGGATCCAATCCTGGCATATCTTGATATGACCACGCAAAGATATCCACATACTCTTCAAGAAGCTTGATTATTCTCTCTTTGACGGGCGCATCCAATAACGCTCCTATCTTAACCCCTTTCTTTTCTTCTTTGGAACCCAAGTTGATGACCTCTGTTGTTTCCTCGTGAGGCTGAATGGTCTTCCTCTCTTGTTCTAGTAGGCGCTTGATCTCATCCGGGATCTCTTCATCCTCTTCCTCTTCCGCTTCGTAAACAGGGAATTCAAAGTTCGGAGGGAGCCTAGGGCTAAGGTGTTCAACGGGTTTATGGGTGCTTAGTCTGCATGTAATGGATGATTGATTTTAATAAAAGAAAAATGCAGACTCTTTGAAATTAAAATGAAAATGTTTTTGGGTTTTGATATTGAAAAATAAAAAAGAAAAGGACAACGTATAAATACGTGGAAGTTGTAATACAAACAACGATTTTTATTTATTGATGATAATATATTAAACAAGCCCTACATGAGTCTCCTTTCGCTTCGGGCGATGCGAAAGGGTTTTTTTTTTTTTTTTTTTTTTGAAAAAGATAAAATAGACAAACACATTACTTGGAAGACTGAATAACAGAGGGAACATCGATAGCAACCCAATTGCGACAAGCTCCTCCGGGCGTTACATGGGCAGGTGCTGCTTCTTCCGGCCCATCTTCAGTGATGGAGTTGGTTTCCTTTGCGGGGTGAATAAAGCTGGCGCTACGAAAGATGTTCTCGAGCGGCTCAATGCTAGTTCTTAGTTTGGTAACTCTTGTAGTTGGAGTGAAACCTAAACCTTCTCTATGCTTACGCTCCGGCAGACTTATTGTCTTTCCCCAATCCGGGAGTAAGTCATCTTGCACTACTCTTTGTGCGCTCTTGAAAGAAGACATGGACGCTTCATTCTTTATGGCACTCTCATCTTCTAAGGAAAGACCTTGGAATGATGTCCCGTCAACGATATCAGCACCGATGAACGAGAAAGCCGACAAATGGCTGATTAATAGAGCTTCCTCTCCTCCCACTGTAACTAGCTTCCCATTCTTCACAAATTTCAGTTTTTGATGCAGTGTGGATGTCACTGCTCCGGCTTCGTGGATCCATGGTCGTCCTAACAAACAACTATACGCTGCTTGTATGTCCATTACTTGGAAGGTTATTTGGAAGACAGACGGTCCGATGGTAATAGGTAAATCCACCTCCCCGATTACTGATTTCTTCGAGCCATCAAAAGCTTTAACAACTACCCCACTTGGTCTCATGGGGGTCCCGTGGTAAGAAAGCTGGTCAAGGGTTGTTTTGGCCATTACGTTCAATGAAGAGCCGGTGTCTACAAGTACATTCGATAACGCATCCGACTTGCAGTTTACCGATATATGTAATGCCAAATTATGGTGTCTTCCTTGTTCCGGGAGTTCCTCATCACTAAAGCTTAGGCTATTGCAAACAGTGATGTTTCCGACAATGCCTCCGAATTGACCGAGGGTTATGTCGTGCTCCACAAAGGCTTGGTCCAAGACCCTCATCAATGATTCTCTATGTGCGTCAGAGTTCAACAATAAGGATAACATAGAGATCTTGGAAGGCGTTTGCAACAACTGATCCACGACCTTGTATTCGCTCTTCTTGATTAACTTCAATACTTCATCAAGATCTGAATCGGCTTTTACCCCACTGGATTGACCCATCTCTTGGCTTGTGCAGGAGTCTTGGGTTGGCTTCGGTTTAAATACCGGGGTGTTGACCTTCTCTTGGACCATTGTGGGAAGAACACGTCCGCTCCTTAGTACTTTACTGCTGTCCGTGATATTATCAACAGGGGCTAAGGGAGGAATAGGCGTCTCTTGGCCGTTGTTTATCATGGTTGCAAGGTACTTATAAGGGACTGCTTTGTTGGAAATGTATGGGGCAGGCCCGGGTAGACAGATTACAAGTGGAGTAGTGGCAGGTTCTTGGCTGCTGAAGGCTACCTCCAAATGTTCCGGGATATCGAACTCTGGAATTATGACACATACCCTTTCGTCCTTTTTGATGACAACGAGCTCTTTCTTGTCCATTAGTCCTTGTATGTCATTTTGGATTTGCATACATCCTTGAGGACTTGCTGAACACTCTTCACACCTAGCATGATCGTGCTCGAACATGGCTGCTTTACACATTCCGATGTGTAATGGAACCAAAGGAGTCCTGATGTTTTGGACTTTCAAAATAGGATGGGTTCCTTGGTGTTCTTGAACCATGTTGATTGAGGAACCATGATTCGGCAGCGGGTTAGTTTGGACATTTGGGTTTGAGTCCTTGAAGGTCAACACTTTGGTACGGACTAGCTTCTGGACCTCATTCTTTAAAGCAAGGCAACGTTCCACATTGTGGCCTGATGCCCCTTGATGGTATGCGCATGTAAGGTCATGTCGATACCATGGAGGTAATTCACTTGGTACGGGAGGTGGTGCTCTTGTTTGTACGAGATTTCTCGCAAGTAAAGCCGGGAGCAGGTCCGCGTACTTCATGGGTATCGGATCGAATGCCGCTCTTGGGCGATTCTGATGGTTGAAGGGCTGTTGAGGTGCTTGAGGTCGGAATTGCTGCTGACCTTGTGGGCGGGGCTGCTGGTATGATTGTTGTGAATTTTGCGGATGCTGTTGTTGATAGGATTGCTGATATTGAGGGAGAGATCTTTGCGGGACTTGAACTTGGTAATTTGGAGGCGTAGAGATGGCAGGTGAGATAGCAGAGACATGCGGATATGCTGAGTACCCTTGATGAGGTCCTCCGTGACCAATCATGCCGATATCTTGCTCTTTCTTCCTTGGATAGCTACCCCCAAATCTCTTTGTGCTACTAGACGGAGCACTTTCCTTTATTAAGCGTCCTTCTCGGACCGCATCTTCCAAACGCACGCCCATGCTTACCATCTCGGTGAAGTCACTTGGCGCGCTGGCAACCATTCGTTCATAGTAAAAGGAACCAAGGGTATTTAAAAATATCTTGGTCATTTCCTTTTCTTCTAGAGACGGGCTAATTTGAGCCGCTATCTCTCTCCATCTTTGTGCGTACTCCTTAAAGGTCTCTTTGTCCTTTTGGGCCATAGCCCGGAGTTGGTCCCGGTCCGGGGCCATGTCCAAATTATATTTGTATTGGCGGACAAACGCCTCTCCCAAGTCATTAAAGGTTTGGATTTTGGTACTATCCAAACCCATGTACCACTTTAAAGCGGCACCGGTTAAGCTGTCTTGGAAATAATGAATGAGCAGCTGATGGTTGTCGGTTTGCGTCGACATCTTTCTTGCGTATATTACCAAGTGACTTTGCGGGCAAGTATTCCCTTTGTACTTCTCAAAATCCGGGACCTTGAATTTAGGAGGGATCTTGACATTGGGTACTAGGCAGAGATCATGGGCGTCCTTCCCGAATAAATCTTTCCCTCGGAGGGCTTTAATCTCCTTTTGCATCTCATCGAATTTTTCAAGGAAGTCCGCCATCCTATCCTGGGCGCCTAAACTTTCGGCGTGAAAGATAGGCCCGTAATCCCCTTGAGTGGTGTGAACCACTGGTGTAGTGAAGGCCGCAGCAGCCTGAGTAAAGGTAACCTCGGGTTGAATGACCGGGGCTTCTTGAAAGGTAGTTGGAATAGGGACGGATTCTTCGCCAAACTCAAATGGCATACCCCATGTACAACCGGGGGGTTTAGTGTAGCGCTGAGTTCCATCATGTAAGGGCGGAGTTGAAGTAGAAGCTAGTGCTGGAGCCTGGGAGCTAGAAGGAGGAGGAGGTGCCTGGATTTGTGCGGCTGCTAGTAGTTTCACTAACTCCGTTAGTTTTTCCATTTCAGTTCTCATAGATGTTACTTCTTCACGAAGATCTTGATTCTCTTGCTCGAGGTTTTCCATTTTCCTCTTTAGGGTCGCTCGGGTATTGTAGGAGTGAGTTGCCTCGGGATGATGAGCCACTTTTTCTTACAAGAAGACGCGTAGTGTTGCGGAGAGAATGCAAACACTGAAGACTCAATTTGGATTATAAGAAATCCTGAGGATAAGAAAAAGGGAAATGAGTTTGGACTCGAGGATGACCGTATGCATGATGATGAATGATGTATGCATGAAAAAATTTTGCTTTGCTTTATAAGGAAGTTTAAAAGTGAACAATTAATATTAGCAATTTAAAGTATTTGAAACCGGAAATTTAGCATTGTCAAAATATATTTGATTTAATAACATTGAGATTACAAAGTGTAACTAATGCTAATACAAATCAAATAGCCGCTCGCCTCTCGGCCTTGCTTATTTCCTCCCTATAGAAATCTAATGTGTCCTTGCAGAACTTCATAAATTCTTGAATTTCCGTAGGGATGACAAAGTATGGCACGACCATCTCGGCCTTTGCAAGTGTAACATCCCAAATAAATTATTAGCGAGTACTAATAATTAAAAAGATATTGGAATAGTAGAGAAAATAATTTTATGAGTAAGGTGTATTTTCTAGCGGGACCTAGAAGATATTTGTGGGACCCAAATGAGATATTTTGTTTCTATGTCTATCCATTAGTAGTATAAGAGATAATCAGTAAATAGAAAACCACAATTTCTCTTCTTCCTTCCCTGTACAAACCGAAAACCCTCCCTTAAAAGATAGGTCTTATTTCTCCATTTTAACAAACATGAGAATTGCATGCAATGATCTATAATCAACCCAAATTGCTAAAGTAAGAAAAGAACTTCTTCCCCTCTTCAAATCTCTCTCTGTCATCGAACCCCAACCCTATGCCTAACCCAAATTCCATTCCTTTACATTCATTGTATTGAAGCTTACAAGTATCAAATTGGAACTTAAATTCATCACCTTGTAGTGCTAGAGAACTAAGGTATGGATGGAATTTCATTTACTTTCCTTTCCTTTTTCCTCCAGCTGAACCCTGATCTTCAATTTCTTTAATTTCTGGTTGCAAGTGTAATTAACTTCACTATTTGAAGCTTTTGAGTGTTGGGAACTAAGGTAAGAAGAAATAAAGTTCATCTCTTCCCTTCAATTTCTGTCATCACCGAAAATCAAACCCTAAGCCCCAAATCCAATCATTTTAATTGTTATCTTGCTTTGCTAATTTCAGAACCCATTCTCACTCTTGAGACTTGTATTCATCAATGTTTGCCCTGGGTTGGAATATTTCAAGTATTGGAGGTAAGTAAGAAATTTTAGTATGCACCTACTGCTAGTGTTTCCGCCATAATTTCCACCCTGTAACTTGGATTTAAATGATTGTTGATGTTCTGGATAGCTAATGAAATTATCTTCGTTTGGGCGCAAATTTCGTAGAAATTGGAGTTAAATTGAGGTCTGTATGAATTTTTGAAGTGGAAGGTTTAGCACAGGATTTTTCAGAATTCGTGTGTGGGCAGGGCTGCACTAAATCAGTAAGTGCTCTCTCCTCACAACTCCAATTGAGTTGATTCTTTTTGCTATGGATAGCTAATGAACCCCTGGTCGTTTTGGTATATGTTTCACGTATTTTGGCCGAGAGACGAATTCTGGGGACGTGTTTGAAGTTCAAGGTCAGAGTTGAGCTCAAGGCGAGTTATGAAAGGACTTGGTTTTGAAAGCTTGAAGATGGAGCTTAGCTTGAGGGAATTAAAGGTGGGTTTCCTTAAGTAGACTCGGCAACCATAAGTCCGATGAATAGGATTTTCCTTCTTTTATAGAATTAAGGATTTTGATGTTATGTTTCTGTCAAAACTTAGTAGTGAAAACGATGTTTGAAAACCTTATTTTTTTATTAAGAATTCATGAACGGTTTTGATAGATTTTGTAGCCAAGATTGCGGTAAATGATTACCACCGTTAAACCCTTATTGATACTTGTTTTTAGAAGCCTAATTAGTGATCAATTGATGATAAAATGTTTGGGTTAGCCTAGGAAGTGAAATTTTGAATGCTGCTGAAGCCAAAATCGTGCTCCGATTTATGGGCATCGGGCTACGATTTTATGTCCTGTTTTTCAAGGAACTTTCGCATAAAATCGTGCTCCGATTTCATGATATCGTGCTACGATATTGGCCTTCCTCAGCTTTTTGTTCGTGAGCTTTGGCTTGGAATTAAGGTAGGATGAGGGATAGGCATGGCCTTAGGGGATGTATACTCATACTCCTAAGTTATATAGACGCGTATAGGGCTTGGTAATGGGATTATCTCTTTGAAGTGAAGTCCCTACATTCACTTAAGTATGTGCAAGCTTTAGAGCAATGAGAGTTTGAATCATTGTCAATCATAGATATAGATAAGTTTATAGTGTTGGTTCTCCAACAATTATAGGTGGCTTATGAGAACGATAAGCCAAGATTATAGGTTACAGGTTATAGATTACAGGATGGTTATAGAATTAAAGTGACTGATTATATGTTCATACGTTAAAGTTAAAGAATTAAAGATTAAAGATATTGGCGTGTTTACACGTTTTATAGTGGCGTGCTTGCACGTTTTACAGTGGCGTGTTCATCAGACTCCGGGATTCGCCGGATGGGACTTCTCCGAGAGGGTTGTCCACACGTTTTATAGGGAGTCCGGTGTTAGCCTGATATGATAGGAGTTTCACCGGTTTATAGGGAGACGTTATCTCGGGGTTGCTCCACCCGGGGTGCCCTCCGTAAAATTGAACTCAGATAATTGTTTGTTCAACGCTAACAGCTAACATAAAACTGCTATCGAACTGTGTATATGTTTTATGTTTTATAGTTATAGTCAAAGTTACAGTTACAGATATAGTCTCAGGAAACTCATAGTTATAGTTATAGTTATAGACAGTTATCAGAAAGTGGTCCTAGGTTTCCCCTCGATCACTAAGTTAAAGTTATAGGCAGATTATAGTTATGGTTATAGACAGATACAGTAAAGGTTATAGACAGTTAAAGACTTGGCGATCATAGGAAATCCCCGAGATTGTCAAGGTAGGCATGGCGACCCTAGGTTCCCTGTGGTTGCCAACAGTAGGTTGGGTAGAGCTCACTGAGACATTATGTCTCATCCCATTCCTTCTGGTGCAGGGTTACAGGTTAGTCAGAGGTTCGTGACGAAGATCTTCATAGAGGTACTGGATGGAGTGCATTTGCTCGTTGTGTATCAGCTCAGACGCATTATGGACATTTGTAAAAGTATTGTAACAGTATTGGATTATTGTACAAACGAGACAACTTGTACTCATTCAGATGTATTTAATATTATTATTGAAATTTTTAAATGTATCCAGTATCAGTTTAACGCACATGCTAACATACTAGTTAAAGTTAGTATGGGTGTTACAGCAAGTTTCTTCGGAAGCTCGGCGATAACTAAGTTTGAGAATGCGACTAATCTAGTGAAGTCTTCACTTAGTCGGGAGGCATCTTGCCATACAAACTCAATCACTTCCTTGCGTTGGGCTAGCTGGATATTTGCATGCCTAATCTCATCGAGGAGTCGTGCAATGTGATTCCCATGCTCTCTTGCAATCTTATCGAAGTATTCTTCGAATTTCTTGATGTCCACCTCGAGGCGATTGCAATGTAGCTTCCCTTGATGAGAAAGGCTCTCATGTCTTTGCCGTTGGACGCGTTCGGCTTGAAGCTGCTCTTTGTAGTCTTTGACCACTTCTTGGAGCTGTTGATTTTTCTCTTGAAATTTCAACCTCCATTTCCGTTGAGCTTCGATAGCTAACTCGCCGAACTTCTTGAGCTCTTGGTTGGAATGCAAGATTCTTTCCAACTCTTCGTCCTTGGCCACAAGGTTGGCATCCGCACTAACCAAGCCGCCTCCTATCCAATTTCTCTTCCCTTCGGAGATCTTTAGCCATTTTTGGCACACTAGAAGAGAGTTTGTTACTTCATTGCGATCTCTCTTCGTCCTAGTGATCTCTCCCAAAGCTTGGATGTGTTTTAATTCCAAGTCTCCGTTTTTGTTTTGGAGCTCTCGAATCTTAGCTTTGAGTTCCTCCGCTTCTTGGTTAGGAACGATTGTGATAGGTTTAGGTGTAGGAGGTTTCAGAGGGCTTATGACCACGAAGGGTAACTTGATTGTTTTGACCCTCTCCTTCACCCATTGAGTATAAAGGGGTTTGGCGACACAATTCCTCTTGCCGACCCTTCCTTTGTGCACTTGGCTCCACGCCCCTTGGATTCTTCCTAACAATGCTGGGTCTTGATCGCCTTCCCTCAAAAAGAAAGCTTCCAACAAAAGGTCATTAGGTTTGTTTTCCATTGAAAATCCTAATTGTCGGAGAGAGAGGATCGGATTATAATTAATGCATCCCTTAGTACCAATGAGGGGTACATTAGGGAAGTCCCCGCAACTGAGGATAATTTCCGGGTCCTCTAAATTTGGAGAAAACCAATGGATGTCCTCCGCGACGAGAGTCGTCATCCGTTGCGACCATTTGAGCTTGGCCCGGTTTTCCGCAAAGTCTCGGTTTCTCGGCATGTGGGACATCATCCAAATTTGCACTAAAGGAGTGCAACAAGAAATCTTGCGTCCTCTTGCTTGTTCATGCCTAGAGTAGAGGGAGTGATAAAAAATCCGCCAAAATTGTGGGAACCGGATTTTTGATCATGAATACCTCTAGAGCCGGAAAGTCTACGAAATCATCCATGTTGGGGAATAAAACAATCCCGTAGACTAAGAGGGCTAAGATGGCGTTGAATGCCATTACCTCTTTGTTGGCTAGTAAATCCCGAGCTTTGGCTTCCAAAAACTTTCTTGTGAATCCCCTAGCATTTCCTCTAATTTCCAAGTTAGATGCTACTTCTTGGACGTCAAGGTACAAGGATTCGGCAATGGCCTCCAATGTGGGGTCTTTCCCGGGACCTAAATATAATTCACGACCTTTCATGCTACAACCCAAGATCTTCTCGAATTCTTCCAATGTTGGAGCTAGTTGGAAATCTTGAAATGTAAAACACCGGAGTGGTGGATCGAAGAATTGTGCCAAAGTAGTTAATGCCGTTGAATCTATCCTCACGGGTAGGAGATCAAGTATCAACCCATAGCTTGCCTCAAAAATACTCTTGTTGACCGGGGAGAGCCTCTTGCTTAAGGCTAACAAACTTTCCACCCTAGGAGCCTTAACTTTGAAAGCGAGCGTACTTTTATTTCCGGAATCCATATTTCTCTTTGCTAATATTTGATTTGTTCTTTTTAAATTCCTATAAAGCAAAGTGATATGCGAAAATTATTTTCCATGAATGTAAATGTATGATATGCATGGGTGTGATATGTAGGTTCAAAATTTCCCCCATCCTCACGTGTAGGCTCTAATAGGTAAGATTCCTAAGAAGAGGTCCTTAGAGTCATTAACCTCATATGGAATTAGGGTTGTCTATGGACATACGTCGACATGACTTCAATTAATTCCATATGAGAATCTCGTCTAAGCGGGGTTGGGCATCCTACCTCACGGACATACGTCAACGCGGGCTTCCGCACACAACCTCCTGCTAACTTAGTTTTTTCTTGAGCTCGGGTAGAGAGCCTCACACGTCCGGCATTAACCCGAACAATGTGGAGTAACATCGCTCAAGTAACCCCCACAATTGAGATATATATGAATATGAAGCACAAATGATATATATACGTATGAAGAGCATAAAAAATAGACAAGACAAAAAATGACAAGAAAACATAAATACGTAAGTAAAATGAACCAAATTAGCCTAAAAGCCGACTGAGATAGGCTCGACTCGTTTATGCAAAAACAAAGTGTTTTATGCATGGTCCCCAGTGAAGTCGCCATTTCTGTCGCGTCGAATTTCGGATGTCAAGCTATTGGGGAAGCTTTGAATCACTAATTCTAAATTACGACTGAACTTTTAATTTTTCGGGGAAAAAGGAAAAAAGTTCTAAATTACCTTGAGAAAAGATTTTAGGTTCGAAAGTCGATTATGCGAGGGGAAGGTATTAGCACCCCTCACATCCGTTGTACTCAACGGGAACCTCTTAGTCGGCTTAGGCTTAAAATGGTTCGATGTTTTACTTACGTGTTTAAATATGTATAAAAGGAAATATATAAAAAGACATAATGCGGGATAAAGAAAGAGATAAAAACAAACGAAAAGGAAAAACAAGTTTTTTATTAATGGGCTTGACAAGATGTCGATCTTGCTCCTACGTATCTCCCGGTAGTCGGAGAATTCAAAGCGTACGTAGTTCTTTGGTAGAAAAACGTTTGTATGTTGATTCGTTTTAGTTAAAAAAAGATTGATCGCGTCCGAGCGAAAAAGTTTGAAAATAAAGAAAAAGTGTAATGAAAATAAATGTCAACTGCTCGGGTTGCTGCGGAACTGGCCATTGACGACAAGAAAGTAAAAGTCAGCTGCTCGGGTTGTTGCCGAGCTGGCCACTGACGACAATGCATAAAAATAAATGATTTGATGAAAAAGTTTTACGCTCGGACGTGAGCAAAGGTTTTTAAAAACGTACGAAGACGTACAAAGTTTTAAAATGGTGAAAGATGGACGCTAGGCGATAAGCTCGCGCGAGGCGTGAATGTTTTAAAAGAAATAAATAAAAGACAAACGCACTGAGGCGAAAAATTCGCGCAAGGCGTAAAAGATTAAAAATAAAACGCGCAAGGCGCGAAAGGTTCGGATTGACCACAAGGGCCAAGAAAAAGGGTAAAAATGGCCACAAGGGGCCAATGGAAAGTTTAGCGTGCTAGACGCGTCAAGGGTGGAATGACGATTGCCCGAGCGACGAGACATACGTCACGCATTCGTGCAATCGAGGTTTGGGGAGACATACGTCAAGCCATTCCCGTTTCATTCAAGTTTGGTTTGGTTACTCTAAGGAATCTCAAAGGGAACCAAAGCTTTTTTAAAAAAGGGAAGTTAAAGAAAAGAAAAACAACACGAACAAATTTGTTGTTCGGTTTTATTAAAAATCATGAACGTGACTTGTTGCTTAAGTTATTGAAACTCAAGAACAAGTTTGGTTCAAGTTTGAATGGCAAACACAATCATAAAACATGCAAAACGTTGGAAAGTTCACAAGTTCGGCCCAATTCGAGTTTGGTTAAAAAGAGTGAGCAAACTCGGCTTAAGTTCGCGTTTGGATTGAAAATCATGAACAACATGGTTGTTCAAGTTTGTTTTTGAAATAGACGAACTTAGCTTGCTGCTCAAACTTGGTTTTTGAAAATATTAAGAACATAACTTGTTTCACAAGTTATTCAAATTTTGTCGCACGAACTTGTGAAATCTTCAAAGTTGTGCATGATTATGAGTTGGGTTTGGACCAAAATGGTTTTAACCCTCTTTAGGTTCTGAATCAAGGGCTAGAATCCCAAAAATTTGACATTTGAATGCCTGATTCATGTTCTGAATTTCACATACTTCGCAGAGCAACCAGAACTTGGTTCTGCGAAGTCAGGTTCTGGTATGTTCGCAGTGCGAGCAAGGCTTGGCTCTGCGAAGTATGCGAATTTTCAACTCAGAAGCTGTTTCTGAACAGAAGTTCAGAAACTGCTTCTAAGCAAGATTCAGAACCTAAAGGAGGTTAAGAAACTTGACAAAAAGGAAGAAAAAAGGGTGAAAAAACACAGTTTTAAAGCTTGGCCCCTTTGAGGTCCTTTTTGGGGTTCAAAGGAGGTTTTGGTTCACAAAACAAAATTGGACAAAGCAAGATATGGAAACAGCATATACAATAGAAAAGAAAGGTTATAGGAGACTTACAGAACTCCTAGCAATGCTTGAATAAGACTGAAAGTAGCTTGCTTGCTTTGTGAAAGGTTATGAACAAGGTTCAAAGTGTTTGTGATGGACTGATTTTGTGTTGCAATGCAAGGGATTTTTGGTGTGAATTTCGTGTATGTTAGCTCTCTGAAATGGTATGTTTTTGGCTGGTTTTCAATGTGTTTCTGTGTGTGTGATCCTTATGCCTTGCCCTTCCTTTTATAGGCATAAATGCAAATCTTTGCAATGATGAACAATGATGAATAAAATCCTAAAACACTAGCTGATCATGAGCTAAACTCAGGCTAGATCACTTTGCATTTAATGCTAATGGATAGAACTTGCTTTGCCTTGTGCCAAGGGGCAAGGTCTTGACTGATCTCAGCCACAAATGCCATTGATTCTAGAAGGTAATGATGGCAAAAACTGTAAAACAGGGCAGCTGCAAAAGGGATGATTCTTGGGATCAAACCTTGCAATCTTGGAAGGTCAAACAATCAAAACGTGTACTGCCATGTACAGGGAGATTGGGGGAATCAAAATCAGCATGTGGGCTTATGTGTGGGGGAAGAAATTCAGGTCAAAACAGGGCATGTCACACAGCTTTTTTGCAACATAAACCACTTGGGATTGACTGCTTTTGGCAGGGAAAAAGGGAAGGAAATGGATCAAGCAGCTGGCTGGCATGTTTAGGTTGGGTGAGGGGTCAATTTGGGGGGACAAAAACTGACCAAGGATAGCCAATTTGTTTGATCACATGAGAGGTTGGAAGAAAGTTCTTCTTTCCTTTTACCTTTAATGTCACACATTAAATCTTGCCTTGCTGCACCAAATCAGTCACAAAATAGCAATAATACAAGTAATAATGCTACTAATAATAATTGTAGTTGAAAGCAAAAAAGATAAACCACTATATAAAAATCTGCAGAAATTTTCGCAGAGGTCGCAGTGCGAAGGTGAGTTCGCACTGCGAACTCCACTTTTTTTGATTTTTTTGTATAAAATTAAAAGGTAAAAAATGGGGAAAATAATAATAATGTATAATGATAATAATGATGATAAAAATGCAAATGGCAATGATAATGAATAAAATAGTAAATGACAATAATAAATAAAACTTAATAATATTAAAAGATAAAAAAAACTAACTAATAGTAATAAAATAATAATGATATTATTAAAGAAAAATAAAATAACAATAATATTAATAATATTAAGGATAATGATGATGATAATAGTAATGCTTAAATAATGAAAATGATAAAAATAAAAATAAAATACTATAGCAATAATAAAATAATAAAAGGTAAAAAAAAATAAATAATGAGATAAACACAAAAAATACAAGTCAAAAAATGGGGTATGACAGCCAGCCAGCTGCTTGCTTGTTTTTCTTCCTGCTTTCTCCCCCAAAACCAGTCAAACACAACTGGTTTTGCTTGCCCAAACACCATGAGTGCTGCCCTGTTTTCAGCAGCTTTCCTTCTTCCTCACACCAGCCCACATGTTCCCTTTTGTTTCCCCCAACCTCTGCACATTACAGTGCACGTTTTTCTTGCTTAACCCCTCAAGATTGCAAGGATTGATCCCAAGAACAGCCCAATTGTAAACCAGCCCTGTTTTTCCACTTTTTCATCATCATTGCTATCCAAAATCAGTTGCATTAATGGCTGGATTTGCCAAAGTATTGACCATTGCAGCAAGGCAAGGTCACCTCTTCACTTTTGCATTAAATGCAAAGCAAAATAGCCTGGTTTCTAGCCCACAAATCAGCTGGATTCTAGAGATTTTCATCATTGCAATATATTTGGTTTTTGCCTATAAAAGGAATGCCTTGCATAAGGATTCAACACACACACTTACAACCTTCCAGCAAGGGAGTTTGTTTGCATGAAGAATTATAGAAATTACAGTTTGCTGAGGGTGAGCAAGCAGGAAGTGAGGGAGATGCAGATGATGCTGGTTCTTATAGAGAAGCCATGTTTGATGTAGGTTCTGATGTCAAAACAGAGTCTGATACTAAGCCAGTTTGTGTTTTCTGTGTGAAGACTGTGTTTTGTCAAGATTATTTGGCTAAAAAGGGGGAGAAAAACTTGTGTTTGGTTTCAGAATGTGTTTGTTCAGAATGTACTTGGTTTCACAATTCAGATTTTGTTTTTCAGAAGTTAACAGTTTTATTCAGAATTCAGAAGCAGAATTCAAAAAGAGCTGTGAAGATGTGTTTCAGGGGGAGTCTCTGGCTCAGGGGGAGTGTTTCAGTGTAATGTTCCTGAGTTATGTTGTTGCTGAGTTTGTGCGTTCAGGGGGAGTCTCTGTCAGAAGCTGATATGTTCAGGGGGAGTTTCCTATCAGAAGCTGATCTGTTCAGGGGGAGATTTTGTTTGTAACATAGTTTGTTATCCGCTGCTGACTCTGTTGCTATGTTTATGTGTTGTTCTTCATGGTTGCGTGCTTTGTTGAGTGAAGAACTTATTTTTGTGAAGAAATTGATTTTAGCCAAAAATTTGCCAAAGGGGGAGATTGTTGGATATTTGGTTGTTGGCTACATGTTTTGCTAAAATCAAATGTATAAGCAGTTCGTCTTCAGAAGTTGATATCTCAATTGTATGTCTTCAGAAGCTTGGTCAGAAGCTGGGTCTTCAGAAGTTGGAACAGTACTTCAGACGCACTGTTCAGAAGCTGACCTTCAGACACATTGTTCAGACGCTGACTTTCGTTGACCTTCAGACGCACTGTTCAGACGCTGACTTTTGTTGACCTTCAGACGCACTGTTCAGACGCTGACTTTTGTTGACCTTCAGACGCACTGTTCAGACGCTGACTTTCGTTGACCTTCAGAAGCTGCATTTCAGAAGCACGTTTTCTGCGTTCATTCTTGTGCCTTGATTCTGTTAATTCTCTCACAGTATCTTTCGAAGATTTGATTGAAGATTTATCCAAGCTGATGTTTCTAGAAGGCAGATTAATTCGCGTGAAGATCTTTGTTGAAGATTTGTTCCTGTTATTTAAGATTATATTTTCAAAGCAATCTTTGGAAAATATATTTCTAAAATATATTTGCTTCTATGAGCTTCTAAAGAATTTTAGAACAATATATGTTGAAGATTATTTTGTTCAGAATTATGTGCTGTTGAAGACTATATAAGGAGGACGCTGCTATTGAAGAAGAGGATATCAAAAACAGAAGTTATAGAGAGAGTCTTAGGTTTTTGAGTCTGTAAGCTTAGTGCTTTGTTTTTCTGTGCACCACTCAAGTGTTATAGTTGGTTGTTTTGTTATTGAGTTGTGTTCACTTAAAGCTTTTAAGCAAAAGTGATGTCTTTGTT
This sequence comes from Medicago ruthenica, assembly GCA_018208015.1. Taxonomy (NCBI): domain Eukaryota; kingdom Viridiplantae; phylum Streptophyta; class Magnoliopsida; order Fabales; family Fabaceae; genus Medicago; species Medicago ruthenica. The sequence goes on from WNNG01000472.1 coordinate 64,616, forward strand.
GTTTTGAAGATTGTCTTCATCCTTGATTTGTTTAAGAGTATGATAATCACCGGGGCAGTGATTAGTTGAGTAGGAAGTAAGTGGGATCTTATATCTAGGAGTTCCTATGTAGAAATCTAATACGGGTAGTGACTAAGTGATAAGGCTGTGAAACAGGGGCTGTTGTCATGAGTCTTTGAATTGATACTATTTAGTGGATTTCCTTCCTGGCTTGGTAGCCTCCGGATGTAGGTGTGTTTGTCACCGAACTGGGTTAACAAATCAACTGTGTTCTTTTATTTTCTGTCCTTATTTTGCTGCTTCTGATACGTACTCTGTTCTGCATTTTTTGCACTCTGTTTTACTATCAGTTTCAGTACCTGCCAGAATTTCAGAAAGAAAAAAATATATAAATCTTGAGATAAAAGGAAAAAGGAAAAAATATAAGTAATATTGTACTCCCTCCGTCCCGAATTAACGTTTTGAACACTTCACACAAATTAAAAAGTGTAATTAATGTTGTATGAGGAAAATAAATTACAAGTCATTTTACAAAATTATCCTTTGTTATTAGTATAGGGAAGATAAATTAAATAATTGAAAGAAAAGTGTTATAAATAGTTGAGGGTATAATAGAAAAAATAGTATTTAATGCTTCATTGATATTGTAAAATGACTTATAATTTAAGACAATTTTTTCTTCTTCTAAAAATGACTCATAATTTAACACAGAGGGAGTAAGATATATCATTTGTGCGAATAATATGTATAATCTTCACTTTAGCTTAGTGGTAAACTTCTTTAATTCAACTTATATGGCTTGAGTTTGATTCACAACTTCTACATTTTGGTCTTATAATAAGGGTATTGTTAACAAGTGAACGTAGGACACTCTTTATGGTTTTTCAATTAAGAAATTATTCTTTAAAAAAGTTTAACACTTCAATTTCCGATGCATTGAATGCACAATTTTCCATAAAAAAATTCTATTTAAGGTCCTTAAAGAGTGTCTTTAGGACACTCATTAGCATTTCCCTTATAATAATATTAATAATTAATAATAATAAGAAGAAGATATCTTTTTTTTTACAAGAAGAAGAAGAAGAAGAAGATATATATATATATATATATATATATATATATATATATATATATATACACTATACATTTGAGGAGTATTTCATAGGAATATCCTCAAATGCATTCTTAGCATGACACGTGGCACCACCAAGAAATTTGGTGAGTTTGACAATTATTGAATTAATGAAATTAATGTAATTAATGAAATGAACTTCTATTATATTATTATTTTCATAATAATAATAATAATAATAATAATAATATTAATAATAATAATTAATGAAATGAGTTTCTATTGTATTTTTGCTTTCATAATAATAGTAATAATGTGACACAATTTTAATATCCTATATTTTATTAAATGCAAACATTAAAAATTTATTTACGAAAATCCTAAAAAAAATAAATTAGACTGACGAAAATAATGGAGGCTTATTGAATTTTGATAAGCGACCCTTAATTATTAATGAAATGAACTTCTATTATATTTTTATTTTTATAATAACAATAATAATTAATGAAATGGGTTTCTATTGTATTTTTGCTTTCATAATAATAATAAAAATAATAATAATAATAATAATAATAATAATAATAATAATAGTGTGACACAATTTTAATATCCTATATTTTATTAAATGCAAACATTAAAAATTTATTTACGAAAATCCTAAAAAAACAAATTAGACTGCGAAAATAATGGAAGTTTATTGAATTTGATAAGCGACCCTTGATTATTAATGAAATGAACTTCTATTATATTTGTATTTTCATAATAATAATAATAATTAATGAAATGAGTTTCTATTGTATCTTTGCTTTCATAATAATAATAATAATAATGTGACACAATTTTAATATCTTATATTTTATTAAATACAAATATTAAAAATTTATTTATTTAAAAATATAAGCATTTATTTCATTAGAGACTCATTTTTAATTTATTTTAATTCATTAAAAAAGGTAAACAATTTTAATAAATGCATTAAAAAATATTTTAGTCTTTTTTAATTAGACATAAATGCCTTATATTTTTAATTAGAAATGGTAAATTAATTAGAAATATTTAAGTACAAATGTGTTAATTAGGCATAAATGTCTTATATTCGTAAATGCCTTATATTTTTAATTACTCAAATGTGTTAAAGAAATCAACGCATTTATGTCTAATTAAAAAGATTTTCTAATGCAATCAACGCATTTATGTCTTTTTTAATTATAAAAATATATTTGAGTACAAATATGGTTTGCATATATTTTAATTTATTTTATGAGACACAATTTTAATATCCTTGATTAATGTGGAAAAGGTAAACAATTTTCTAAGGCTAAAATGCATTAAAAAAGGTAAATGCAATCAATGATTAATGAGATTGAATGATGCCAAATGAATTTGCATTCTCAAATTGGCTCTGAAATAACTACAATCATTCAAACGTTTTATTTTATTTCCACTTTTCACATGATGTAATAAATCAATGCAGCAAATTGCGGATCTAAACAATAGTAGTGAGTTGTTTCTTTAAAAAAAATGTGTAGTGAGTTGCTTGAATTTTCCCCTGTAAATAAAGATTCTTCTTTCACCATTCCTCACACCATTTTGACATTTGGTCAACGAATTCTAAATTCTTTTAAAATTTAATATTTTTCATGTTTTCAACAATTTTCATTGTTGTCATTTTATTCAATGACTCCAAAACTAAAAATTAATTTTGTTCTTGAGATTAATCATGTGAGAGATAACCTTAGAGTTTGGTTGTTCATATTGATCACACTTGGTTTGTACGTGGTGTATCAAATGATAAGTTTTCATTATCACTAGATATGGATACATATTTATGTGTTTTGTTTTGTAATAATTTTTTACTTTTATTTTTATTTTTTTTGTTAATTTGTAAGTATCAATAATATTTATACTATTTATATAGTTTTAATCTTTTTGATTGATAAATATACACAAATATCAAACATGAAGTTTGATTAGTGTAATTTGATAGTATGAGTTTGATTTAATTATTTGATGCATTTCATTTTAAAATGTTACCAGAATGCTTACTTGAGTCCGTGTGCAAAAGTAATAAAATGGGGTTAAGAAAAAACTGATTATGATTGAACTTGATCATGATGGTTTAATGATCGATGTTTATGGTGTTTTTTTTTCGTATAAATTGTTGGGTTTATTAAGTTACGAATTATAATTGTAATATTATCATATGAGAATGGATCAATTGACTCTAAGAGTATGTCTTTAAAATTATTATAAATATCAACATTTGATTGAAATATTAATTTATGGATGTGATTAATTAAAATAATTGTTACGGTGACAACTTTTCTTCATTATCTCAGCGTGGATTTTTTCACGGCGATTTCTACTCCATGTGATTTATTTGTTGGATTTGATCGTGTCGTTTCTGATTGTTGTACCACTGCTTCTATTTACGATCTCATGGAAACACTTCGATAAAAAAAATCTCATGGTAGCACTTGCCGACATTTTTCATAACAAAACTATAAAATAAATAAATTTTCATCTTTTCTTAATATAGCCCACGAGTTGGATATTTGACTTTCTACTTTTTGAAAATCGACCAATGGAGATTGGAAACGTTTGGAGAGAAAGTAACTAGACAAGAGAAGAACACATTGAGATTATGGAGAAGTGACATCACCGTAACAATTATTTAAATTAATCACAACTGTTAGCTAATATTGCAACCAAATGTTAATATTTGGAGTAACTTTAAAGACGTTCTTGGAGTCAATTGATCAATTCTATCTTATTATGTTATTATTCACGTAAGTAGCAAATGAGGTATTTATGAAAAATTGAAAACATCTCTTTTATATATATATATATATATATTAAGAAATCAATAAATATAAATAAATAAATAAATATTTACATACATAAATATAAATGATTAATGATAAAAATTAATTCTCTCTGTAGTGGTAATATATAAATGACGAATAAGCTGTTTTTGAATATATTTGAATAATTACTCCATAAAATAATTCAATGTAGTTTATTACAACATCATTTACGGTATTAAAATTATAGTGCAATTTTCTTATTACCGTATTTATCATATTTTTAGGGGATTATCGTTTTATTTATGGAGAGTTAACAAATGATATGTTATATTGAATTTGAAGTTGAATTCATCACTCTCGCTTTGATAAGTGTCAGAAAGCAGTTATCTTTTGTTATATTTTTTAGGCATTTGTGTTACTTGTTTTGCAAGTTATCATAGGATAAGCTCAGAATTATTGATCGAATGCCAAAATATTGATCCTATGTCTTATTCCATCCATTTGTGTAGGAAATAACAAGCTAGGACATGAAATTAAGCAAAGAAACATGAAGAAATGTTAAGGCTGGATCGCTACAGCGGAGGATTGGTCGCTATGGCGCGCCTAGGCAGGGAGAAATTAAGATGTCATCGCTCCAGCGAGGAATCCGATCGCTATAGCGACCAAGGGCGGTTTGGACCCCGTTTGCTGACGTGGAGCAAACCCAATGGCAAAGAAAGCTTCGCTCGCTACAGCGACCAATCCTATCGATGCAGCGAGCCATAAAAAAAAAAACCAGATAGTATTTAAGCTTTTTAGCTCATTTTTTAATTATTAGGTTATACTTTCAGAAAGAGAATAAAGCTAAAAAGAGGTGTTCTTCATAGAGCAAAAGTGATCAAGTGTAGATTAACTAAGAATCTTTGAGAAATCAAGTCTTAGCAATTGATCTTCATCTTTCTTTCCACTTTTGTATTGTTGTCATGACAATGAACAACTAAATCCCTTTTGTTGGGATTAGAGGTAATTAATCAAGCTTAGATGTAATCTTTTGATCTTTCAAATATATGATTCTAGCATTTTATATATCATTGAGTTTATTCTTGTTATTCATTCTTATTTTTGATTTAAATGTTATTGAAAAATACTTTTGAATCTAGGGTTAGAATAATCTTCTATCAAAACAAGAATTCTAGACATAGGATTGTGTTTTGATAATCACATAAAGTATCAGAACTTAATGCTATGGATCGTTTAATAGATTGAGAAATCGTCGATTAAATGATACGATCGATCTCACAACATCATTTAGACATGAATGATGTTGTCGAGTGATGCGTGATAATATCGTATAAAAGGAAACAAAGCTAGAATCAATATATATGATCATTAGAATATAGTCAATGCTTGATTGATGAACTTTGATCCCAACGCTTTTACGCCCTATTACTCTCCATTTTTATTAACGCTTTAAAGTCGAATAGTTCATAGCAAATAAATGATTAAACCCTAACTTAAAATGATAATCGGTTTTTATGAACGCTTTAAAGTCGAATAGTTCGTAGCAAACAAATGATTAAACCCTAACTTAAAATGACAATCAGTGTTGAACGGTTTATGGTATCGCACTAGTCCATGAGGAAACGATATAAAAATATACTTGCTTTTGGCTAACATCACGCTTACTCAAAAATCATTCTCGCATATTCATCAAATATGTTTCCAATTTGGGTTCTCTTCCTTATGATGAATCAAATGGTATTAAAAATCTTTTCAATTAATTTCCTTTTAGAATGATTCAAAAAAACAAAATTTTAAATCATTTAATGGTTTTGATATCCTCATTAAAGAAATATTATTTATTGGTGACAACTCAGGTACTCATCAATAAAAGATGGGTAACACAACCCATGCTGAGTTGGCACCAATCAAAATTATTTGTTTGTTTTCTATTATTTTTAATGTTATATAAATACATGGTTTTGATTGGGCCAACTCAACATGGGTAGTATTACCCACCTTTTATTGATGGGTAAACAAGAATTTTGTAACACCCATACTAATTTTATCTAGAATATTAGCATGTGCATTAAACTGATACTGGATACATCAAGGTTTTCAATAACAATACAATACAACTGAATGAATACAAGTTTGCTCGTTATACAAACAATCAAGTACCGCTAAATATACTTATACAAATGTCTGATAAACTCCTAAGCTGGTACATGACGAGCAACTGCACTCCATCCAGCGTCTCCCTGATGCACTTCATCACGAACCTCTTGCTTACCTGTAAACCTGCACCATAAGGATTGGGATGAGACATAATGTCTCAGTGAGCTCCACCCAACCTACTGTTGGCAACCTCGGGGAAACCTAGGGTCGCCATGCACTAACTCTTGGCAATCTCGGGGATACCTATGATCGCCGTCAGTCTCTACATATCTTGCGATCAAGGGAAAACTAGGATCGCTATATGCATCTATCATATACTTATCATATTCATGATCCCATACTTAGTGATCTGGGGATATCCTATGATCACTTCCTGATAACTGCTAACTGATGACTACTCGGTCATAAACTTTGTAATATACATACATATACATCTTTCTCTTTCATTAAGTTAGAAAGTTAGCATTGAACAAACAATACTTATCTTGGTTCATTTTATGGAGTGCATCCGAGTGGAGTAACCCCGGAGTACATCTCCCTGCTACCGGTGAAATTCCTATCATATCAGGCTAACACTGGACTCCTCTTACTTTTGTGCGGCTCTCCTCGCGGATGGTAACTACACCGTTCCAGCTTGCTGGAACCCCCGTGCTCTAACTAGCGAGAACACTGGAGACACAATATAATCTTCTATTAACTCTGATTTGTGGCTATCCTCGCGGATGGTAACTACACCATTCCAGCTCGCCGAAACCCCCGTGCTCTAACTAGCGAGAACACTGGAGACACATAAAGTCATTAAATTAACTTGTTCTTATTATTCTTTAACACATATATATAACTTGTAATCTTACGTGTGGACAGCCCTCTCGGAGAAGTCCCATCCGACATAACCCGGAGCCTGCTGGACACGTTTAGCATAATCTTATGAACTTACGTGTGGATAACCCTTTCGGAGAAATCCCATCCGGCGTAATCCGGAGTCTGCTGAACACGTATAAACTTTATAATATAATTCTTGACTTAACTACTCTTATGTATATCTGATACATTACTCTATTCTTTTGCATATCTTATGCATTTATCTAGTGTTAAATCATGTAACACTTAACCTATAATATAAGGTTTAATCTTATCGTTCTCATAAGCCACTTACTTGGTCGTTGGTGTAACACCCATATAGAGATTGCCTAGGATCTCTTACGAGTATTAAAATTTCGTATTGGATACATTAAAATTACAATACAGAAAGTTGGCTTAACGGTAATACAATACATAGTCTTTGATACAATCCGAAATCTGATACATAACATCCTCGATAATATACATCATAATACATCATTTATGTACAAACATCCATATAATAAAAGCAGCACGATCAATCCAAAGCTTTCTCTTTACCTTTACGTCGTGCTTCCTGTGAACCTGCACCAGAAGGAAAGGGATGAGACATGATGTCTCAGTGAGCTCCGGCCCTACCTACTGTTGGCAACCACGGGGGAAACCTAGGGTCGCCGTGCCTACTCTTGGCAATCTTGGGGATTCCTACGATCGCCGTCATTCTTTACATATTTCGCGATCAAGGGGAAAAAACCTAGGATCGCTACATATCTTAATCATGTGCTTATCTCATTCTAACCTTGAACTTAAACTTGTACTTAGTGATCTTGGGGACATCCTATGATCACTACTTGTTCACTAGGAACTAATTGGCATATTTCTCAATATATATAAATATACATATTCATCTTTTCATATCTTTAAGTTAGAAGTTAGTGTTGAACAAACAATGATTATCTGAGTTCATTTTACGGAGTGCATCCGGGTGGAGTAACCCCTAAGTACATCTCCCTTCTTACCGGTGAAAATTCCTATCATATCAGGCTAACCCCGGACTCCTCTTGTCGTTGTGCGGTCATCCTTGCGGAATAACGCGTCCCACTAGCGTGAACCTCATGTGTCCCACTAGCGTGAACAACAGAAGACACGACTTAATAATAATCTTAACTTACGCGTATACCTCCCGTGTCCCACTAGCGTGAACGACGGAAGACGCGAATTAATATTCTTTCCATAATAGTCTTTACTTTTGCATGAACCATTCGTGTCCCACTAGCGTGAACAACGAAGGCCACGGCTTAATATCTTAATAAATCTTCGAAATTGATCATATTAATCTATAGCATTCCCTAAAGGGATAGATCTTCTAATACTTAACATATGAACCTATGGTCATAGGCTTATCGTTCTCATAAACCACTGCTTGGTTATTGGAAACATTCCCGTAACCGTCTAAACTTTGATCTCACAACCTTAAACATTTCATAACATTATAATGTTATTGCATAATCCTTGTTCCTTAAAATCACATCCTTTTTGGGAGCCTCTTGGATGAGTTAGAATGGTAGTTATTGTTTCTAAAATGTTTATGGAGAAATCGGATGCGAAAAACCATGCCTACGCGCTCCAGAACACCCAAAACAGCTAAGCTGTCATGGCTGTTCTGGGGCTGGTCGCTTGAAGCGAGATCCAGCGAGCTCTAGCGACCGTAGGCAGAACCAAAATCATGCCTGGTCGCTGTAGCGAGCTCCAGCTCGCTGTAGCGACCATGACAGGTCCAGAAAACCCAGAAAATGCAATTTTCATCATTCCAAACCATTCTAACACACCCAAGCTTCCCCAAAGGTATAAAAAGGATTTTCTTTAGCATTTAAGCAATTTAAACACGATTGAACAAAGGATTAGCACTTAACAAGGAATTAGGGCACTTTTCCTAAAAATTACTCAAAGTATAATTAACTCTCAAACTTACTCAAAACGGGTTCTAAAACCCTAATATATTTTTGAGGGTTTTGGTACTCAATTTGAGATATTTTTGAATTAAATCTAATATACTATTTTTATATTGAATATGTTAGAAAGTGATTTCTTAGTCCCCAAGTTTTGCTAAAATATTTTTATGCACAATCTAATATATTTTGGTTTGTGATATGAAATATATTTTAATACTCAATAATATATTTTTATACTGAATATGATATATTTTGGTACTCAATTTGAGATATTTTTGAATTAAATCTAATATACTATTTTTATATTGAATATGATATATTTTGGTACTCAATTTGAGATATTTTTGAATTAAATCTAATATACTATTTTTATATTGAATATGATATATTTTGGTACTCAATTTGAGATATTTTTGTACTAAATCTAATATATTTTTGTACTTAATAATATATTTTAAAATTGAAGAGTAAACCCGTTAAATAGTTATGAGAGAAACCTAGCTCAGTTAAAAGGTTATAAATAGAGGAGAGCATTAGAGAATTAGGGTTACAACAAACAAGAATGGAGAGAGATTTTACCGTAGGAATATCAAATTTTGCAAACCAAAGGTAAGGGGGAGTCTCTATTCACCATAAGGGGGAGTCTCTATTCTCATGTCTTTTATTTTGGCCTAAAAAATAGGAAAATCTTCCAGGTCATGGCAAATAAGTTATTAACATATATATAATGATGTGGCTTTGCAGTTTTTCTTTAAACCTTATAATGTGCCTTTGTTGTTGCCCATGTTCTGTTTTCAATAACTTCAAAAATCCTTGAATCTATCCTCTCTATTAGAATAAAAAATCAGCCAAAGTATGTTCTAAAATTTAGTGAGATTAATATACTTCACATTTATAATTCACATTTTTTGTGTTATGTATCATAACTAATGTGGATCACATCTGTTTTAGGATGACATTGGTGAAAGCAACCCCCATCTCTGATATCGTGTGCGGTAAGACTGATTTTAATGTCATGGCTCGGGTCATTCATCTCTGGTCAATTCCAGACCGAAACAAACATACTTAGCTATTTCGCATTTATTTGATTAGATTAGATATCTCTGTTTATGTGTTATGCATTTCTTTACTAAGCCAAATTCGACACTTTTGTAGGAAAATCAATGAAGATGACCCAGATCTCATAGTCAATTTAATAGTTTTATATGAAGCTATACAAAACCCGTGCATCGCACGGGTTAAAGTCTAGTAAGAATCTAATCATACTCAAGGATAGGTCTTTAGGTGCTCTTTAGCAATGCTTAACCATTACTTATCGTTATGGAGTCCGAGGTAGCATTGGAAAGCCGGAATGGTGCGAGAAGTGATGAAAAAAACAACATATTCTGCCAATGCTCCCATCGTGTCACCATTTGGGAATCGTGACACGATTTTCTACCCAGAAAATGCGTTTGTTTCTGCCTGTGAAATCGTGACACGATTGGTAAATCGTGACACGATTTTACCTGCAGTTAGACAGCATTTGGCAAGTTTTAAACGTGATTTTTCACCATTTCAGCTTATCCAACATACCCAGACATCATAACATCCTTAAGGCTCAATTTCTAAAGCATATAGCCAGTTTGCATCATGTATAATCAAGAATCAACATGGAAAGGCAATTAGGTATTAAAACACTAAACTAGGTCATTAAGCTGTAAACTTACAACTTACTTAAACGGGTTCTAAAACCCTGTGGAGCTCACCTTAAACCTCCTATTGGTGCTTGCTATCTCTGATTCCCTAAGCCTTGGCTTCAAGCTACCAACTTCTCTCAATATCTTCCTGGTTTCTCCTTGTTTCTTGCTCTTGTTCTAGCTTACTAACCAAACTTGCTTGTGAAGTCTTCTCTCAAGAATTGGAATGGAGTTGATGGGTTATGGCAAGAGAGTGGGGAGGGCGTGTGATTAGGGAAGGAAGGAGGAGAAAAATCTGAATTCTAGAAGTGTGTAGAGAGTGTGAAAAATAGTATGGGAAATATCTTGTTCCCAATTTTAAAACAATCTCCCCCTTAAGCCTTATTTACCATTTTGCCATTGCTTATTATTATCAAATTGTCATGCTTGCTTAATGACTTCTAACACGATTAACTGATACTTGTAAGCGGGATGTTACAATCTACCCCCCTTAAAGAAATTTCGTCCTCGAAATTTAGAATTTACCTGAAAATAAATGGGGATAGGTCTCTTGCATCTCCGACTCTAGCTCCCACGTTGCTTCACCGTCGGGAGAACCTTTCCATACAACCTTAACAATAGGAATTTCTTTGTTTCGCAAAGACTTCACATCACGATCAATTATCTGTTCTGGCTCAGGTTGGAAGGTCAAGTCCGATCTCAAATCGATACTATCCAGCTCCACTGGTTGGAAAGGATCAGGAATGAATTTCCTTAGTTGCGAGACGTGAAAGACATCATGCAATCCTGACATGGCTGGTGGCAGCGCCAACTGATAAGCTGCCGGACCAACACGTCGAAGTATCTGGAATGGTCCAACATATCTTGGACAAAGTTTCTTAGTTCTGAATGCTCCTCTCAATCCCAACTTGGGCGTAACTTTAAGGAATACATGATCTCCTTCATCAAACTCTAAGGGTCTTCGCCTCCTATCAGCATAACTTTTCTGGCGACATTGCGCTGTTCTCATTTTATCTTGAATGGACTTAATCTTTAGAGTCGTCTCTTGAATGATCTCTGGGCCCAAAATGCTCTTATCTCCAACCTCAGCCCAGCAAAGTGGGGTTCTACATTTCCTACCATATAGGGCTTCATATGGTGCCATTCCAATGCTAGAATGGTAACTATTATTGTAAGAAAATTCAATCAATGGTAGGTGATCGTTCCAACTTCCTCCATCTTCTAGGATACATGCACGTAACATATCCTCCAACGTTTGAATAGTCCTTTCTGATTGCCCGTCTGTTTGAGGATGATGGGACGTGCTCATCTTTAATCTTGTTCCTAAAGATTTCTGAAAAGCTTTCCAAAAGTGAGATGTGAAGATCGGATCCCGATTGGATACAATACTGACAGGCACACCATGAAGTTTCAGTATCTCAGAAATAAACAATTCAGCATATTGTGAAGCTCGGTAAGTAGTTTTAACCGGCAAGAAATGAGCTGACTTGGTTAACCGGTCCACTATTACCCATATGGAGTCATGTCCTCGTTGCGTTCGAGGTAGTCCGCTCACAAAATCCATGGTTATATCTTCCCATTTCCATTGTGGAATTTCCAAAGGTACTAACATTCCTGCAGGCCTTTGATGTTCAATCTTCACCTGCTGACATACAATGCATCGCGACACAAATTCCGCAATATCTCTTTTCATACTAGGCCACCAATAATCTCTTTTTAAATCTTGATACATCTTGGTGGTACCTGGATGAATGCTAAAACTGCTCTTGTGTGCCTCTTCTAAAATTAACCTTTTTAATTCCTCATCATTCGGAACGTAAATCCTTCCTTCAAACAATAATGTACCATCTAGTGCCCATGAAAACCCTGCTTGGCCAACTTTCCTCTGAAGGTCCATATCCACAGATTGAGCTTGCGCAATCCTAAACCGTAGGTCGCACAAAATATCTATCTTGTTCAGCAAGATGCCACCTTCTAACTCTGTAACATGGAGGTTAAGATCTCTGAATTTCTCATATAACCCACATGTATGCATCATTACTTCAGCTTTAACCAAAGCTTTACGACTCAAGGCATCAGCTACCACATTTGCTTTTCCTGGATGGTATTCTAGATCAAAATCAAAGTCTTTCAAGTATTCCATCCATCGTCTTTGCCTCATGTTAAGGTCTCGTTGATCGAACAAGTATTTCAAACTCTTATGATCGCTGAATAAATCAAATTGTGCACCATACAAATGATGTCTCCATATCTTCAATGCAAAAATTATGGCTGCTAGCTCGAGGTCATGAGTGGGGTAATTCTCTTCGTGAGTCTTAAGCTGTCTGGACGCATAAGCTATCTCATTTTCCCCTTGCATAAGAACACTTCCCAGTCCCTTGGAAGATGCATCGCAGAAAACGGTGTACCTCCTTTCAGGATCTGGTATTGCCAACACTGGCGCTTTAGTCAACTTCCTTTTCAAAACTCTAAAACTTTCTTCACATTTTTCATCCCAAATAAAGGGTACATCTTTCCTGGTGAGTCGTGACAAAGGTAAGGCAATCTGAGAAAATTTCATGATAAACCTTCGATAATAACCTGCCAAGCCTAGAAAGCTTCTGACCTCTGCTACATTCTTGGGTCTTTCCCAACTGAGTACAACTTCAACTTTGGATGGATCAATGGCTACTCCTCCTTGAGAAATGACGTGACCCAAAAACTTAATCTCAGATAGCCAGAATTCACACTTACTGAATTTAGCATATAGCTGTTTGTCTCTGAGGACATCCAATACAATTCTTAAGTGTTGAGCATGCTCCTGAGGATCCTTAGAATAGATTAAGATGTCATCTATGAAAATTACCACAAATTGATCAAGGTAAGGCTGAAATATTCTGTTCATATAATCCATAAATACTGCTGGAGCATTAGTTACACCGAAAGGCATAACCAGAAATTCGTAGTGCCCGTAACGCGTTCGAAACGCCGTCTTAGACACATCTGAAGATTTAATACGGATCTGATGATAACCTGACCGAAGATCAATTTTGGAAAATATCGTTGCTCCCTTAAGCTGGTCTAGCAGGTCATCAATCCTGGGAAGAGGATACTTGTTCTTGATAGTCACCTTATTAAGTTGGCGGTAGTCAATACACAGCCTCATGCTTCCATCTTTCTTCTTGACTAACAAGACCGGAGCACCCCAAGGTGATACACTGGGTCTAATAAAATGCTTCTGGATTAACTCCTCGAGTTGCGATTTCAGCTCCTTCAGCTCTGTTGGTGACATTCTGTACGGTGCCACAGATACTGGCTCCGCTCCTGGAATCAAATCAATTGAAAATTCCACCTCACGCTCTGGAGGTAAACTAGTTACTTCTGAAGGAAATACATCTAGATATTCATTCACAACAGGAATATCACTGGGACTTAACTCTGATTCTGAGGCCACAGTGAGCATCACATAGAATCCTTTATCTTCAGCACAAATGAATTGAATTAACTGATGGGTGCGGTTAATCAATTCAGACAGAGCCACACCTTCCGCCGTATCACTGGTCGGCATATAAATACTCTTTTCTGAACATCCAATATACACATGGTTAGCGGAAAGCCAATCCATGCCTAAGATCACATCAAGTTGCTCCATCGGGAGACAAACTAAATCAACATAATAGGTCTTACTAGACACAGTGATAGGACAGCTTTCACAAACATACTTTGCCTCAATTCCGCCTTCAGTAGCGGTAGATACTAACATTGGAGGGTTCAACGGAGACAAAGGTAATTGCAGCGTCTCCACACATTTATATGAAATAAAAGAACATGTAGCGCCGCAATCAAAAAGAACTTTTACTGGATTAGTACCCAAATAACACATACCGGCAATTAAATCTTCATTTGCCAAAGCCTTTGCACCATCAAGGGAGTACACCCTTCCTTTACTAGTGGTTGTCCCTTCAGCTGCTCCTTTAATACGCTTATTAGGACACTCTGTGATAAAATGCCCTGGCTGCTTGCATCCGTAACAAATACCAGCTCCCATCAAGCACTCTCCTTTATGCATCCTACCACACGTCTTGCAAGTAGGATAAGGCCGTGAAGGATTATGTTGTGGAGAGTATGCCTGTTTCCCTCTCTGAGGGGAACCTTTAGGTTTAAGCTTGTCATGATACTTATCAGACATTCTACTCTTCTTCTTCTCAAAAGCTGCCGCTCTTTCTTTCGAAGCTTTAGCGAGTCCGGCCTCAACTACTAAGCTATCATGTACCAGTTCATCATAACTTGCCGTTCTTTGGAGACTCACAGCAGTGTCAATCTCGCCTCTTAAACCCCTTTTGTACTGATTCATTTTCCACACTTCATTCTCAGCATATTCATTGTGTGTGGAGTAATAGGACAGCTCTTCAAACTTCTTTGTGAACTCAGCAACCGACATACTACCTTGCTTCAACTCCAAGAACTCTTGCTCCTTCTTTACCTTGTAAGACACAGGTAAATACTTCTCCAACATTACTTCTTTAAAATTCACCCAATTCACTTCTACACCATTGGCTTCCATCCTGCGCTGAACAGATTCCCACCAGTCTTCTGCTGCGCCTCTGAGTTGATTCGTGGCATAGACCACTTTATCTTCTTCTGAACAATCAGCCATTCTAAAAATCTTTTCCATTTGTTTAATCCACTTTCTAGCTTCTTGGGGTTCACCTTCTCCATTGAACTCCGGAGGGTGATGCCTATTATATTCCCGGAACACTGGGTTACCAATTACGGGAGGGGGTGGTGGCTGTGGATGGAAACCCTGCCCTTGCTGCATCATTTCCATCCATTGCTGTTGAGCTTGGGCCTGTTGCTGAGATTGTTGTTGCATCATCAGCATCATTTGCTGATACTGTAATGCATTCTGAGCTTGTTGCTCTTGATACTGCTGCTGCCAGGCCTGCTGGTGCTGTATCATCTGTTCCCATGAGTTCATACTGGGTCCTCCACTTTCATCGCTAGCTTGATTGGCACGAGGTCTACCTCTTCTTCTCCCAGACATCTTATCCTAGCTGTCATATACAAGTCAAAGTGATCAGTTTTAACTGAACATAACATCTAGAATAATGTCCTGGATCCAAGAGGTCCACAAACTTGGATTGTACTTTAATGACCCAAGGCACGGTCTGAATCGACCTGCTCTGATACCAAATTGTAACACCCATATAGAGATTGCCTAGGATCTCTTACGAGTATTAAAATTTCGTACCGGATACATTAAATACAATACAGAAAGTTATTTATTAATTATACAAAACATATGTCTTTGATACAATCCATAATCCGATACAATACATTCTACGTAATGTACATCATGATACATCATTTATATACAACATCATCTGAATAAACATAAACAGCACGATCAATCCATAGCCTTCTCTTTACCTTTACGTCGTGCTACCTGCGAAGAACCTGCACCAGAAGGAAAGGGATGAGACATAACGTCTCAGTGAGCTCCTACCCTACCAACTGTTGGCAACCGCGGGGGAAACCTAGGGTCGCCGTGCCTACTCTTGGCAATCCTGGGGATACCTATGATCGCCGTCATTCTTTACTTAATTCGCGATCGAGGGGAAAACCTAAGATCGCTTCTTGTCTTTAACATTCTCATCATATGCTAACTTAACTTAACTTATACTCAGTGGTCTTGGGGACAACCTATAACCACCTTTTATGACTAGGAACTAATTGTCCTATTCCTCAATACAAATATAAATAAACTTATCATTTCATATCTTAAGTTAGAGGTTAGCGTTGAACAATCAATAGTTATCTGAGTTCATTTTACGGAGTGCATCCGGGTGGAGTAACCCCGAAGTACATCTCCCTTCTAACCGGTGAAAATTCCTATCATATCAGGCTAACACCGGACTCCTCTTATCGTCGTGCGGCCATCCTTGCGGAATAACACGTCCCACTAGCGTGAACCTCCTGTGTCCCACTAGCGTGAACAACAGAAGACACGACTTAATAATCTTAACTTATGCGTATACCTCCCATGTCCCACTAGCGTGAACAATGAGAGACGCGAATAATTATGTTTTAACTTGTGCATGAACCTCCCGTGTTCCACTAGCGTGAACGACGAAAGTCACGACTTAGGATTCTTCATAATAGTCTTACTATTGCGTGAACCATTCGTGTCCCACTAGCGTGAACGACGAAGGCCACGGCTTATACCTTAATAATTCTTGAACTCTTAACCTATATAAGGTTCTAGACTTAAAGCCTATATCATACTTGAACTTGCATATACGTAATTGTCTATGAATAAATTGCTTAGTAAGGGATAATCCCAAAACTAGCTCATATACTTCTCTATATTGACTTGAGGATTAAGTCATCCATTCTCTCAAACTTATGCCTATCCTCACTCTATAATCTTTATATATATAAATGTTAGGTAGTCTTGACAACCCTAATGACTAACCCTAACTTTTCTTTTGAAAGAAATTTATGAAAAAAAATCCTTGCTGAGAGTTGAAATATATTTTGCCAAGTTTTGCTAAAATATTTTTATGCACAATCTAATATATTTTGGTTTGTGATATGAAATATATTTTAATACTCAATAATATATTTTTATACTGAATATGATATATTTTGGTACTCAATTTTGGTTTGTGATATGAAATATATTTTAATACTCAATAATATATTTTTATACTGAATATGATATATTTTGGTACTCAATTTGAGATATTTTTGAATTAAATCTAATATACTATTTTTATATTGAATATGATATATTTTGGTATTTTTATACTGAATATGATATATTTTGGTACTCAATTTGAGATATTTTTGAATTAAATCTAATATACTATTTTTATATTGAATATGTTAGAAAGTGATTTCTTAGTCCCCAAGTTTTGCTAAAATATTTTTATGCACAATCTAATATATTTTGGTTTGTGATATGAAATATATTTTAATACTCAATAATATATTTTTATACTGAATATGATATATTTTGGTACTCAATTTGAGATATTTTTGAATTAAATCTAATATACTATTTTTATATTGAATATGATATATTTTGGTACTCAATTTGAGATATTTTTGAATTAAATCTAATATACTATTTTTATATTGAATATGATATATTTTGGTACTCAATTTGAGATATTTTTGTACTAAATCTAATATATTTTTGTACTTAATAATATATTTTAAAATTGAAGAGTAAACCCGTTAAATAGTTATGAGAGAAACCTAGCTCAGTTAAAAGGTTATAAATAGAGGAGAGCATTAGAGAATTAGGGTTACAACAAACAAGAATGGAGAGAGATTTTACCGTAGGAATATCAAATTTTGCAAACCAAAGGTAAGGGGGAGTCTCTATTCACCATAAGGGGGAGTCTCTATTCTCATGTCTTTTATTTTGGCCTAAAAAATAGGAAAATCTTCCAGGTCATGGCAAATAAGTTATTAACATATATATAATGATGTGGCTTTGCAGTTTTTCTTTAAACCTTATAATGTGCCTTTGTTGTTGCCCATGTTCTGTTTTCAATAACTTCAAAAATCCTTGAATCTATCCTCTCTATTAGAATAAAAAATCAGCCAAAGTATGTTCTAAAATTTAGTGAGATTAATATACTTCACATTTATAATTCACATTTTTTGTGTTATGTATCATAACTAATGTGGATCACATCTGTTTTAGGATGACATTGGTGAAAGCAACCCCCATCTCTGATATCGTGTGCGGTAAGACTGATTTTAATGTCATGGCTCGGGTCATTCATCTCTGGTCAATTCCAGACCGAAACAAACATACTTAGCTATTTCGCATTTATTTGATTAGATTAGATATCTCTGTTTATGTGTTATGCATTTCTTTACTAAGCCAAATTCGACACTTTTGTAGGAAAATCAATGAAGATGACCCAGATCTCATAGTCAATTTAATGGTTTTATATGAAGCTATACAAAACCCGTGCATCGCACGGGTTAAAGTCTAGTAAGAATCTAATCATACTCAAGGATAGGTCTTTAGGTGCTCTTTAGCAATGCTTAACCATTACTTATCGTTATGGAGTCCGAGGTAGCATTGGAAAGCCGGAATGGTGCGAGAAGTGATGAAAAAAACAACATATTCTGCCAATGCTCCCATCGTGTCACCATTTGGGAATCGTGACACGATTTTCTACCCAGAAAATGCGTTTGTTTCTGCCTGTGAAATCGTGACACGATTGGTAAATCGTGACACGATTTTACCTGCAGTTAGACAGCATTTGGCAAGTTTTAAACGTGATTTTTCACCATTTCAGCTTATCCAACATACCCAGACATCATAACATCCTTAAGGCTCAATTTCTAAAGCATATAGCCAGTTTGCATCATGTATAATCAAGAATCAACATGGAAAGGCAATTAGGTATTAAAACACTAAACTAGGTCATTAAGCTGTAAACTTACAACTTACTTAAACGGGTTCTAAAACCCTGTGGAGCTCACCTTAAATGTAACACCCATACTAATTTTAACTAGTATATTAGCATGTGCGTTAAACTGATACTGGATACATTTAAATTTTCAATAATAATATTACAAACAATACAACTGAATGAGTACGAGTTTGCTCGATTATACATTTATCCAAACAACATATACAAATACTTAACATATACTGATAAACTTCTGAGCTTGTCCAAGGCGAGCAACTGCACTCCATCCAGCGTCTCCGTGTAGAACAGCTTCATGTACCCCTTGCTAACCTGTAGAACCTGCACCAGAAGGATTGGGGTGAGACATAATGTCTCAGTGAGCTCTAGCCCAACCTACTGTTGGCGACCACGGGGAACCTAGGGTCGCCATGCCTACCTTGGCAATCTCGGGGATTTCCTAGGATCGCCAAGTCTTTAACTGCCTATGACTATAAATCCTCCTGTAACTATAACTTAAACTGCCTATAACCTCTTACTGTAACTGTCTAAAACCATAATTGTAATCTGCCTATAACTTTAACTTAGTGATCGAGGGAAAACCTAGGACCACTTTCTAATAACTGTCTATAACTATAACTATAACTATGAGTTTCCTGTGACTATAACTTTGACTATAACTGTAAAACATAAAACATATAAACAGTTCGATAGCAGTTTTATGTTAGCTGTTAGCGTTGAACAAACAATTATCTGAGTTCATTTTACGGAGGGCACCCCGGGTGGAGCAACCCCGAGATACGTCTCCCTATAAACCGGTGAAATTCCTATCATATCAGGCTAACACCGGACTCCCTATGAAACGTGTGGACAACCCTCTCGGAGAAGTCCCATCCGGCGAATCCCGGAGTCTGCTGAACACGCCCTATGACTGTAACTGTAAAACGTGCAAGCACGCCATTATCTTTGATCTTTAATTCTTTAACTTTGACGTATGAACATATAATCTGTTACTGTAATCAAAATAATCCTATAACATATAAACTATAATCTATGATTCTTGGCTTGTCGTTCTCATAAGCCACCTATAACCGTTGAAGATTCAACACTATAACTTACCTATAACTTTGATTGCCAAAGCATTCCTATTATTCTCGTATTCTAAAATGAATACATCTGTAAGCATGTTTACCTAAAATAGGTTCCAACTTGATTATTATCTCATTTTGGATTCGTGTAAACTGAACGTGTCCGTAACATGGCCAGGTAAGGGTTAAACCCTAAACTAGATCCTTAACATCACTATAAAAGCTTATGGATTAAGATAATCCTCTCTTGACCAATGTACCTATCCTCACCTATAATTCATCCATACATTTCCTAAAGGATAGGGCTTTCCATGCTTGTTAACGACGCTTAGTCACTACATATCGTTATTGAGTCCGAGGTAGCGTTGGTTAGCCGGAATGGTGCGAGAAATGATGAAAAACATAACATGTGCTGCCCTGTCACATCGTGTCACGATTTAGAAATCGTGACACGATTTCCTACTCAGAAAATGGGTTTGTTCCTGCCTGTGAAATCGTGACACGATTGGAAAATCGTGACACGATTTTACCTGCAGTTAGACAGCATTTGGCAAGTTTTAAACGTGATTTTTCACCATTTCAGCTTATCCAACATACCCAGACATCATAACATCCTTAAGGCTCAATTTCTAAAGCATATAGCCAGTATACATCATGAATAATCAAGGATTAACATGGAAAGGCAAATAGGGCATTAAACCATAAACTAGGTCATACAACTATAAACTTTGAACTTGAACAAAATGGGTTATAAACCCTAGGGAGCTCACCTCAAATCATCTCATCAAAGCTTGCCAAGCTTCCAAATCCCTAATCCTAGCTTGATCTCCTCAAACCCTAGCTTCCAATCCTTTCCTTTTCTTGCTTTTCTTTAGCTTTACTCTTGTTCCATCTTTCCCAAAAGCCATACTTGCTTGAAGTACAAGATTATAAGATGAAGTTTAATGGATTAAGGCAAGGAGGGGGAGGCGTGTGAGTGGAAGAAGAGAGGGAGAGAAAACCAGTTTGGAGAGGGAAAGGAAAAAGGAAAGAATGACAAGGAAATATCTTGTTTTCCTTTTAAAAACAATTCTTCTTAATTCAAATAATTACACAAATGCCATTGCCACATATTACTACTTTGCCATTGCTTCCATTTAAACTATCTCTGATGCGTCGCCTCAATACTGATAAATATCCAAGTACTAAGCGGGATATTACACTCTACCCCCCTTAAAGAAATTTCGTCCTCGAAATTTAGAAAATCCTTATGAGATCCTGAGAAGTTAAATCTTTCCTACCGAAGATCTGATGCATGCTACATAACTATCATTTACTAAGACGTATGGTTATCTGAACCAACATATCCATATTATCAGACTATGTCCTCTATTCGACATATTCTTTGTAAATCCAAAGTAAAATCATTAAACCTTTGATTTCCTTTACTGAACTCTATCAGTTCTTCTTTCACTGACCATCCATATTACCCTGAAAACGTCGAATCAAACTGTTTTTCCTCATTTATCTCCAATCTCCGAGGAATCTATTACATTGTCTTCAGTTCAAAAGAATTCTTGTCTATAACTTTCGCCTCGCAAGACGACCTTTTACTGTCACATTCGTATCATTCTCCACATAAATTTATTCTTACACTGGAAGATATCTGATCTTGGGTATCCTCAGACGGAAATGAAATCTATTACAACTACCTCCACGATTTAAATTCCAAGTGGTGGCTGAACTTATGGTACAAGTTCCTTTCTTTCTAACATTCTGGTGTAACTATTACCACAACCTTAGGCTTTGTTCACCTTCCCACTGCGGAAATTCTTTAAGCTTGAGAATTCACATAAGTCAGTTATGTTCCGATTAATAAATCAACAATAACACGTAACCAAAGGTCTTAGAACCTTCTTCTTTACCAATACTTTCAAACTTATGGAAATCCAGTACAAATGACGTGTGGCATAAGCCGTCTCACATATCATCATTGTCCATAGCACATAGCCTCTATACATGATCGAGTACGTGCACACTCCTATCGGGTACACAGTACACCGCATTATCATTGTCCAACTACGGGACATCGTACTTAGTCAAAATATACTTGAGACAAAGCCACGCCAATTTAGGTCACTCTTCTTGCTCTTAACTCATGTTTGCACTCTTTGAGTAACTACCATCCCGTATGTAACTATGATTACGTCCCATAGACGTTATAATTTATTTCGTTCAAGAACATTCTCCGTTTCCTAAGAGAAAACTCTATTCTGTTCGCTATTCAAAATATCATTCTTAAACTCTGAATCCTTTAATTCATGACTTGAATTCATGTAGCCTTTTACTATAAACTATGAGTACTCTTCTGATCGGTGTAAAACATTTCCTTCCTTTAACTGTTAACATTAAGTTCGATAATTTCTGAACTTCTCAACTGAGACTTTCCTGCTAAAACATTACCGATTGCGTACCCCGGTTACTGATACATGTCACACGACTATGAAAATGTTACACTACTGTCTAAGTAGTATAAACTCTGCCTGATCAGTATACATAATACTAATCATAACCTGTTACATGCGACATGCTAGCTTAACGCGGATACGATGCGGAATAACTACATGCCACGACATAATTCCTCTTTGGTTAAACTTACTATTCGAGTTAACTTTAAGTTACTGAGCTAAACAGCTAGATCACCGTATGAAATGTGGCCTTCTTCGCTATGTACTCATCTTGCTATAAACACATCCTTTAAAGTTATCAAACTACTTCGATTCTCTTATTCCATGGGTTTCGAGATCTGAAACATTCCTCGACTTATCTATTAAATTTCCATAGAACTGATGATAAGTTCAAGTCATCACTACTTACAATCATTCTGTAACTTGAAAATTAATCTCTGAATACCTTTCCTGTAATTCATCTGGCAAGGACTTCACAAACATCCTTTTTCTCTAAACTTCAACTTTGATCTGTCTGTTGACTCATAATTGGATTACTTCTCCGCTGCGCAACTCTGATTTTAACAATTTACCTTGAGATAGAAGTAATACACCCCTATTACCATATAAAATCCCCTTGGCCAATCCTTTGACTTTATAACTTTGTAGTTACCATACGTAACCATCTTACATTATAATTTCTCTTATGGTTTAAACCACCTGTTAAACTTACTGATTGCTCGACGCTTGCCTTTGCTTTTCCTTTCGAACATAAACGAAATTCTTACTTTCACGAAACACGCTGAAACCTGTAAACAGTCTTTAACAATAAATACGAGCCCAACAATGCTCCTGTTAAAACAACCTAAGTTCATACATTATTTACTTGTGGTAACTTCTAGAAACATTCTATGACTTCTGGAACTTCTCATCTTTCATATACCTAGTCGATTAATGAATCGAGTCTCTTCCTATAATTATCCATAGGGATTTCACATCCACGACCTTTTTCCAAGACACTTAGGTCCACATAACTCTAACATGACTCTTGGTCACTCCGGAAATAATCCGTCTGGATAAACCCAACTTTTACCGGCTCTCCTGTAAATTCAAACATATGATACACCTCTTTGAGCACCCGATTAATAAATCTGTAAGCTTCAATACTCAACATTTTCCCATTGGATCCTTCCTATAACTTATTACTGTATTCACAATTCCATTCTAATCTCGTTATCTGAATAACATTCCATATGTCTTCTCGACTGTTACCCTCTTCATGGTTTCCAACAATCCGAGACCTGTATTTCCACTGCCCTCAACACATACTATCACAAGTTGATCTCAGTCGGCTTAACTGAATACTCGTATAAGGAGCCCATCAAAAGAAAACATAGAACTCCTTAACATTAACCATAGCTTTGATTACTACTTGTACGTTGGTGACGATCTTCATGTTTAGTCTTCGAAACCGGTCTACTATAATCTGACGACATAAGATTCAACCTTTTATTTCATACCCTTACAGGGGGTTTACTTCGCTTATCGCTAAGCTTGCGTTTCTTCATACCAAGCATCTTGACGACCCGTAAAAAGGAAGATAATCCGGTTCATCTGTCCGATATTTCACTTAATCCATAAATGAGTCTCTTACCTATCAGATATTTAAATCTCATCCGATCTACGTGCGCAAGTCCTTCCATCCTTACACACTACATCCTTACTGGAAGTCCGGAGCGTCCAATAATTAACTGATAATTCCTTACTCCAAGTAGTTGGGTTGGGTATCACCATCCTTTGCATCTGCAGCCGGAATTAAAACTCTAATTTACAATTCACCTTAACTTCCCATATTACTGTTCCCGTTAGGATTCCAAATTATTCTTCAGAGTATTCTATAATTCTTTACTCTACACATCTCCTCGGAAAAGGCATCGCTCCAGGATGCGTCCAACCGATTAAGGTACTCAACCTTACTCTTAAATACCTCTTATATTCCTGAAACTATGCCATTAACAGGCTTCAATCCCTTCATTATTAGAGAACCGTCCTTTGACATTAAATACCTCGCCAATTTCCGTCTTAGAATCCGACGTCTTAACCTTCACTCTTTGAACACTTCTTTCCTCCTTGGTCACATTCAGCTCTCGGATATTTGTCCTAACTGTCATATACTAGACTGAGTTGATCAGGCTCAACTAGACATGACATTCAGAACAACATCTGGAACCCAATGATTCCACTACTTTTATTGAATCTTAAACGACCCATGGCACGGTCTGAATCGACCTGCTCTGATACCAATTGTAACACCCATACTAATTTTAACTAGTATATTAGCATGTGCGTTAAACTGATACTGGATACATTTAAATTTTCAATAATAATATTACAAACAATACAACTGAATGAGTACGAGTTTGCTCGATTATACATTTATCCAAACAACATATACAAATACTTAACATATACTGATAAACTTCTGAGCTTGTCCAAGGCGAGCAACTGCACTCCATCCAGCGTCTCCGTGTAGAACAGCTTCATGTACCCCTTGCTAACCTGTAGAACCTGCACCAGAAGGATTGGGGTGAGACATAATGTCTCAGTGAGCTCTAGCCCAACCTACTGTTGGCGACCACGGGGAACCTAGGGTCGCCATGCCTACCTTGGCAATCTCGGGGATTTCCTAGGATCGCCAAGTCTTTAACTGCCTATGACTATAAATCCTCCTGTAACTATAACTTAAACTGCCTATAACCTCTTACTGTAACTGTCTAAAACCATAATTGTAATCTGCCTATAACTTTAACTTAGTGATCGAGGGAAAACCTAGGACCACTTTCTAATAACTGTCTATAACTATAACTATAACTATGAGTTTCCTGTGACTATAACTTTGACTATAACTGTAAAACATAAAACATATAAACAGTTCGATAGCAGTTTTATGTTAGCTGTTAGCGTTGAACAAACAATTATCTGAGTTCATTTTACGGAGGGCACCCCGGGTGGAGCAACCCCGAGATACGTCTCCCTATAAACCGGTGAAATTCCTATCATATCAGGCTAACACCGGACTCCCTATGAAACGTGTGGACAACCCTCTCGGAGAAGTCCCATCCGGCGAATCCCGGAGTCTGCTGAACACGCCCTATGACTGTAACTGTAAAACGTGCAAGCACGCCATTATCTTTGATCTTTAATTCTTTAACTTTGACGTATGAACATATAATCTGTTACTGTAATCAAAATAATCCTATAACATATAAACTATAATCTATGATTCTTGGCTTGTCGTTCTCATAAGCCACCTATAACCGTTGAAGATTCAACACTATAACTTACCTATAACTTTGATTGCCAAAGCATTCCTATTATTCTCGTATTCTAAAATGAATACATCTGTAAGCATGTTTACCTAAAATAGGTTCCAACTTGATTATTATCTCATTTTGGATTCGTGTAAACTGAACGTGTCCGTAACATGGCCAGGTAAGGGTTAAACCCTAAACTAGATCCTTAACATCACTATAAAAGCTTATGGATTAAGATAATCCTCTCTTGACCAATGTACCTATCCTCACCTATAATTCATCCATACATTTCCTAAAGGATAGGGCTTTCCATGCTTGTTAACGACGCTTAGTCACTACATATCGTTATTGAGTCCGAGGTAGCGTTGGTTAGCCGGAATGGTGCGAGAAATGATGAAAAACATAACATGTGCTGCCCTGTCACATCGTGTCACGATTTAGAAATCGTGACACGATTTCCTACTCAGAAAATGGGTTTGTTCCTGCCTGTGAAATCGTGACACGATTGGAAAATCGTGACACGATTTTACCTGCAGTTAGACAGCATTTGGCAAGTTTTAAACGTGATTTTTCACCATTTCAGCTTATCCAACATACCCAGACATCATAACATCCTTAAGGCTCAATTTCTAAAGCATATAGCCAGTATACATCATGAATAATCAAGGATTAACATGGAAAGGCAAATAGGGCATTAAACCATAAACTAGGTCATACAACTATAAACTTTGAACTTGAACAAAATGGGTTATAAACCCTAGGGAGCTCACCTCAAATCATCTCATCAAAGCTTGCCAAGCTTCCAAATCCCTAATCCTAGCTTGATCTCCTCAAACCCTAGCTTCCAATCCTTTCCTTTTCTTGCTTTTCTTTAGCTTTACTCTTGTTCCATCTTTCCCAAAAGCCATACTTGCTTGAAGTACAAGATTATAAGATGAAGTTTAATGGATTAAGGCAAGGAGGGGGAGGCGTGTGAGTGGAAGAAGAGAGGGAGAGAAAACCAGTTTGGAGAGGGAAAGGAAAAAGGAAAGAATGACAAGGAAATATCTTGTTTTCCTTTTAAAAACAATTCTTCTTAATTCAAATAATTACACAAATGCCATTGCCACATATTACTACTTTGCCATTGCTTCCATTTAAACTATCTCTGATGCGTCGCCTCAATACTGATAAATATCCAAGTACTAAGCGGGATATTACATTAAACCTCCTATTGGTGCTTGCTATCTCTGATTCCCTAAGCCTTGGCTTCAAGCTACCAACTTCTCTCAATATCTTCCTGGTTTCTCCTTGTTTCTTGCTCTTGTTCTAGCTTACTAACCAAACTTGCTTGTGAAGTCTTCTCTCAAGAATTGGAATGGAGTTGATGGGTTATGGCAAGAGAGTGGGGAGGGCGTGTGATTAGGGAAGGAAGGAGGAGAAAAATCTGAATTCTAGAAGTGTGTAGAGAGTGTGAAAAATAGTATGGGAAATATCTTGTTCCCAATTTTAAAACAATCTCCCCCTTAAGCCTTATTTACCATTTTGCCATTGCTTATTATTATCAAATTGTCATGCTTGCTTAATGACTTCTAACACGATTAACTGATACTTGTAAGCGGGATGTTACATTCGCAATCTCCGAAATAAACAATTCGGCATACTGAGAGGCTCGGTAAGTAGTCTTAACCGGCAAGAAATGAGCAGACTTGGTCAACCGGTCCACTATTACCCAAATGGAGTCATGTCCTCGCTGTGTTCGAGGTAATCCACTCACAAAGTCCATAGTTATCTCTTCCCATTTCCATTGAGGAATTTCCAAAGGTACTAACATTCCTGCAGGCCTCTGATGTTCAAATTTTACCTGCTGGCATACAATACATCGCGACACAAATTCCGCAATATCCCTCTTCATGCTAGGCCACCAATAATCTCTCTTCAAATCTTGATACATCTTGGTGGTACCCGGATGAATGCTAAAACTGCTCTTGTGCGCCTCTTCTAAAATCAACCTTTTCAATTCTGCATCATTCGGAACATAAATTCTTCCTTCAAACAGTAGTGTACCATCTGGCGCCAAAGAAAACTCTGATTGACCAACTCTTCTTTGAAGTTCCATATCCATAGTTTGCGCTTGTGCAATCCTAGACCGTAGGTCGCACGAAATCTCTAACTTGTTCAGCAGGATGCCACCTTCCAATTCGATAACATGGAGATTAAGATCTCTAAAATTTTCATATAACCCACATGTGTGGATCATCACTTAAGCCTTAACTAAAGCCTTTCGACTCAAAGCATCTGCTACCACATTCGCCTTTCCTGGGTGGTATTTCAAATCAAAATCAAAATCTTTTAAGTATTCCATCCATCGCCTCTGCCTCATGTTAAGGTCTCGTTGATCAAACAAGTATTTCAAACTTTTGTGGTCACTGAACAAATCAAATTGTGCACCATACAAATGATGTCTCCACACTTTCAATGCAAATACTATGGCTACTAACTCGAGATCATGGGTGGGGTAATTCTCTTCATGAGGCTTGAGCTGTCTAGACGCATAAGCTATCACATTCTCCCCTTGCATAAGTACACTACCCAGTCCTTTAGAGGATGCATCGCAGAAAACGGTGTATCTCTTATCAGGATCTGTTATTGCCAACACTGGTGCTTTAGTCAATTTCCTTTTTAAAACTCTGAAGCTCTCTTCACATTCTTCGTCCCAAATAAAGGGCACATCCTTCCTGGTGAGGCGTGACAGAGGCAAGGCAATCTGAGAAAACTTCATAATAAATCTTCGGTAATAACCTGTCAAGCCTAAGAAACTCCTGACTTCAGCCACATTTTTGGGTCTTTCCCAACTGAGAACGGCTTCAACTTTAGACGGATCAACGGCTACTCCTCCTTGAGAGATAACGTGACCCAAAAACTTAATCTCGGATAACCTGAATTCACACTTGCTAAATTTAGCATACAACTGTTTGTCTCTGAGGACATTCAAAACAATTCTCAAGTGTTGAGCATGTTCTTGAGGATCTTTGGAATAGATCAAAATATCATCTATGAAAATCACCACAAATTGGTCTAGGTAAGGTTGAAATATCCTGTTCATGTAATCCATGAATACCGCTGGAGCATTAGTTACATCAAAAGGCATAACCAGAAATTCATAGTGCCCGTAACGCGTTCGAAACGCCGTTTTAGACACATCTGAAGACTTAATGCGAATCTGATGATAACCTGACCGAAGATCAATCTTAGAAAATATCGTTGCTCCTTTGAGCTGATCTAGGAGATCATCAATCCTTGGAAGAGGATACTTGTTCTTAATGGTCACTTTATTCAGTTGGCGGTAGTCTATACACAGCCTCATGCTTCAATCTTTCTTCTTGACTAACAGAACTGGAGCACCCCAAGGTGACACACTGGGTCTGATAAAATGCTTCTGAATTAACTCTTCGAGTTGAGATTTCAGCTCTTTAAGCTCTGTAGGTGACATTCTATACGGCGCCACAGATACTGGCTCCGCTCCCGGAATTAAATCAATAGAGAATTCAACCTCACGCTCTGGAGGCAAACTAGTTACTTCCGAAGGGAAAACATCTAGGTACTCGTTTACAATGGGAATATCACTGGGACTCAGCTCTGGTTCTGAAGCCACAGTGAGCATAACATAAAATCCTTTATCTTGAGCACAAATAAATTGAATTAACTGATGGGTACGGTTAATCAATTCAGACAGAGCTACACCTTCCGTCGTATCACTTGTCGGCATATAAATACTCTTCTCGGAACATCCGATGTACACATGGTTAGCGGAGAGCCAATCCATGCCTAAGATCACGTCAAGTTGCTCCATCGGGAGACACACTAAATCAACATAATAAGTCTTACTAGACACAGTGATAGGACAGTTTTCGCAAACATAGCTTGCCTCAATTCCGCCTTCAGTAGCGGTAGATACTAACATTGGAGGATTCAACGGAGACAAAGGTAATTGCAGCGTCTCTACACACTTATATGAAATAAAAGAGCAAGTAGCGCCACAATCAAAAAGAACTTTTACTGGATTTGAACCAAGATAGCACATACCAGCAATCAAATCTTCATTGGCCAGAGCCTTTGCACCATCAAGGGAGTACACCCTGCCTCTACTAGTGGTAGTCCCTTCGGCTGCTCCTTTAGCACGCCTATTAGGACACTCCGTTATAAAATGTCCTGGCTGCTTACATCTATAACAAATACCAGCACCTAACAGGCACTCTCCTTTGTGCATCCTACCACACGTCCTGCAAGTAGGGAAAGTTTTGGGTGAATTGGATTGCTTTCCTCTCTGTGGGGATCCTTTTGGCTTAAGCTTGTCATGATATTTATCTGACATTCTACTCTTCTTTCTTTCAAAAGCTGCCACTATTTCTTTTGAGGTCTTAGCAAGTCCTGCTTCAACCACCAAACTATCATGCACCAGTTCATCATAACTTGCAGTTCTCTGAAGACTCACTGCAGTGTCGATTTCAGCTCTTAAACCTCGTTTGTATTGGTTCATCTTCCAGACTTCATTCTCAGCATACTCGTTATGTGTGGAATAATAGGACAATTCTTCAAACTTCTTGGTGAATTCAGCGACCGACATACTACCCTGCTTCAACTCCAAGAACTCTTGTTCCTTCTTCACCTTGTAAGACAAAGGTAAATATTTTTCCAACATCACCTCTTTAAAGTTTAACCAGTTCATTTCAATATCATTCGCTATCATCCTGTGCTGAGCAGATTCCCACCAATCTTCTGATGCGCCTCTGATTTGATTTGTGGCATAAACCACTTTATCAGCTTCCGAACACTCGGCCATTCGAAAGATCTTTTCCATTTGTTTTATCCACTTCCTAGATTCCTGAGGTTCACCTTCTCCATTAAACTCCGAAGGGTGATGTCTATTATATTCCCGGAAGACCGGATTACCAATTACGGGAGGAGGTGGTGGCTGTGGATGGAAACCCTGCCCTTGCTGCATCATTTCGATCCATTGTTGTTGGGCTTGAGCCTGTTGCTGAGATTGTTGTTGCATCATCTGCTGATACTGTAATGCATTTTGAGCTTGCTGCTCTTGATACTGCTGCTGTCAGGCCTGTTGCTGCTGTATCATTTGTTCCCACGAATTCATACTTGGTCCTCCACTTTCATCACTGGCCTGATTAGCTCGAGGTCTACCTGGTCCTCTTCTTCTCCCAGACATCTTATCCTAGCTGTCATATACAAGTCAAAGTGATCAGTTTTAACTGAATATAACATTTAGAATAATGTCCTGGATCCAAGAGGTCCACATACTTGGATTGTATTTTAATGACCTGCTCTGATACCAAATTGTAACACCCATATAGAGATTGCCTAGGATCTCTTACGAGTATTAAAATTTCGTATTGGATACATTAAAATTACAATACAGAAAGTTGGCTTAACGATAATACAATACATAGTCTTTGATACAATCCGAAATCTGATACATAACATGCTCGATAATATACATCATAATACATCATTTATGTACAAATATCCTTATAATAAAAGCAGCACGATCAATCCAAAGCTTTCTCTTTACCTTTACGTCGTGCTTCCTGTGAACCTGCACCAGAAGGAAAGGGATGAGACATGATGTCTCAGTGAGCTCCGGCCCTACCTACTGTTGGCAACCACGGGGGAAACCTAGGGTCGCCGTGCCTACTCTTGGCAATATTGGGGATTCCTATGATCGCCGTCATTCTTTACATATTTCGCGATCAAGGGGAAAAAACCTAGGATCGCTACATATCTTAATCATGTGATTATCTCATTCTAACCTTGAACTTAAACTTGTACTTAGTGATCTTGGGGACATCCTATGATCACTACTTGTTCACTA
The DNA here is from genome assembly GCA_018208015.1 of Medicago ruthenica. Lineage (NCBI taxonomy): Eukaryota > Viridiplantae > Streptophyta > Magnoliopsida > Fabales > Fabaceae > Medicago > Medicago ruthenica. The sequence goes on from WNNG01000472.1 coordinate 96,234, forward strand.
GGAACTAATTGGCATATTTCTCAATATATATAAATATACATATTCATCTTTTCATATCTTTAAGTTAGAAGTTAGCGTTGAACAAACAATGATTATCTGAGTTCATTTTACGGAGTGCATCCGGGTGGAGTAACCCCGAAGTACATCTCCCTTCTTACCGGTGAAAATTCCTATCATATCAGGCTAACACCAGACTCCTCTTGTCGTCGTGCGGTCATCCTTGCGGAATAACGTGTCCCACTAGCGTGAACCTCCTGTGTCCCACTAGCGTGAACAATAGAAGACACGACTTAATAATAATCTTAACTTACGCGTATACCTACCGTGTCCCACTAGCGTGAACGACGGAAGACGCGAATTAATATTATTTCCATAATAGTCTTTACTTTTGCATGAACCATTCGTGTCCCACTAGCGTGAACAACGAAGGCCACGGCTTAGTATCTTAATAAATCTTTGAAATTGATCATATTAATCTATAGCATTCCCTAAAGGGATAGATCTTCTAATACTTAACATATGAACCTATGGTCATAGGCTTATCGTTCTCATAAGCCACTGCTTGGTTATTGGAAACATTCCCGTAACCGTCTAAACTTTGATCTCACAACCTTAAACATTTCATAACATTATAATGTTATTGCATAATCCTTGTTCCTTATAATCACATCCTTTTTGGGAGCCTCTTGGATGAGTTAGAATGGTAGTTATTGTTTCTAAAATGTTTATGGAGAAATCGGATGCGAAAAACCATGCCTACGCGCTCCAGAACACCCAAAACAGCTAAGCTGTCATGGCTGTTCTGGGGCTGGTCGCTTGAAGCGAGCTCCAGTGAGCTCTAGCGACCGTAGGCAGAACCAAAATCATGCCTGGTCGCTGTAGCGAGCTCCAGCTCGCTGTAGCGACCATGACAGGTCCAGAAAACCCAGAAAATGAAATTTTCATCATTCCAAACCATTCTAACACACCCAAGCTTCCCCAAAGGTATAAAAAGGATTTTCTTTAGCATTTAAGCAATTTAAACATGATTGAACAAAGGATTAGCACTTAACAAGGAATTAGGGCACTTTTCCTAAAAATTACTCAAAGTATAAATAACTCTCAAACTTACTCAAAACGGGTTCTAAAACCCTAGGTAGCTCACCTAAGCCTTGATTGGTGCTTGTTAGATTCTGAACTTCAAACTCTAACTTGCTCCTACTCCTTTCCTTAATTCTTCTTCAACTTCTCTTGTCCTAGAAATTCCAAGTCAAGCTTGTTTTGCACAAATTTCACAAGATTGAGGATGAAGGCTTGATGGGTGATGGCAAGGATGATGAGGGCGTGAGACTAGGGGGAGTGAGGGAGAGAAATCTGATTTGGGAGAGTGAGGGAAGAGAAGGAAATGGATGAAAATATCTACCTCCCATTTTTTTAAATAATCCTCCCTTTCCTATTAATTACCATAATGCCATGCTTGCATAATAAGCTTCTAACACTGATAACAATTACTTCTAAGCGGGATATTACTTCTAAAAGGGATAAGCTGAACTACTGAACTCACCTAATACTTGAAGATCCTGCCAATCTTCCTTTTACCAAAACCCTAGCTTTGGAATTCCTCCTCTTGACTTGGTTTCCTTAGTTTTCTCTTGCTTTAATCTTTCCCAAAAGCTTGCTCGCTGGCAGTACAAGGAATTAGGGAAGAAAACTGGTAGATTAAGGTTGCTGATGTTGACCGAATTCTAGAGAGAGAGGGAGAGAAAATTCAGATCTTTAAGTGAGAGAAGGAAATGAGGAAAATGAAGAAATATCATTCTTCCCCCTATATAAAGCCCTTCCCTCATAATTACAACTTTTCCCCTACTCACTCACATCTCCTCTGATACTGATAAAAGTTACATTTAAACGGGATGTTACAAATTTCCCTTATTTATTTATTATTTTCTAAGAGTGTTACATACACTCCTCAATTATTTCTCTATATTTATTCTCAATTAGGTTGTATCTCTTTTTCATCATGAATATGGGTAAAAAAGGAAACTATTAAACACACAAAATTCCATATTCTTTCTCTTTCGTGAATTTGATGCTCATCGCCAGAGATTTACACTTTTTTATATGTTGGATATTGTAGGTTGGGATGTGAGCTACAATGACAAAGAAATATGAGTTGTTGAAAGACAAAATATAAATCTTGTGATAGGGTTGCATCTATGAGAACTCAAATGTGATAGAAAAGGAACTCTTAATTAAAGGAAATAAAAAAATATATCAAATATATTTGAACAAATAAATGGAAGACTATTGAAATTCAAATAATCCAGTTGATTTAGTAGAAACTATTGAATCTTTTAAAAAATTTATTAACGATTCATGTAGATTTTTTTAAGGGAGTATTCATTAATGAGTCATTTAAATTAGAATGATCTCATAAATGATAAAATGTTTTTTTTAATTTATTAGAATGAAGACTATTATTTAATGGGTCAAACAGAAGAAAAAAATGATATCATTAATTTTCATAACACAATTTTTTTGTCTGGTGCACATATGTGTTTACTTGTTAGAATGTGTCTAATATGAACTCTTTAAAGTTGTTCAAAGGTGATCTTTATAATTTTTAGAAAAAATTGAATTTAATAGAAATTAAAAATAGAGAATAAAAATGATATTTTATTAATTATTTTAAAAAATAGTGAGATTGACAGTTGAACTGGTCCATATTAGACGCATCATGCTATTATTTTATTTTTGTGTTAACCCTCTAAGGATTTGAACGGGTTGGTTTGGTTTGGACTCAAGCTTAGACTGTTCGGATAAACTATGAATTGAGTTGGATTCAAGCTTAGCCGAGTTCAAGAATTATTATTAGGTTGTAGTTTTAGACAGAAAATAGGGCTAGAAGCTCTGTTCTTCATGGAGCAAGAGTGATTGAAGGTGGAATCAACTAAGACTCTTTGGGAAATCAAGAACTTGGCTTTGAATCATCATCTTCTTTACACTTTTGTATAATTGTCATGAAAATGAACAACTAACTTCCCTTTGTTGGGATTGGAGGTACTTTATCTAGCTTAGATGTAATCTTTGATCTTTAAATATATGATTTTAGCAATTTATGTGATATTTGATAAGTGCCAAAAAGAAGTTATCTTTTGATATATTTTTAGGCACTTATGTTACTTGTTTTGCAAGTTATCATAGGATAAGCTCATAATTATTGATCAATTGTCAAATTATTGATCCTATGTCTTACCCCATCTATTTGTGCAGGAAATTTCATGCTAGGACCTGAAACTGAGCAAAGAAACATGAAGATTTGATAAGGCTTCATCGCTACAGCGAGCCTAGGCAGGGAAAAACTGAGGATTCATCGTTACAGCGATGGATCTGGTCGCTACAGCGAGCCTAGGCAGGGAGAAACTAAGGTTCCATCGCTACAGCGATGGATCTGGTCGCTATAGCAACCAAGGGCGGTTTGAACCCCGTTTGTTGAAGTGGAGCAAACCCACAGGCCAAGAAATCTTCCATCGCTACAGCGACCAACTCATCGCTGTAGCGAGCCTTATAAAAATCAGTTTGTATTTAAGCCTTTTAGCTCATTTTTCTGATATAACTTTGACTTCCAAAAAGAGAATAGGGCTAAAAAGAGGCATTCTTCATTGAGCAAAAGTGATCTAAGTGTAGATTAATTAAGAAACTTTGAGAAATCAAGTCTTAACTTTGGATCTCCATCTTCCTTTCCACTTTTGTATTGTTGTCATGAAAATGAACAACTAATCTCCTTTGTTGGGATTATAGGTAATCAATCACTCTTAGATGTAAACTTTTGATCTCTTAAATATATGATTCTAGCCTTTTATATATCATTGAGTTTATTCTTGCTTTCCATTATTATGTTTGGTTTAAATGATATTGAAAAATACTTTTGAATTTAGGTTTAGAATAATATTCTATCAAAATAAGAAATTCTAGACATGGAATTTGGTTTTGATAATCACACAAAGTGTCTGAACGTAAAGCTTTCGAATCGTTTAATAGATTGAGACATCGTCGATTAAACGACACGATCGATCTCACAACGTCATTTGGACACAAATGATGTTGTCGAGTGATACGTGATAATATCGTATATAAGAAAAGCTAGAAACCATATATATGATCATTAGAATATAATCGATGTTTGATTGACGAACTTTGATCCTAACACTTTTTACGCCCTATTACTCTCTGTTTTTATTAATGTCTTTAAAGTCGAATAGTTTTAGCAAACGCTTGATTAAAACCCTTAACTTGAAATGATAATCGATGTTGAATGGTTTATGATATCGCATTAGTCCCTGAGGAATCGATATAAAAATATACTTACTTTTGGCTAACACCAAAATGGCGCCGTTGCCGGGGATTAACACTTAGATACCATAATCATTGCAGCAAAAATTATTGTTTTAAGCAATTTTGCAACTATTAATTTTATGTATATAAATATCATTTTTTTTGTATCCATCTTGTTGCTAATCTATTTGGTTAGATTTTCGAACTCTGTTTATGCGAGGTAAAACGCAAGAAGATCAACTACTGTTTGATTCAGAAATCGAAAGAACTGCTCGGAGAAATAATAGCAAAAACCGAAAGAAAAGGCAGCTAGCCAAGAAGAGGCAACAAGAAGGAACCTCTGTTTCTATTCCTTCAGTAGTTTCAACACAAGACACAGCTATGGCCAGAGAAGGAGAAGGATCCGGAAGCTCTGGTGGTAGTGGGATGCCATGTCATAACAGCCCTCGACGTCTTTCTCAACTGGGAAAGTCTCCAAGGACTACGAAACAGACTGAGAAGAAGACTGGGATTCTCCAGATTTTATATGTTAACCCTTTTTCAGGTTTAGATCATGAGGACCCCTTTCAACATCTAACAAAATTTTATGAAATTGCTGGTACTTTGGGAGCAACTGAAAATGAGGAAGAAGCCATATTCATGAGAATGTTTCCTCATTCATTGATTGGAAAAGCTAAAGAATGGTACTTGGACCAACCACCACAAGTGATGACAAATTGGAATACTCTTGAGGAGAAATTCCTTGAAAGATTCTTTCCACAAAACCGATTCATGGAAGCCAAGACTACCATAGCCGTTTTTTCTCAAGGAGCAAGTGAGACGCTTTGTGAAGCCTGGGAGCGATACAAGTCAATGTTAAGAAAATGTCCAAACCATGGTTTTGATGATCGTACTCAGATTCATCTTTTCCGCAATGGAATGCAACAACAATCAAAGCTTTTACTTGACGCAGCCGTGGGTGGTTCACTGATGGCAAAGAGTGCAGAAGATGCAGTAGCAATTATTGAGAAGATGGCACTCAATGATCATCAAGCTCAACACAACAGAAATCCTTCACAAAGAAAATCCGGTATTCTGGACTTGGGAACAAATGATGCCATTCAAGCACAAAACAAGCTGTTAACTCAACAAGTGGAGGAGCTCACTAGAAAGATGGCCAACCTTCCACAACAACTGAAAGAGATGCAGAATGAACAAAGAAGGCATCAACAAGTCGCATCTTGTGAGCTTTGTTCAGGTGATCATCCCACAGGTTTTTGTCCACCTCCAACAGAAGAAGTGAGCTATGTCGGTAATCAACAAAGACCGAATCAGTATCAAGAACAATATCCGGGTAATAACAACAATTTCCAAAGAGGAAACAACCCAAACTATGGCCAACCCTGGAGACAAGATGCTGGTCCGTCAAACCGACAACCTTACAACAATTTCAATCAATATCCGCCACAGCAAAACCGTTCTCAAAGTACGGATGAAACATTGAATCAATTCATGCAAATGTCCATGGCCAATCAAAAGAACACCGACGCTTCCATCAATAATCTTGAAATTCAAGTCGGTCAAATGGCACAACAATTAGCACAAGCCACTCAACAAGGAGGAACCTTCACCGCCAACACACAACCGAATCCAAAAGAACATTGCAAGGCAGTGACAACAAGAAGTGGTAAGGTGATTGGTAAGGGGGTAGGTGATAATCTTGAAGTTGAGAGGAGGGTTGTCGAAGAGCATGAGGGAGATGATAAAGAAGGAAGTGAGAAAGAAATAGAGGAAGAAAATAAAGAGGATGAAGTAGTTGAAAAAAATAAGGAGTTAGTTGAAAATGAGAAGTTAGAGAAGAAGAGTAAAGATATGGTGAAGGAGAAGGGCAAGAAATAAGAATCTTTGAAGAATACACCAGCTCAACATTTACCATACCCAACTACTCCAGCAAAGAAAGACAAAGAAAGGCAATTTGCAAGGTTCCTAGATATTTTCAAAAGATTGCAAATTAATATACCATTCTCAGAAGCCTTGGAGCAAATGCCTACTTATGAAAAATTTATGAAAGAAATTTTGTCCAAGAAAAGAAGGTACAATGATGAGGAGACAATTCAACTTGATGCGAATTATAGTGCCATCATCCAAAGAACATTGCCAAGGAAGGAGAAAGATCCGGGAAAAGTTACATTACCGGTATCAATAGGCAATGTGAATGTCGGTAAAGCACTTATTGATTTAGGTTCAAGCATCAACCTAATCCCGCTGTCTGTTGTCAAAAGGATTGGTGATTTGGTTGTGAAACATACAAATCTGACGTTGCAACTAGCCGACAAATATGTCACACGTCCTCTGGGAATAGCTGAAGATGTCTTGTTAAAAGTAGATAAATTCATGTTTCCCATTGATTTTGTTGTGATGGATATTCCGGAGGATGATGATGTACCACTTATTCTTGGAAGGACCTTTATGCAAACAGCAAGAATGATGATTGATCTTGATGGTGGTTTAATGAAAGTCCGAGTGGACGATGAAGAAGTTAATTTCAACATTAATGAAGCCATGAAGCATCCTCGTGATAAAGGTGCATGTTTCAAGATGGATGCAACTGATGAAATAATCATGGATACAAGAAAGCAGCTGCATAAGCTGACACCTCTTGAAAGAATTCTGACGGATGCGCTTAATGTCATAGGCGCTTAATGTCATAAACTGAAGAGTGTTTGAAGGAGCTAAATTCATTGAAGGAAATTCCTCCTCACAAAGCAAAAATTGAGGAATTGAAGAATGAATCTAATGTTCAAGAGACAAAGCCGGAGATGAAAATTTTACCATCGCACTTAAAGTATGTTTTCCTTGAAGAAGAAGGTATCAAACCGGTTATCATAAGTAGCTCCTTATCAAGCAAAGAAGAAGCCAAATTGGTGGAAATTATCGAGTCCAACAAAGAAGCGATAGGGTGGACACTATCCGATTTGAAGGGGATAAGTCCATCTTATTGTATGCACAAGATCATGATGGAGGAAGATTACAAGCCGGTAGCGCAACCTCAACGCCGGTTAAATCCAAACATGAAGGAGGTAGTCCGAAAGGAAGTTGTCAAACTACTTGAAGCCGGCATGATTTATCCGATCTCGGATAGTACTTGGGTTAGCCCGGTTCAAGTTGTTCCTAAGAAGGGAGGTATGACGGTGATCAAGAATGAGAAAAATGAGCTCATTCCAACAAGAACCGTCACCGGTTGGAGGATGTGCATTGATTACCGGAGACTTAATAAAGCTACGAGAAAAGACCATTTTCCACTACCATTCATGGATCAAATGCTCGAAAGACTATCCGGTCAAGCTTACTATTGTTTCCTTGATGGCTATTCTGGTTACAATCAAATTTCGGTGAATCCAGAAGGCCATGAGAAGACAGCTTTCACATGTCCATTTAGAGTTTTTGCATATCGACGGATGCCGTTTGGGTTATGTAATGCTCCAGCAACATTTCAATGATGCATGCAAGCGATTTTCGCTGATTTGATTGAGAAGAGCATAGAAGTGTTTATGGACGATTTTTCCGTCTTCGGTTCATCCTTTGATTTGTGTTTGAAGAATCTTGACACTGTACTGAAGCGGTGCAAGGAAACTAACTTGGTACTCAACTGGGAGAAATGTCATTTTATGGTTACCGAGGGGATTGTCCTTGGTCACAAGATTTCTTCAAAGGGTATTGAAGTTGACAAGGCGAAAGTTGAAGTAATAGGTAAACTTTCACCTCCAATCAATGTCAAAGGCATACGAAGTTTTCTTGGCCACGCCGGATTTTATCGGCGGTTCATCAAGGACTTCTCAAAAATTGCAAAGCCATTGAGCAATTTGGTCAACAAAGATAAGTCCTTTGAATTTGACAATGAATGTTTGAATGCTTTCGAATGCTTGAAAGAAAATTTAACCTCCGCACCCATAATCACCGCACCGAATTGGAACTTTGATTTTGAACTTATGTGCGACGCGAGTGATTATGCGGTGGGCGCAGTGTTAGGTCAACGTAAAAACAAAATTTTTCATGCTATACATTACGCGAGTAAAGTTTTAAATGATGCTCAAATCAATTATGCAACCACAGAAAAAGAATTACTTGCCATTGTATACGCATTAGAAAAATTTTGTTGTTACCTCATTGGTTCGAAAATTATTGTTTTTACTGACCATGCAGCCATAAAGTATTTGATTACCAAACCCGACTCCAAACCGAGACTCATCCGATGGATGCTATTACTTCAAGAGTTTGATTTGGAGATTAAAGACAAGAAGGGGACTGAGAACCTTGTGGCTGATCATCTTTCAAGGTTGGTGAACAATGAGGTGACAAAGAATGAGAAAGAAATTCTTGAAGAGTTTCCGGATGAAAAGTTGCTAGTGGTGCAAGAAAGACCGTGGTTTGCCGACATGGCAAATTATAAAGCAACGGGGTTCATACCGGAGGATTTCACTTGGCAAATGAAGAAGAAGTTGTTCAGAGACTCTACTCATTATGTATGGGATGACCCATATCTCTTCAAGATAGGAGCTGACCACCTTTTACGGAGATGTGTTGCTAAAGAAGAAGCCAAAGACATCATGTGGCATTGTCACAATTCGCCATATGGTGGGCATTTCAATGGTGAAAGAACTGCAGCAAAGGTTCTTCAGGCAGGCTTTTATTGGCCCACTCTATTCAAAGATGCATATGAACATGTTCTAAGTTGTGAGAGTTGCCAGAAAACAAGAGGAATTTCAAAAAGAAATGAAATGCCTCTGCAAAGTATCCTCGAAGTTGAAGTTTTTGATTGCTGGGGTATTGATTTTGTGGGGCCATTCCCATCCTCCTTTTCCAATGAATATATTTTGGTAGCTGTCGATTATGTGTCTAAGTGGGTAGAGGCAATCGTATCCCCAAAGGCCGATAGCAAAACTGTGGTTAAATTTCTCAAGAAAAATATCTTTTCCCGATTTGGAACTCCTAGGGTGCTCATTAGTGATGGTGGTTCTCACTTTTGCAATTCACAATTGGCCAAAGCACTTGAGCACTATGGATTTAAACACAAGGTCGCTTCACCATACCATCCACAAACCAACGGTCAAGCCGAGGTGTCCAACCGTGAAATCAAAAGAATCCTTGAGAAAACCGTGTCATCATCAAGGAAGGATTGGTCATTGAAACTTGACGAAGCATTGTGGGCCTATAGGACTGCGTACAAAGCTCCTACGAGTTTCACACCATTTCAGTTGGTATATGGGAAAGCGTGCCACTTGCCGGTAGAGTTGGAGCATAAAGCGTTTTGGGCGCTAAAATTTTTAAACTTTGACCAAGAGCAAGCGGGGGAGAAGAGAAAGCTTCAAATGAATGAATTAGAAGAAATGAGAGATCAAGCATATGAATCATCCAAGCTTTACAAAGAGAAGGTCAAGAGGTATCATGACAAAAAGATCGTGAAAAGGCACTTCAGGCCCGGTCAATTGGTTTTGTTATTCAACGCAAGATTGAAATTGTTTCCGGGTAAATTAAAGTCAAAGTGGTCTGGCCCGTTCATGATCAAGGAAGTCAAGCCTTATGGAGCGGTGGAGTTGGAAGATCCTATCACCAAAGCAATCTGGACGGTGAATGGACAGAGATTGAAACCATATTTTGGCGGTGAAGTTGATCGACAAACGACGACAATTTCACTCAATAATCCGTAATCAAACATGAAGCAGGCGCCGATCTAATGACGTTAAACAAGAGCTTGTTGGGAGGCACCCCAATTTTGTAAGTATGTTGCTTTTTCAATTGTAATTTAGTCATTATAATCCACTTTTGCAAGGAGAGTTAGTGGCACAAGTAAAATCTTATTTTTCTGTTTTCTGTCTTGGTCGCTATAGCGAGAAATCCCATCGCTATAGCGACGATTCAAAAATTCAGAGTCTGAAGGTCAGAGTATGAAGCCTCAGACTCTGATTCAGAGTCTGATGACCCTTCAGACTCTCGATCGCTATAGCGACGAGGGTGGTCGCTGTAGCGATGACAGAAAAATCTGTCAGTTCAGAACCCAATGCCACTAACCCCCCTTAACTTCCCCCAACCACCCACTCATCTTCTCTTATCCGTTTCTTTACTCTAAATCAGTAAACCCTAGTAAACTAAGCCAATTTCATTCCATTTTCATTTCATCTTCATTTTACTTTACATTTCTAGCAAAGTTTTCTATTTTCTCACATAATCTCTTTATTCCAAGTCTTTATTCCAATTCCATCTTGCAAATCATATCTATCAGGTACGAATTCATAATGACGTATGACGTAAGCCAGGCCTCAGGGAAACCCTTTAGAGCCCTCAAAGAAGATATGAATACTCCGGCTCAGGTTATCCTCACACTCATTCTTTATAACATCCGGCCCAAAAGTCACACTTCTTCCACCACACTGGATGTTACACCTCTTCTCTACTACATCCTCAGCAACCAAGAGGTTGATGTTGCGAGGATAATTGCAAATGAGATTAGGATTGTGGCTGAAAGTGGTATTGTGCCACCTGCCAAACCAAAGTGCCCATTACCATTTACTGGCCTCATTATGGGACTTTGCATGAAGGCACGTATCCACATGCCTAGTCAGGTTGATGAGAAGATTAAAAACCCTATTGATGATAAGTACATCAATAGGTATTGCTCCTACAAGACACCCCCTTCAGCTGGACCTTCTACTGTACCTCCTCCTGTCCCTCAAGCCCCGAGCTATCCTCCGCTAAATTTCTCAGATTGGGACCCTCGCATTTTGGATGCCTATACCTACACCTGGGATCATAACGAATCCAACCATAGAGCTCTAACCACAATTCAGAGCCACATGCATCAGGCAGGCCAATCCCCTTGGACCCCGGAGTATTTTCAGCAGCATATTGCTTGGCCTGTGGACATGCCTTTTCATTCCGGAGGGGCGAGTGCAGCTGCAGCTGGTGGACAGAGTGCAGCTGGTGGTGATGATGATTATGACTCCTCAGAGGATACAAGGAGCATTGATCATGAAGCTGCTGATTAGATGGAGACTGATTGAGATTTTTGCAAGCTGGCAGCATTTCTTTCATTTTATTTTAATCTGAACATTTTGCATTTGCTTTGTAGTATTTATTTTTGTTTATGTTGCTGTATTTTGGATTTATTATATTATATTATGTTTATTTCAAACTTTGTTATATATTTTATTTTATCCAACAATGGAAAGTAAGAAAATCAAAAATTCAAAAGTTAAGTGCTTGAATGAAAGCTAAAGCTTTGAGCAAAGAATCAGGTGAGTGATAATGATAGAAAGGTTGTGACAAAGCGCAAAGCTAAGGTACTCGTTTCTTGTTTTTCTAGGTATATATTCGAATGTGAAATGAGTACTTTGCACACAAATTTATCTTATTCAGTTTTATGCAAGAACATATTTATGTTTGAACCATTTAGAACTAGCCTAAATGTGAGGAATCCTCAAGTTCTATGTATATATGCAGGAGACCGGTATTTTTGTTTAACTCGGTTCTTTTATGTTAAATCTAAAAGTTGTTTTAAATTGTATGAAAGCACAGAAATGATCAAGGCATTTTTTTTGAAATTGAGAATAAACACTTGACCACAAAAAGTCTGCCCTGTGAGAAGTGAGTATTTGATAACCCCATTGAGCCTAATGAATCAGAATCCTTAACTTTGAACTGTCAATATTCATAAGCACAATCCTTAGTGAATTTGCCCAAGTTTTTCAAAATCCAGTTCATAGTTAACTCACTAATGGATTCTGATATTTTTTACTTTCATTTTGAACCCTTAACCATCATGTTTATTTGTCCCTTGCCTATTGATAAAAGAACATTCAATTAGGGTATCATTTTGTATAAGTTGGGGAGAAAAGGGAGGTTGTGTATGTCAAGTAATGGTGAATTGTGAAGATTGATCTTGACAACAAGAAAAAGAAAAAGAAAAAAAAAAGAAAGAAAAGAAACCAAGAAAAAGAAAAGAGAAAAAGAGAAAAATTCAATAAATCAAAAAATTTGTCAAGATCAAAGTAATACTTGTAAATCACCAAGGGTTGATTATGATTTAGGAGGAAGTTGTGTAAATAGAAAGAATGTTCCTCTATGCTTGGCCATTTGAATTCAATTTTTCCCACATATGACATTTCTTTTGAAACCAAGCCAAATTACAACCCTCAAAGACCTTGTGATCTATGTTTTTGTGCTTTTAGAAATGATAATTGGATGGACGCATAACTTAATCTAAATGTTAGCAAACTTGCCGGATGAGTGTTCAAAACCCGCACAACTTGAATTCAATTTGTTCATTTACTTTCAAAGAAGTGTGTTAGGTGTGGTTCAAAAATAAACATGTTATTTGCTAGAATTTTGTGATATGAATTTTGTGTTTAGGACTTTTGTCACATTCGTAGTATATATCTCGTTTAATGAGAAACTTTACTCTAGTCTGCGCAGTCACAGTTGAATCAGTCATCTGATAAACGTTTTCTTCAAACTTTAGATTTTTTGCTTATTGCTCAAAACTTTGTCCAAAGCTGTGAAAATTTCCTTTTGATTCTTTGGTTTGAGGACAAACCAAAAAGCTAAGTTGGGGAGAGTTTGATAAGTGCCAAAAAGAAGTTATCTTTTGATATATTTTTAGGCACTTATGTTACTTGTTTTGCAAGTTATCATAGGATAAGCTCATAATTATTGATCAATTGTCAAATTATTGATCCTATGTCTTACCCCATCTATTGTGCAGGAAATTTCATGCTAGGACCTGAAAATGAGCAAAGAAACATGAAGATTTGATAAGGCTTCATCGCTACAGCGCAGGATGCATCGCTACAGCGAGCCTAGGCAGGGAAAAACTGAGGATTCATCGCTACAGCGATGGATCTGGTCGCTACAGCGAGCCTAGGCAGGGAGAAACTAAGGTTCCATCGCTACATCGATGGATCTGGTTGCTATAGGGAACAAGGGCGGTTTGAACCCCGTTTGCTAACGTGGAGCAAACCCACAGGCCAAGAAATCTTCCATCGCTACAGCGATCAACTCATCGTTGTAGCGAGCCTTATAAAAATCAGTTTGTATTTAAGCCTTTTAGCTCATTTTTCTGATATAACTTTGACTTCCAGAAAGAGAATAGGGCTAAAAAGAGGCATTCTTCATTGAGCAAAAGTGATCTAAGTGTAGATTAACTAAGAAACTTTGAGAAATCAAGTCTTAGCTTTGGATCTCCATCTTCCTTTCCACTTTTGTATTGTTGTCATGAAAATGAACAACTAATCTCCTTTGTTGGGATTATAGGTAATCAATCACTCTTAGATGTAAACTTTTGATCTCTTAAATATATGATTCTAGCCTTTTATATATCATTGAGTTTATTCTTGCTTTCATTATTATGTTTGGTTTAAATGATATTGAAAAATACTTTTGAATCTAGGTTTAGAATAATATTCTATCAAAATAAGAAATTCTAGACATGGAATTTGGTTTTGATAATCACACAAAGTGTCTGAACGTAAAGCTTTCGAATCGTTTAATAGATTGAGACATCGTCGATTAAACGACACGATCGATCTCACAACGTCATTTGGACACGAATGATGTTGTCGAGTGATACGTGATAATATCGTATACAAGAAAAGCTAGAATCCATATATATGATCATTAGAATATAATCGATGTTTGATTGACGAACTTTGATCCTAACACTTTTTACGCCCTATTACTCTCTGTTTTTATTAATGTCTTTAAAGTCGAATAGTTTTAGCAAACGCTTGATTAAAACCCTTAACTTGAAATGATAATCGATGTTGAACGGTATATCGCATTAGTCCCTGAGGAATCGATATAAAAATATACTTACTTTTGGCTAACAATATTGAGTTTATTCTTGCTATTCATTATTATGTTTTGATTTAAATGTTATTGACGAATACTTTTGAATCTTTGGTGAGAATAATCTTCTTTTAAAACAAGAATTCTAGACATAGAATTATGTTTTGATAATCGCATAAAGTGTCAGAACGTAATGCTTTCGGATCGTTTAATAGATTGGGAAATCGTCGATTAAACGATACGATCGATCTCACGACGTCATTTGGACACGAATGACTTTGTCGAGTGATACGTGATAATTTCGCTAAAATGCTAGAATTCATATGCATGATTATTAGATTATTTTCGATGCTCGATTGAGGAACTCCGATCTCAACGCTTTTATTCCCTATTGTTTGTCGTCTTTATTTCCGCTTTTACATTCCAATAGTTTTTATGCAAACAATCTTTAAAATCCTTACTCAAAACGATAACGATTGTTAAACGGCTCGAGATAGCGCACTTGTCCCTGTGGAGACGATATAAAAATACTTACTTTTGTTACACAACTAACAAAATGGCGCTGCTGCCGGGGACTAGTGTTTAGATATTTTGAGCATCGCAACAATTTGTATTGTTTTAAGCATTTGTATATATATCTTGTTAATATTTTTCTTCTCTTTTGTACATTGTTAAATTTTGTCTGCATTAACCCTCTTTGTTATACAAAGGAAATTTTCTTGTTAGTTACACTCGTTTCAGATTCTCAACATAAACGAAATTATGGCTGATCATGATTATTTCAACTTCTATACTCCATTCGAGTATGAATCCTATCAACAGTATCAACAATATCCTTCTGAAGATGAACAAATGTCAAGAACGGAAAATACTTTGAATATGTTCATGCAACAATCCATGATCAACATGCAAAATACCAGCCAAAGATTGCGAGCTTTATCAATTCAATTGGAACTTTTGCAAGTTCAATTAAATTTTTCATCAAGAATCATGGATGTTCAAACCAACAATCAATCCACTTTTGAATTCGGAGAGATTGTTGAAGAAGATGTTGATGAGAGTGAGGAAGAGATAATGTTAGAAGGATGTGGTATAAGGAAATTAGTGGACGAAATAGAGATACCACACAAAGTAGAACTTCCTCAAGAAAGGTCAGATTCTGAAGAGGCCAGAACTGTTGATAGTGAAGAAGTGATGGATATTGAGAAAAAGGAACAGTTTCTTAACAAGGAAGAAACTTGTGAAAAGAAGGGGATGAAAGTGAGCAAGGCAGAACTTGAGTTTGTAAAAGATAGTATTTGTTCCTTGTTCATCAAACTCTGGATAGGGAGGTTATGGACTCCACATCAGTTATACTTCAAGTTCATGGAATTCCTCCCAAAGCAAAGGAATACAAAGGCTGATGTGCGTTCCGTCTCATTTTGGCCACCCTAACAAAACAGGCGTCGAGTTAACGACGTAAAACAAGCGCTTGTTGGGAGGCAACCCAATTTTGTAAGTATTTTTGCTTTATTAATGCTTTTTAGTAACCTTAGGTGAAGCTAAAAATGACAAGTCTTTTGAAATGATGCATTTTTGAAAATTCTGAAATCTGTCATTCTCGCGGAGCGAGATATTACTTCGCGGAGCGAAGCTTACTGATAAGCTCTTTAACTGCAAAGTATCAGGTGTGTGATTATGTTATAAAATTTGTGACAAAGTGCAAAGCTAAGGTACTTGTTTCTTGCTTTTCTAGGTGTGTGCTTGAATTTGAAATGAGTACTTTGCACAAAAATTTATCTCATACAGTTTTACGCGATAACATGCTTATTATGTGAACCACTTAGAACTAGCCTAAATGTGAGGAATCCTCAAGTGCTTTATGTTGTACCCTAATTTTGTCCTAAGCCTTTTCAAAACAATTTTCAAAAAAATCAAAAAAAAAAAAAGAGAAGAGAAAAAGTCAAAGTCAACAAAAGTCAACCAAAAAAGTCAACATTTCAAAAATGGTGACTTCGCAGTGCGAAGTCTGCGAATTTTTTGCAGATTTTTGGTTTCTTTGATTTAATTCCATTTTTTGTTACATATCATTTTTATTATTGTTTTTATCATCATTCATGGCCATTTGAGCTCTGCAAAGCCAGAATTGGATCACTTGCCATTAATGCCAAGGAAAGAAGCTTTTTCTTCGAACCTAGCATGTGCCAAGCAAGTTGGCTTGCCCTTGGGCAGCTCTTGCCCCTCCCAAGTGACCTGCTACTGACCCTAAGGTTGCCAGCCACCAGCTTGTGGATTTTCTTCCTGCTTTCTCCCCCAAAACCAGTCAAACCCAGCTGGTTTTCACTTGCAAAAAGCCATGAGTGCTGCCCTGTTTTTTAGCAGCTTTTCTTCCTCCTCACACCAGCCCACATGTTGCCTTTTGTTTCCCCCAACCTCTGCACATCACAGTGCACGTTTTTATTGCCTAACCATCAAGATTGCAAGGACCAATCCCAAGGAACAACCAATTGCAAACCAGCCCTGTTTTCAGATTTTTCATCATCATTGCATTCAAGGTTCAGCTGCATTTGTGGCTGAAATCAGTCAAGGTCTTGACCCTTGGCACAAGGCAAGGTCACCTCTTCACTTTTGCATTAAATGCAAAGTGATTTAGCCTGATCCTAGCCCATAAATCAGCTGGATTTTGGGGATTTCTAATGATGAAAATTGATTTGGTTTTGGCCTATAAATAGAGATGCAAGGCAAGACGCAGCATAAGCATTATTCTAACTTACAAGCACTTACCAACAACCAGAAAAACCAGCACTAAACACTAGCAAAAAACCAATTCCAATACAAAGCATTTCACAAGTTCATTGCTTTTGTTCAACAACATTCAAACCTTGCAAGAACCTCCAACCAATTCAAGTTCATTTCATTTCCTTGCAGCAGGAGCTTTGCTAGGATCTCTGTAAGTGTTCTAAGTCTTTACCTTTCATTTAGAGTTATGATTGCATATTAAATTTTGTTCAAATCCTTTTTGCTCTAAAAAACCCCTTTTGAATTTCAAAGAAATCCCAAGGTTTGCAAAACATTTAAACTGGTTTGTCCAGCTCTTTTTATTGCCAAATCTCAAAGCTTTTCACTCCCCTAAAGGTCCTGAGATTGTTCAGAAGTTGTTTCTGAACAACAGTTCAGAAACAGCTTCTGAACTCAAAATTTCGCATTGTTCGCAGTGCGAAGCCATGGTCGCAGTGCGACCATGACAGAACTCAGAATCTGAGTTTAGGCTCCCAAACAGCCAATTTTTGAGGTTCTAGCCCAAGAACTCAGAACCTAAGTGGATTGAAACTCATTTTATTCAAACCTTATTAAGGATTTAGCATAATTTTGAAGGATTCGCAAGTTCGAGCAACACTTTGTTGGATAACTTGCAAAACAAGTTACGTTCACAAACTTTCAAAACAACTTGAGCAAATAAGCTAAGTTCATCATTTTCAAAACCAAACTTGAACAAGAGCCTTGTTCATGATTTTCAAATCAAACGTGAACTTAAGCCGAATTTGTTCACTTTTCAAAACCATTTTCAAAATTGAGCCGAACTTATGCGTTTTTTCACAATTTTGTTAAAACCTTTTCATTTTGGGTTCTAAAACCAAGTGTTCTTGATAAACCTTGGGATTTCTAAAAATTCCACCAAAAACTTGGATGAAAAAGGGATGGTTTGACGTATGTCTCTCCATTGCCCCGATTGAAGGAATGCGTGACGTATGTCTCGTCGTTCGGGCAATCGTCATTCCTTTCTCAACGCAACCAACCATACCAAACAAATTCTTGGCCCTTTGTGGTCAATTCAAACCTTTTCGACTCGTTTGAGTCACTTCGGTCAATGTTCGACTCATTCGAGTCCATTGTACCCGTTCTTGATCCCGTTGGATCAATCGAACCTTTTCGACTCGTTTGAGTCACTTCGGTCAATGTTCGACTCGTCCGAGTCCATTGTACCCGTTCTTGATCCCGTTGGATCAATCGAACCCTCCCTCGACTCGTTTAAGTCATCTTTGGTCAATGATCGACTCGGTTGAGTCCATTGCACCCTCTTTGGTCCCATAGCGACCAATTCGAACCCTTTTTCCCCAACGAACATGTTTTATCAATTCTAACGCGATTCGTAAACAAACGCTTAAGCCTCCCATGCGCGAGCATACAAGCTATACGCTTAAGTCTCCCATACGCGAGCATTACAAGCTACGTTTAATCGCAAGAATTCGGTCAAAACACCGTTCATTAAAAATAACCAACATATACGTTTTTCTACCAAAGAACTACGTACGCTTTGAATTCTCCGACTACCGGGAGATACGTAGGAGCAAGATCGTCATCTTGTCAAGCACAATAATAAAAAACAAACTTTTTCCCTTTTATCAGTTTTTCTTTTTCCCTTTGATATAGACAAGCATGCACACAAAACATTTTAAAGACATTTTAAGCTTTAGCTAAATAGGAGGTTCCTGTTGAGTACAACGGACGTGAGGGGTGCTAATACCTTCCCCTTGCGTAATCGACTCCCGAACCCGACAATGGTTGCGATGACCAGTCCTTTTCCTCATCGTCAAGGGTTTTATTATCGTTTCCCTTCAAATAAAAACTTAAGGGTTTATCAACGTTCCCTTTAAACAAAAACTTTGGTGGCGACTTCACAATAGCCTCCCGAGCGTTCGTACACGTCTCGGAGGATTTGCACGTTTTTAACGAGAGCGCACAGCTGGCGACTTCACTGGGGACAAATTTCCCACTAGCGAGTCAAGCCTATCCTATTTAGCTTTTAAGCTAAATGTTTTTTATCTCTTTTTGTGTGCATGCTTTTATTTCTTTTGTTTATATCATTCTCTTGCTTTATGTTATAAATGCTTTATATTGCTTTATATTCATATCATATATATCAAATGCGGGGATGTTACTTGAGCGATGTTACACCACATTGTTCGGGTTAATGCCGGACGTGTGAGGCTCTCTACCCGAGCTTGAGAAAAAATTAAGTTAGGAAGGGGTTGTGAGCGGAAGCCCGCGTTGACGTATGTCCGTGAGGTAGGATGCCCAACCCCGCCTAGAGGAGATTTTCACATGGAATGAATTGAAGTCATGCGTGTCGCAATCGACGACCTTAAATTCCATGTGAGATCCGTGAATCTAGGGACCTTTTTAGAAAATCTCATCTTTAGAGCCTACACGTGAGGATGGGGGAAGTTTCGAACCTCCGTATACCGTACCTTTGCATATCACCCATTCGCATTCATTCATGATTGTTGCATTTTGTTTCATTTTGTCAGGGGCAATCAATAATTTTTGTTTATTACTGCTTTTTAATAACCATGGTTGGGGATGTAAAGGACCAATTTGTTGAAAGGTAGTAATTTTTGAAAATTCCAGAATTTGATGACTTCGCAGAGCAAAGGTATCTTCGCACTGCGAAGTATGCGAATTTACTTCTGAGGTTCGCAGAGCAAACTTACTTCGCAGTGCGAAGTATGCGAATTTTGTCAGCTCAGTTTTCAAAACTGCTGACCTTCCATAACTCCCCCCAACCACCCATTTCCCTCTCTCTCTCTTATCCAACCGTTATTTTTTATTAAACATCTAAAAACTCAAAACTTTTCATCTCTTTTCATAAAAACTCTTCAAAAACATACCCATTTCATTTTTTCTTCATAAATCTTTCTTTTTTAGTAATTTCAAGTTTTAATCTCCCATTTGTGCAAACAGCAAGGTACGATTTCTTCCTCTTTCTCTTCTTTTACTTCTGATTCATGTTACAACAATGTGGGATTTAGGTTTTTTAAAAAAAAAATTTGAAACTTCCATTTTAGGGTTTAAGTTTGTAATTAGCTTCTTTTCCTTCTTAACTTGCTATGATAGGTTGTGATTTAGTAAATGTGCATTATGGGTAGTTGAAGTAGACTCATTCCTTTCCATTTTTTTAGTGATTTTACACGAATTTTTATTTTACCCCTTTTTGAGAAATTGAATTGAAACTGGTTCCTGTGTTAAATGTTGTTATACCCATTAAGTTTATTCGAATCATCTGTCTAACATGCATTGTATAAAGCTTAGCTTGAGAGTTTAGGGTAGATTTCTGGGGATTTTGGTTTTTTCTGTCAGGGTCGCAGAGCAAAGTTCAACTTCGCACTGCGACCCCTTTTTCTGGGCAACCCAGAATTTCACGAGCAACTTCGCACTGCGACCATGCCTTCGCAGTGCGAAAATGGCAGAACAGAACCCCTATTTTTTCCATGTTTCCTTTCCAGTTTAATTGTTTTCACCTCATATTGCTCGTAATTATGTATGATGTTTACTGACTTTGTCTTTTTTCTTGTAGATGGCGCCAAGACCAACCGGAAAACGATCAAGGGGTGAATCATCAGGATCTAGACCCCAAGGGGCATACGACGCCTCCCGCTTCCTCAACCTCCGAAATCAGGAGAGGTACGAGGAGCTTCTCAGCAGAACGTTCTGGGCCGAAAGGCAGTTTACCATAAGCGAGCGGGGCACCTATCGAGAGTTGGCACGGCTGATTAATTCCTGCCATTGGGGAGTTTTGGTGAATCCTCCGCTAAATTTGAACTACGACATTATCCGGGAGTTCTATGCGAATGCCATTCCCGCGGATCCTGAAGGAGAATTCACCTACCAAACCATGGTTCGTGGTCGGGTCATTAGATTCGATCGCGACGCCATCAACACCTATCTCCGCAACCCCCTCCAAATTGATAACGATGAGCTATGTGCTTTCCATAAGCACCAAAACCGGGGCAATTGGAACCACGACCTCTACGCCCAGACCATTTTCCAATCCGGGAGAGGTTATGAACTCAATGTGGCGGGGCAGCCTACCAAGGCCCTCAAAAACAACCTCACTACCTATGCCCAAGTCATCTTCCACCTCATTGTTCACAATATAAAGCCGAAAAGCCATACCTCCTCCACCACTCTAGACGTCACACCTTTAATCTACTACATCCTCACCCACAAGCAAGTAGATGTGGCCAGAGTGATTTGTCAGGAGCTTAAGATAGTGGTCGAGAGTGGCATAAAACCACCGGCCAAGAAGATGTGCCCACTCGCTTTCCCGGGTCTGATTATGGGACTCTGCCGGGAGGCACGAGTAGCCATCCCCCCTCATGTTTCCGAGACTATAAAGAATCCGATCACGGATGACTACATCGCGAGACACTGCACAGGGAGGAGAGCGGCGAGGGCGCAGCAGCCACGGCCCAGACCCCCACCTGCATCACAGGGTCATCACACTTGTACTTTCACATGGGAGCAGAATGCTTCCAGCCATAGATACATGACCATGATGCACGATTCCATGTATCGCCTCCAGATACAGTTGGGTAGGCCAGCAGATCCCGCCATCCAGATACCGACACCAGAGATGTTCGCAGCTTATGGTGCTTGGCCCAGGGATAGGCCCGAGTATTCGGAGGGTGGAGGCAGTGGTACGGCGGCCGGAGGGCCAGGGAGATGATGATGGAGGGGATGATGATGATGAGGACGAGGAGGAGGAGGATGAGGAGACCGAGGACGATGAGGCTCTCACTCCTTGAGTGGCTCCCCTTTTTGATGTTTTCTTATGCTTTTGCTATTCATGTTATTTTATTTTCTCGTACACTCTTTAGAGCTTCCTATGTTTAATATTTTGTATCCATATTTGTACTCTGTTGTTTTATTATTTGAGTACTTTTTCTTTTTATTATCTGGCCTTCGAATCATCATCATTCATGCCTGTTTAATTTTAATATGCTTAAATGTCAAAATTCCTTGCTATAGATCCTTGGTAATTTAAATTTGACAAATCTTCCCACAATGGATTGATCCAAAATTAATTGATTTAGCCACAGATGAATGGTAATGATAAAATTTGATTAATTTGCGCAAAGCTAAAATGCATGTTTCCCGTTTTTCTCGTGATTAAACTTAAAATGAGAATATATACTTAGCACGAAAGTTATATCATACCATTTGTGTTTTTAATGTGTTTATTCAGTGAACCGTTTAGAACCAGCCAAAATGTGAGGAAGCCTCAAAATCGTTATACATATGCAGGAGACCGGCATTTTTTGTTAACTCGATCTTTTTATGTTAAATCTAAACGTTGTTTTAAATTGTATGAAAGCATTGGCATGATAGAGGCATTTCTTGAATATGAGTGAAAACACTTGACCACAAATAGCCCACCCTGTGAGAAGTGAGTATTTGTCAACCCCTTTTGAGCCTAACGAATCAGAATTATTAACTATGAACTGCCAACTTTCATAAGCTCAATTGCTTAATGAGATTGCCGGAGTTTGTAAAAAAAAAAAAAAATTCCAGTTCATGGTCAAATCATCACTGAATTCTGATATTTTCTTTCAATTTTTGAACCCTTAACCGTCATGATTATCGTCCCTTGCCAAAAGAGGAAGGAACATTCAATTAGGGTACCACCTTTGATTAAGTTGAAAAAAAGAGGTCGTGAAGATCAAGAAATAGTGAATTTCGTAAAAGATCTTGACAACCAAGAAGAAAAAAAAAGAAGAAAGAAAGAAAAGCAAACCAAGAAAAAGAAAAGAAAAAAGAAAAAGGAAAATCAATAAATCAAAGAGTTGTCAAGATCGAAGAGAAAGCATTTGTAAATCACCAAAAGTTGTGATTTGAACAAGGAAAGGTGTAAATTAGAAAGAATGTTCCTTCTTGCTTGGCCTTTTGAATTCAATTTCCCCACATATGACATTTCCTTTGCAACCAAGCCAAATTACAACCCTCGAAGACCTTGTGATCAATGCTTTCGTGCTTTTAGAAACGATGATTAGATGGACACATAACTCGATCGGAATGTTAGCAAACTTGCCGGATGAGTGTTCAATACCCCTCACATTAATATTCAATTTGTTCATTTACTTATATGAGTGATAGGTCGGTTCATTGATAAACATATTTTTAACTTGAGCTGTACGATATAATTTTTTTCTGTGTTTGGTATTTGTTTCGAATTTTTCAGTGCAATCTCGAATTAATGGGAGCATTAAAATTGCATGCGCAGATTTCATATGAATCATACCAATCACAAAAGCCCGACCTCGCTCGGCATCCAACCATCAAAGTCCGACCTCGCTCGGCATCCAAACATCCAAGCCCGACCTCGCTCGGCATCCAATCATAAAAGCCCGACCTCGCTCGGCATCCAAACAAAACCAAAGCCCAATATTCATTGGCACCCAACAATAAAGCCCAATATTCATTGGCATCCCAACAAAAAGCCCAAGTTTCATTGGCACCCCCCAATTTTAAACCAAAAGGCCCAACCATGCTTGGCACTCTCCCCACAATTCACAAAAAGCCCAGTCTTCATTAACATTCCTCGGTCCCCTACAAAAAGCCCAATTGTCATCAGCAACCCCAAACATCTCTTCCATCAACCAAGGCTGGATATCGATCATGCTTCCAAAATGATCCTTATATCCCCATGAAGCCCAAGTCTTATTGACATTCGCCAGGGAGTCTCAACCCCAAAAACATCATTGGCAATCACAAACACAAATCCCCAATAAAAGTCCAACCATGCTTGGCATCTACTCACATCCAAATACAATTCCAACCAAAGCCCGGCTTTGCTCGGCATCCAATCATAATTCCCAGCGTCCAACATGACGTCTGTCATCCCTCATATCATTCATAATACATGCATCATATCAAACTCATTCATACATGCATATCCAAATTATTCATACATGCATCTCATAATCATGTCATACATCTTCAACCAATATTCTCCAGTGAGTATCACATATTCACCAGCATCCATCAATCATCTCTAGTGTTCCCCAGTGAACCCATTCCAGAGCTTCCCCAGTAAGTTCTCCTAGAACAACCCCAGCGGTTTTCTTCCCAACTTATCATCATCCCCAAGTGACCTGCTCACGGCCATTAGGATGCCCCAACTGAGTTTTCCCAAACAAAATTCAGATTGAGTCTACCTCATATCATACCATATTGCATAACATATTGCATAAAACAACATGAAGCATGTCATGCATCATACAATCATGTTTCCCTTTTCAACAATTCTAAGTAACTAGCCATGCCTAGAGACGATTACACTATCCCCACAGCGGTATGTCCTATTTCCCCAGATAAGTCTAAGCACCTATTCAGGCGACAACTTTTTCAGATCCAATCACCTGATTAGGTGACGATCATATCAGATTGAAATCACCTGTTTAGGTGACAATCATTTTACCGTTCGAGCGTTCATACACGTCTCGAAGATTAAGGCCACCTGATTAGGTGACGATCCTTTATCTTTCTAGATTAAGGCCACCTGATTAGGTGACGATCCTTTATCTTTCTAGATTAAGGCCACCTGATTAGGTGACGATCCTTTATCATGGCAGATTAAGGCCACCTGATTAGGTGACGATCTTTTATCTTTCCAGATTAAGGCCACCTGATTAGGTGACGATCCTTTATCTTTCTAGATTAAGGCCACCTGATTAGGTGACGATCCTTTATCTTTCCAGATTGAAATCGCCTAATCAGGTGACAATCTTTTTACCTTCCAGATCAGATCACCTAATCAGGTGACGATCATGCCAGCTCAGATCACCTAATTAGGTGGCGAGTATTTTACCTCTCAGATCAAATCACCTAACCTTTCGAGCGTTCATACACGTCTCGGATGTTTAGATGACGATCTTTTACCTTACATTTACTTATTTTACTATTTACTACAATCTTTTCGTACCGCGAAGGACAAAATTCGGGTCCTTCTTTTACTTAATTGATCTTCGCAAAGAGTTCATGAGATGCCCTTGGCACTCACACACTCTATGCAAAGACACAATTAAGTAGGCGCAGTTGTTGTACCCTAATTTTTTCCTAAGCCTTTTCAAAACAATTTTCAAAAAAATCAAAAAAAAAATATAAGAGAAAAAGTCAAGTCAACAAAGTCAACCAAAAAAGTCAACATTTCAAAATGGTGACTTTCGCAGTGCGAAGTCTGCGAATTTTTTGCAGATTTTTTGGTTTCTTTGATTTAATTCCATTTTTTGTTACATATCATTTTTATTATTGTGTTTATCATCATTCATGGCCATTTGAGCTCTGCAAAGCCAGACTTGGAGCACTTGCCATTAATGCCAAGGAAAGAAGCTTTTTCTTCGAACCTAGCATGTGCCAAGCAAGTTGGCTTGCCCTTGGGCCGCTCTTGTCCCTCCCAAGTGACCTTCTACTGACCCTAAGGTTGCCAGCCACCAGCTTGTGGATTTTCTTCCTGCCTTTCTCCCCCAAAACCAGTTCAAACCCAGCTGGTTTTTCACTTGCCAAAAGCCATGAGTGCTGCCCTGTTTTTTAGCAGCTTTTCTTCCTCCTCACACCAGCCCACATGTTGCCTTTTGTTTCCCCCAACCTCTGCACATCACAGTGCACGTTTTTATGCCTAACCATCAGATTGCAAGGACCAATCCCAAGGAACAACCAATTGCAAACCAGCCCTGTTTTCAGATGTTTCATCATCATTGCATTCAAGGTTCAGCTGCATTTGTGGCTGAAATCAGGTCAAGGTCTTGACCCTTGGCACAAGGCAAGGTCACCTCTTCACTTTTGCATTAAATGCAAAGTGATTTAGCCTGATCCTAGCCCATAATCAGCTGGATTTGGGGATTTCTAATGATGAAAATTGATTGGGTTTTGGCCTATAAATAGGGATGCAAGGCAAGAGGGCAACATGATCATGATTTCTAACTTACAAGCACTTACCAACAACCAGAAAAACCAGCACTAAACACTAGCAAAAAAAACCAATTCCAATACAAAGCATTTCACAAGTTCATTGCTTTTGTTCAACAACATTCAAACCTTGCAAGAACCTCCAACCAATTCAAGTTCATTTCATTTCCTTGCAGCAGGAGCTTGCTAGGATCTCTGTAAGTGTTCTAAGTCTTTACCTTTCATTTAGAGTTATGCTTGCATATTAAATTTTGTTCAAATCCTTTTTGCTCTAAAAAACCCTTTTGAATTTCAAAGAAATCCCAAGGTTTGCAAAACATTTAAACTGGTTTGTCCAGCTCTTTTTATTGCCAAATCTCAAAGCTTTTCACTCCCCTAAAGGTCCTGAGATTGTTCAGAAGTTGTTTCTGAACAACAGTTCAGAAAAGCTTCTGAACTCAAATTTCGCATTGTTCGCAGTGCGAAGCCATGGTCGCAGTGCGACCATGACAGAACTCAGAATCTGAGTTTAGGCTCCCAAACAGCCAATTTTTGAGGTTCTAGCCCAAGGACCTCAGAACCTAAGTTGATTGAAACTCATTTTATTCAAACCTTATCAAGGATTAGCATATTTTGAAGGATTCGCAAGTTCGAAGCAAACACTTTGTTGGATAACTTGCAAAACAAGTTACGTTCACAAACTTCAAATAGCTTGAGCAAATAAGCTAAGTTCATCATTTCAAAACCAAACTTGAACAAGAGCCTTGTTCATGATTTTCAAATCAAACGTGAACTTAAGCCGAATTTGTTCGCTTTTCAAACCATTCTCAAAATTGAGCCGAACTTATGCGTTTTTCTCACAATTTTGTAAAACCTTTTCATTTTGGGTTCTAAAACCAAGTGTTCTTGATAAACCTTGGGATTTCTAAAAATTCCACCAAAAACTTGGATGAAAAAGGATGGTTTGACGTATGTCTCTCCATTGCCCCCGATTGAACGAATGCGTGACGTATGTCTCGTCGTTCGGGCAATCGTCATTCCTTTCTCAACGCATCCGACCATACCAACAAATTCTTGGCCCTTTGTGGTCAATTCAAACCTTTTCGACTCGTTTGAGTCACTTCGGTCAATGTTCGACCTCGTTCGAGTCCATTGTACCCGTTCTTGATCCTGTTGGATCAATCGAACCATTTCGACTCGTTTGAGTCACTTCGGTCAATGTTCGACTCGTCCGAGTCCATTGTACCCGTTTCTTGATTCCCGTTGGATCACTCGAACCCTCCCTTGACTCGTTAAGTCATCTTTGGTCAATGATCGACTAGGTTGAGTCCATTGCACCCTCTTGGTCCCATAGCGACCAATTCGACCCTTTTTTCCCCAACGAACATGTTTTATCAATTCTAACGCGATTCGTAAACAAACGCTTAAGCCTCCCATGCGCGAGCATACAAGCTATACGCTTAAGTCTCCCATACGCGAGCATTACAAGCTACGTTTAATCGCAAGAATTCGGTCAAAACACCGTTCATTAAAAATAACCAACATATACGTTTTTCTACCAAAGAACTACGTACGCTTTGAATTCTCCGACTACCGGGATACGTAGGAGCAAGATCGTCATCTTGTCAAGCACAATAATAAAAAACAAACTTTTTTCCTTTTATCATTTTTTCTTTTTCCCTTTGATATAGACAAGCATGCACACAAAACATTTTAAAAACATTTTAAGCTTTAGCTAAATAGGAGGTTCCCGTTGAGTACAACGGACGTGAGGGGTGCTAATACCTTCCCCTTGCGTAATCGACTCCCGAACCCGACAATGGTTGCGATGACCAGTCCTTTTCCTCATCGTCAAGGGTTTTATTATCGTTTCCCTTCAAATAAAAACTTAAGGGTTTATCAACGTTCCCTTTAAACAAAAACTTTGGTGGCGACTTCACAACAGCCTCCCGAGCGTTCGTACACGTCTCGGAGGATTTGCGCGTTTTTAACGAGAGCGCACACTTTACATATATGCAGGAGACTGGCATTCATTGTTTCACTCGGTTGTTTTATGTTAAATCTAATAATTGTTTTAATTGCATGGAAGCACAGAAATGATCAAGGCATTCTTTTGAAATTGAGAAGAAACACTTGACCACAAAAAGCCTACCCTGTGAGAGAGTGAGTATTTGATAACCCCATTGAGCCTAATGAATCAGAATCCTTAACTATGAACTGTCAATATTCATAAGCACAATGCTTAGTGAATTTGCCCAAGTTTTTAAAAATCCAGTTCATAGTTAAATCATTATTGGATTCTGATATTCTTACCTTCATTTTGAACCTTAAACCATCATGTTTATTTGTCCCTTGCCTATTGATAGGGAACATTCAATTAGGGTATCATTTTGTATAAGTTGGGGAGAAAAGGGAGGTATTTCAACCAATGTCAAGTAAATGGTGAATTTTGAAATTGATCTTGACAACAAGAAAAAAGAAAGAAAAGAAAAAGAAAAGAAAAAAAAGAAAGAAAAGGACCAAGAAAAATAAAAGAAAAAAGAGAAAAAATCAA
>WNNG01000473.1:0-294100 GCA_018208015.1 Medicago ruthenica
CTTAGTTTTTTCTCAAGCTCGGGTAGAGAGCCTCACACGTCCGGCATTAACCCGAACAATGTGGAGTAACATCACTCAAGTAACCCCCGCATTTGATATATATATATGATATGAATATAAAGCAAAAATAAAGCAAATATAAACATAAAGCATAAATATGACATGTATGAATAAAATAATAAGCATGGCACGCAAAGAAAATAAAAAACAATTGGCTTAAAAGCCAAATAGGTTAGGCTTGACTCGCTAGTGGGAACAGGGTCCCCAGTGAAGTCGCCAGCTGTGCGCACCTCGTTTTTTTCCTGAGAAAAAGACGCGCAAATCCTCCGAGATCGTTCGTAAACGCTCGGAGGGCCTTTGTGAAGCCGCCACCAAAGTTTTTGTGTAAAGGGAACGTTGATAAACCCTTAAGTTTTTTTTGTTTAAAGGGAAACGATAATAAAACCCTTTGACGATGAGGAAAGGATGGTCATCGCAACCATTGTCGGGTTCGGGAGTCGATTACGCAAGGGGAAGGTATTAGCACCCCTCACGTCCGTTGTACTCAACGGGAACCTTCTATTTGGCTAAAGCTTAAATTGTTTTTTAATGTTTTGCGCGCATGCTTATTTATGTCAAAATATAATAAAAGGGGGGGGAAAAGAGATAAAAACAAACGAAAGAAAAGAAAAAAAGTTTTTTTATTATTGCGCTTGACAAGATGTCGATCTTGCTCCTACGTATCTCCCGGTAGTCGGAGAATTCAAAGCGTACGTAGTTCTTTGGTAGAAAAACGTACATGTGTTGGTTAATTTTAAATGGACGATGTTTTAACCGAATTCTTGCGATTAAAACGTAGCTTGTATGCTCGCGCTTGGGAGACTTATTAAGCGTTTGTTCGTGAATCGCACTAGAATTGTTAAAAGGTACGTCCGTTAGGGTAAAAGGGTTCGAATTGGTCGCTATGGGACCAAGAGAGGTGCAATGGACTCATACAAGTCAATCATTGACCGAGTGGACTCCAATGAGTCGGGCGATTGTTCGATTGATCCACTGAGATCAAGAACGGGTACAATGGACTCGGACGAGTCGAACATTGACCGAGTGGACTCTAACGAGTCGAGGGATCGAATTTAATGGCCACGGGGGACCAAAAGGTTCGGATTGACCACAAGGGGCAAAGATTTGGTTTGGTTAGGGTTGTACATATTGAAAAATGGAATGACGATTGTCCGAGCGACGAGACATACGTCACACATTCGTACAATCGGGGCAATGGAGAGACATACGTCACACCATCCCTTTTTCATTCGTGTTTTTGGGTAGAATTCTTTTAGAAATCCCAAGGTATATCAAAACATTTGGTTTGAAAACCCAAATTGGAGAGGTTTTGTGATTTTGTTAGAAAACGCACAAGTTCGGCTCATTTTGCGAACGGTTTTGAAAAGCGAACAAATTTGGCTTATGTTCATGCTTGAGTTTTGAAAATCATGAACAAATGTTTATTGTTCAAGTTTGGATTGAAAATGATGAACATAGCTTGTTTGTTCATGCTGTTTTGAAAGTTTAGGAACATAACTTGTTTTGCAAGCTATCCCAAAAATGTCATACGAACTTGTGATTTTGTCAAGATTGTGCAAAATCCTTGTTATGGTTTGAAAAAAAACATGGGTTTAAAAACTCTTAGGTTCTGATCTCTTGGGCTAGAACCTCACAAATTGGTCATTTGGGCACCTAAACTCAGATTCTGAGTTCTGTCATGGTCGCACTGCGACCATGACTTCGCACTGCGAAGCATGCGAATTTTTGAGTTCAGAAGCTGTTTCTGAACTTTTGTTCAGAAACAACTTCTGAACACACTCAGGACCTTTTAGGTGAGTGAAAAGCTTTGAGTTTTTGGGATGAAAAGGACTGGACAAACCAGTTTTGATGTTTTGAAAACCTTGGGATTTCTTTGAAATTCAAAAGGGGGTTTTTTAGAAACAAGAGTTTTGAGCCAAAATTGCTATGCAAACACAAATGAAAATGCAATACAAAGGCTTAGAAACTTACAGAACTCCTTAGCAAAGCTCCAGCTGCAATGGATTTGAATTGGTTGAAGGCTTTCACAAAGGTTTTTGATATTGGTGATGAACTTGAACTTTGTGATGCTTTGTGTTGGATTGGTTTTTTTCTGGTTGTTTGTAAGTGTTTGTAAGTTGGAATGAGTAGAGTTTCTGCTCTTGAATTGCTGTTATGGGTAGTTTTTCAGAAGTGTTTGAAACCTTGGGCAATGCCTTCTATTTATAGGCCAAAACCAAATCTATTTCATCATTAGAAAATCCCAAAATCCAGCTGATTTGTGGCTAGGATCAGGCTGAATCCCTTTGCATTAAATGCTAATGGATAGAGGCAACCCTGCCTTGTACCAAGGGTTAAGTCTTTGACTGATTTCAGCCACAAAATCAACTAATTCTAGAAGGTAATGATGAAAAACAAAGCTGAATTGCAATTGGCCAAGCTTGGGGATCAATCCTTGCAATCCCAATGGTTGATCAATGAAAACGTGCACTGTAATGTGCAGAGATTGAGGGATGAAAAAGGCTATCTATGGCTGGTGTGAGGGGTGAAAAGCTGCTACAAAAACAGGGTAGGCACTCATGGCTTTTCAAGTGAGAAAATCCAGCTAGTTTGACTGGTTTTGGGGGGAGCAAGCAGGAGGAAAGTCATCAAGCAGGTGGCTGGCAACCTTGGGGTGGTTAACAGGTCACATGGGAGGGACTAGAGCTGCCCAAGGGCAAGCCCACTTGCTTGTCACATGCTAGGTTGGAAGAAAAAGCTTCCAACCTTGGCATTAATGGCAAGTCCTTCAATTCTGGTTTTGCTTGGCCCAAATAGCCATGAATGCTGATTAAAATAAATATGTAAATGATATGCAACAAAATCTGGAATTAAATCAAAAACATCAAAAATCTGCAGAAAAATCGCAGACTTCGCAGTGCGAAGTGAGCTTCGCAGTGCGAAGTCAGCATTTTTGAAATGTTGACTTTTCTGTTGACTTTTGTTGACTTTGACTTTTCCTCCCTCTTTGATTTTTTTGATTTTTTTGTTTTAAAATGCTTAGGACAAAATTAGGGTACTACACTTCTCAGTGTGAGGAGCAGGCATTTCTCTGATAGCTTTGACCTTATCGGGATCTACCTCGATACCCTTTTGACTGACAATGAAACCTAGGAGTTTTCCTGATCTCACGCCGAATGTACATTTGTTGGGGTTCAGGCGAAGCCGATATTTTCTCAGGCGTTGAAACATCTTTGACAAATACTCGACATGTTCTTCTTCCGTTCCTGATTTGACAATCATGTCGTCGACATACACTTCGATTTCTTTGTGTATCATGTCGTGGAAGAGAGTAGTCATGCCCCTTTGGTAGGTAGCACCCGCATTTGTTAAGCCAAAAGGCATAACTTGATAGCAGAAGGTGCCCCAGGGTGTAATGAAAGACGTTTTTTCTCTATCCTCAACAGCCATTTTAATCTGATTATAACCCGAGAAGCCATCCATGAAGGAGAAAACCTTGGATTTGGCAGTGTTGTCGACCAATATGTCAATGTGAGGTAAAGGGAAGTCGTCCTTTGGACTAGCCTTGTTCAAGTCTCGATAATCGACACACATCCTGACTTTACCATCCTTCTTGGGAACTGGCACTATGTTGGCCAACCATTGAGGATATTCCGAGGTAACGAGAAATCCAGCATTAATTTGTTTTTGCACTTCCTCTCTGATCTTAAGAGCCATGTCAGGGCGAGTTCTTCTCAACTTCTGCTTGACTGGCGAACATTCCGGTTTTAGAGGTAAGTGGTGCTCCACAAATTCAGGATCCAATCCTGGCATATCTTGGTATGACCATGCAAAGATATCCACATACTCTTCAAGAAGCTTGACTATTTTCTCTTTGACGGGCGCATCCAATAACGCTCCAATCTTAACTTCTTTCTTTTCTTCTTCGGAACCCAAGTTGATGACCTCTATCATTTCCTCGTGAGGCTGAATAGTCTTCCTCTCTTGCTCTAGTAGGCGCTTGATCTCATCCGGGATCTCTTCATCCTCTTCCTCTTCCGCTTCATAAACAGGGAACTCAAAGTTGGGAGGGAGCCTAGGGCTAAGGTGTTCGACAGGTTTATGGGTGCTTAGTCTGCATGTGATGGATGATTGGTTTTAGTAAAAGATGAAAAATGCAGACTCTTTGAAATAGAAAAATGTTTTTTTTTTTCGTATTGAAAAATAAAAATAAAAATAAAAGGAAAAGACAACGTATAAATACGTGGAAGTTGTGATAGGAACAACGATTTTTATTAATTGATGATAGTATATTAAACAAGCCCTACATGAGTCTCCCTTCGCTTCGGGCGAGACGAAAGGGTTTTTTTTTTTAAAAGATAAATAAACAAACACATTACTTTGAAGACTGGATAACAGAGGGAACATCGACAACAACCCAATTGCGGCAAGCTCCTCCGGGCGTTACATGGACATGTGTTGTTTCTTCCGGCCCATCTTCAGTGATGGCGTTGGTTTTCTTTGTGGAGTGAATGAAGCTGGCGCTACGAAAGATGTTCTCGAGTGGTTCAATGTTAGTGCTTGGTTCAGCAACTCTTGTAGTTGGAGTGAAACCTAAACCTTCTCTATGCTTACGCTCCGGCAGACTTATCGTCTTTTCCCAATCCGGGAGTAAGTCACCTTGCACTGCTCTTTGTGCGCTCTTGAAAGAAGACATGGATGCTCCGTTCTTTGTGGTACTCTCATCATCTAAGGAAAGACCTTGGAATGATGTCCCATCAACAATATCAACACCAATGAAAGAGAAAGCTGACAGATGGCTGATCAACAGGGCTTCCTCTCCTCCCACGGTGACTAGTTTCCCATTCTTCACAAATTTCAGTTTTTGATGCAGTGTGGATGTCACTGCTCCGGCCTCGTGGATCCATGGTCGACCTAACAAACAACTATATGCTGCTTGTATATCCATTATTTGGAAGGTTATTTGGAAGACAGATGGTCCGATGGTAATAGGTAAATCCACCTCCCCGATCACTGATTTCTTCGAGCCATCAAAGGCTTTAACAACTACCCCACTTTGCCTTATGGGGGTCCCCTGGTAGGAAAGCTGGTGGAGGGTTGTTTTGGCCATTACGTTCAATGAAGAGCCGGTGTCTACAAGTACATTTGATAAAGCATCCGACTTGCAGTTTACCGATATATGTAATGCCAAATTATGGTGTCTTCCTTGCTCCGGGAGTTCCTCATCACTAAAGCTTAAGCTATTGCAAACAGTGATGTTTCCGACAATGCCTCCAAATTGGCCGAGGGTTATGTCGTGCTCCATAAAGGCTTGGTCCAAGACCCTCATCAATGATTCTCTATGTGCGTCGGAGTTCAACAATAAGGATAGCATAGAGATTTTGGAAGGCGTTTGCAACAACTGATCCACGACCTTGTATTCGCTCTTCTTGATTAGCTTTAATACCTCATCGAGATCCGACTCGGCATTTGCTCCACTGGATTGACCCATTTCTTTGCTCGTGCAGGGGTCTTGGGTTGGTTTCGGTTTAAATACCGGGGTACTGTCCTTCTCTTGGACTGTTGTGGGAAGAACACGTCCGCTCCTTAGCACTTTACTGTTGTCCGTGATATTATCGACAGGGGCTAAGGGGGGAATAGGCATCTCTTGGCCGTTGTTCATCATGGTCGCAAGGTACTTGTAAGGAACTGCTTTGTTGGAAGTGTATGGGGCAGGCCCTGGTAAACATATCACAAGTGGAGTAGTGGCAGGCTCTTGGCTGCTGAAGGCTATCTCCAAGTGTTCCGGGATATCAAACTCCGGAATTATGATACATACACTTTCGTCCTTTTTGGTGACAACGAGCTCCTTCTTGTCCATTAGTCCTTGTATGTCATTTTGGATTTGCATACATCCTTGAGGACTTACTGAACACTCTTCACAACTAACATGATCGTGCTCGAACATAGCTGCTTTACACATTTTGATGTGTAGTGGAACCAAAGGCGTCCTGATCTTTTGGACTTCCAAAATAGGATTGGTTCCTTGGTGCTCTTGAACCATGTTGATTGAGGAACCATGGTTCGGCAGCGGGTTAGTTTGGACATTTGGGTTTGAGTCCTTGAAGGTCAATACTTTGGTACGGACTAGCTTCTGGACCTCATTCTTTAGAGCAAGGCAACGTTCAACGTCATGGCCTGGTGCCCCTTGATGGTATGCGCACATAAGGTCATGGCGATACCATGGAGGTAATACACTTGGTACGGGAGGTGGTGCTCTTGTTTGTACGAGATTTCTCGCAAGTAAAGCCAGGAGCAGGTCCGCGTACTTCATGGGTATCGGATCGAATGCCGCTCTTGGGCGATTTTGATGGTTGAAAGTGTAGTACCCCAATTTTGTCCTAAGCCTTTTAAAACAAAAAATCAAAAAAAAATCAAAGAGGGAGAAAATGTTGGAACAAAATGTGTTTAACAAGTCTCTTATAAAGAAAGGGGGAGATTGTTGAAACATTTATGTGTAAACATATCTCTCTTTATGGTTTTGATGATAACAAAGTATTAAAGAGAAAATTGGTTAATTGCTAATGCTTTGTTCAAGTGTTTCAGAACCACATGCTTAATAAGTATTGATTGATAATGGTTATGAAGAACAAGCTAAAGAGCAAGAAGGAAAGCCAAGAAGCAAGGTTGCAAGACTAAGAAGAAACTGGTCCTGAAGAAGTGCTCCTGAAGTGAAGCCTCTGAAGTGGTCCTGAAGAAATGCTCCTGAAGTGCAGCTTCTGAAGACTGGGTGCTTCTGATGAAGTCAACGAAAAGTCAGCATCTGAAGACCAGCTTCTGATCCGTACAACTGAAGCAGCTTCTGATCACTGTTCACTGAGAAGCTTCTGAAGCTGATGTGGCATGGATTTTAACCAGTACTGTGCGCATTTAATGCCTGGAGATGTCAGCACAACTCAATGGAACAGTTGTCTCCCTGACCCAAACATTCTCCAGTTTTTAAGGTGGGCCAATTCAAAAATGGCACCTGCCCTGTTCTGACAGATAAAGTGCAGCACACATTTGCAGCAACCTAGTCCAATTGCAACGGCTAAATTTCCTGAATTCCAGCAAATCTTCAACAGCTCTATTTTTATCTATAAAAGGAGGAAGATTTGAAGAAGAAAGTGTTGAAGACTCTGTAAACAAAGAACTGAACTCTTGCTCTGTTTTGCTGTCAAAAATACGCAAGTCACCCAACCTCTTAGAAATTCTTTCATCTTTGTAATTTAGAATTTCATAAGGTTAAAAGTCTTAACCTGTGTTGTATTTAGAGAACACCTCTGATATTTGATCAAGTGTTCATCCCAAACTATTTCATTTGTAAACCAGTTTGGTCCCTAAAGTCTTAGTCTGTATACTAAGCAATTGTAACCTCATTCCTTTGTGGTCTGAGTCAGAAGCCTCTTGTCTTTGTGACTTGAGCATTGGGAAGTCTCTTGTCTTAGTGACTTGAGCATTGGAAGCCTCTTCCTTGGTGGTTGAGCATAGAAGTCTCTTTCTTTGTGATTGAGCAACTGGAAGTCTCTTCCTTAGTGGTTGAGCACATTGTGTAATCTTCAGATTATAGTGAACTCTCTTGTTGGATACAAGGGGACAGGACTACTTCTCACATTGAGAAGGAACCTGTATAATTTCTGTGTGTCTCTCTTCCCTTATCTCCTTAACTTGTTTTAATCCGCTGCATTTAACTTCTGATATTTGTTCAAAACTGATCATATCAGCTTCTGAACTGAACCATAAGTTTTGAAAAGAAAAAGGACAAGTTTTTAGAGTCACACAATTCAACCCCCCCCCCCTTCTTGTGTGTACGTGTTTTTCTCACCTTCAGTTGGTATCAGAGCTCCGGTTCTGATATTAACACTTAACAGTGTGTCAGTAGGATCCTGAGAAAAACATGGCCTCAACTAGTGATTCACCTCCACCCTCTCCCAGAAATCCACCATCTCCCAGAAATCAAAGAAATGTCCAATATGATTATAATACTGAAGAAAAGAAGTCTAGGTCACACAATAAACCTCCTATGTTTACTGGTGACCCAGAAAAATTCTCTTGGTGGAAGAGCAAAATGTATAGTCACATTATTGGGATTGATGATACTCTATGGGACATTATTGAAGATGGAATTTCAATACCTGTAGATGAAGAAGGTGTTGCTGTCAACAGAAGATCTCTGAGTGATGCAGAAAGAAAGATCTATAGGAAGCATCATCATGTCAGAGGTATCATTGTGGACTCCTTGCCTCACACTGAGTATCAGAAGCTGAGTGACAAGTCCACTGCAAAGGCTATATTCACATCCCTCTGCTCTAACTATGAAGGTAATCAGAAGGTTAGAGAAGCTAAGGCAAACATACTTGTTCAGCAATATGAATTGTTCAGAATGAAAGAGGATGAAAATATTCAGACTATGTTCTCAAGATTTCAGACTCTGGTTTCTGGACTTCAGATTCTGAAGAAGAGTTATACCACAGCTGACCATGTGAATAAAATCCTTAGAAGTCTGCCATCCAAATGGAGACCTAAAGTGACTGCCATTGAGGAAGCTAAGGATCTGAATACTTTAAGTATTGAGGATCTTATAAGCTCCCTCAAAGTGCATGAACTGGGACTCAATGAGGATGAGCCTGTTAGAGAACCAAAAACATTGGCTCTGAAGTCTAAAAGAAAACCTGCTAAAGCTTTGAAAGCTATTGAATCTGAAGAAGAGTTTCCTGAGGGAAATTCTGATGAAGATTCAGATGCTGATGAGCTTGCAATGATTTCTAAGAGACTTCAGTATCTGATGAACAGAAAGAAAAAGTTCTCTAACAGAAGCAGCAACTTTAGAGGATCTAATTCAAAAAAGGATATCCAGAAGGAAAGCTGCTACAACTGCAAAAAGCCTGGCCACTTCATTGCTGATTGTCCTGATCTTCAGAAGGAAAAATCAAAAGAAAAAGCAAAGAAGTCCAGCTCAAAGTCCAGCAACTTCAGAAATAAGCTCAAGAAGAGTCTCATGGCTACATGGGATGATCTGGACAATGAGTCAGAATCTGATGAGGAAGAAGCAAACCTGGCCCTGATGGCAATTGCATCTTCTGATGCAGAATCATGTTCAGATTCTGATGAAGAAGATGAGGTATATTCTGAACTCTCTAGATCTGATTTAATTGAAACAGTTAATGATCTTATGAGTCATCTTAAAAGCAAGTTAAAAGAAATTAAGTCTTTGAAAAATCAAACAAACTTGCTGTCTGAGGAAAACCTTAAACTTCAGAATCAAATTTTTGAATATGATGAGGAAGTTGAGGAACTCAAAAAGGAGGCTCATAAGAAATCTGAAGAGATTCCTAATGAACAGGAAATAGCTCTTCAGGATTTCATGTTAACTGGATTCAATAGAACAAAAATTGCCTCCATGATGTATAATTTGATCAGAAACAAAGGTGAAGGCATTGGCTATGATTTATTCAAACCTTCAAATAATTTAAACTCACCTTCATGTTCTGAAAATATTTTAAAAGGCAATGGTATTTGCTTTGTGCCTGATTCTGATAATTCTGATAATTCTGAGAAATTGAAAGTATCAGAATCTGAGACTAAGTCAGAAGTTCTGAACAACTCAGACTCTGAAGCTTCTGAACCTAAGGGTAAGATGAAGGCAACTGTTAAAACCTTGCCTAAATCTAAGCCAAAAGGTCCTAAGCCTAAGAGTAAGAGGAAATCAGACTCTGAACTTAAATCTGTTCAGAATCTGAAGTGTTCAGAACCTGGAACTAGTAAGTCTCAGAATCTGAATAAATCTGATTCAAATTTTTCTAAGACTGGGTTTATTAAAACTTCAAAATCTGTTGAACCAGTCAATGCAAAACATTTTCAATCTCAGAATGTTAGGCAAAGCAAGCCAAACCAAACCAATCAGTTTTCTGCTTCAAACTGTTTTAAGAAAGGCAAAACCGAAGCTTGCCTTGTGCCTGAAGTAAACAAAATCAGAATACTGAAGAGATCAGAACCAAAGCACTCAAAAGGTCAGACTCTGAACAAATCAGAACCAAAGACCTTCAAGTCTCAGGTTCTGAAGAAGTCTGAGTCCAAACCTTTGAGAACTCAGGTTCTGAAGCACTCAGGTTCTGAAACTCAGACTTATTCTAAATACAAGGATTCATACCCAAAGTATGAGAACAAGTCTGAATATCAAAACTTCAGACACAAGAAGCCAAAGCCTTTCAAGACTAACCCCAAAGGACCCATGAAAATCTGGGTACCTAAGTCTGAAATCATTTCAATTGCAGATATGCTTATCATCCAAAGAAAAGGAAAGGTCCTGGTACCTGGACAGTGGATGCTCGCATCATATGACAGGGGACAAGTCTATGTTCCAAACCCTAACTCTGAAAGAGGGAGGAACTGTGGGATTTGGAGGAAGTCAGAAAGGAAAGATCATTGGTACTGGTAAGATAGGTAATTCTTCCCTGTACATTGATAATGTTTGGCTGGTAGATGGACTAAGACATAATTTACTTAGCATAAGTCAATTATGTGATAGTAATTATGAAGTCCTGTTTAATAAGAACACTTGCACTGTAATCAGTAGCAAAGACAAGTCTGTAGTGTTCAGAGGCAGCAGGAAAAACAATGTTTATAAAATTAATTTTTCTGAATTGGTTCAGCAGAAGGTAGTTTGCCTTCTGTCTGTGAGTGATGAGAAATGGGTGTGGCACAAAAGGCTGGGACATGCTAACTGGAGACTTATCTCTAAGCTTAGCAAGTTGCAGCTTGTCAGAGGCCTACCCAAGATTGATTATCACTCAGATGCACTGTGCAGTGCATGCCAAATTGGAAAGTTTTCTAAAACTTCTTTTAAACCAAAGAACATTGTTTCCACCTCAAAACCTCTAGAACTCCTTCACATTGATTTGTTTGGTCCTGTTGGAACTGCTTCAATCAATGGGAAGAAGTATGGACTTGTGATTGTTGATGATTATAGTAGGTGGACTTGGGTTAAATTCCTCAGAACCAAAAATGAAACATATGATGTGTTTTTCAAATTCTGCAAACAAGTACAAACAGAAACTGATTTGAAAATTTTGAAAATCAGAAGTGATCATGGTGGTGAATTTGAAAATGAACCTTTTGAAAACTTTTGTGAAGATCATGGAATTTTCCATGAGTTCTCATCTCCTAGAACTCCACAACAAAATGGAGTTGTAGAGAGAAAGAACAGGTCTTTACAAGAGATGGCCAGAACCATGATCCATGAGTCAAAAATTGCTAAGTACTTTTGGGCAGAAGCTGTAAACACAGCATGTTATATTCAGAACAGGATCTACATCAGACCCATTCTGAATAAAACTTCATATGAATTATTTAAAGGAAGAAAACCAAGTATTTCTTATTTTCATCAGTTTGGTTGTACATGTTACATACTAAACAATAAGGTCTACCTAAAGAAATTTGATGCCAAGGCTCAAAAGGGTACCTTTTTAGGATACTCAGAGAGATCCAAGGCATACAGAGTGTATAATTCTGAAACACATGTTGTTGAAGAAGCTATACACATTAGGTTTGATGATAAGAAGCCTGGTAGTGAAATACCAGAGCTGGTTGAGAGTTTTGCAGATGTCAGACTCTCAGAGGAACCTTCAGAAGCTGAACCCAGTTCAGGTTCTGATGAAGGTTCAGAAGCTGAAAACAATGAAGACTCTGAGAAACTCTCCAACAATGACACTACTCCTGATGCTAATCAAGATCAGCATGGTTCTGAACAAATCCCTGATGGCCCTTCAGAAGCTAATCCACCCAGAACCTCATTCAAGTACAAGTCTTCACATCCTGAGGAGTTGATCATTGGAAACAAGAACAGTCCAAGGAAGACAAGATCAGCATTCACTCAGAATGAGTCCATGCTTGGCCTTTTATCCATGATTGAACCCACAACTGCTGATGAAGCACTTGCTGATGATGGTTGGATTGTAGCAATGCAAGAAGAGCTGAACCAGTTCCAAAGGAATGATGTATGGGATCTTGTTGCAAAACCTGATCAGAAGAACATCATTGGAACAAAATGGGTGTTCAGGAACAAGCTCAATGAACAAGGAGAAGTGATCAGAAACAAGGCTAGACTAGTAGCTCAAGGGTACATCCAGCAAGAAGGAATTGACTACACTGAGACATTTGATCCAGTTGCAAGACTGGAAGCAATCAGGTTACTTCTTTCTTATGCTATTAATCATGATATCATCTTGTATCAAATGGATGTTAAGAGTGCTTTCTTAAATGGTGTAATTTCTGAAGAAGTGTATGTCAAACAACCTCCTGGTTTTGAAGATGTTAAGTATCCAAATCATGTCTTTAAACTTAAGAAGTCTCTGTATGGTCTGAAACAAGCTCCCAGAGCTTGGTATGAAAGGCTAAGCAACTTCTTAATTAAAAATGGTTTTGTAAGAGGTCAAGTTGATAATACACTTTTCAGAAAAACTGTTAAGAAAGAAATCTTAATTGTGCAAATCTATGTTGATGATATCATATTTGTTTCTACTAATGCCTCTCTTTGCAAGGAATTTTCTAAGTTAATGCAGGATGAATTTGAAATGAGCATGATGGGTGAGCTGAAATTCTTCTTGGGAATTCAAATCAACCAATGCAAAGATGGTGTTTATGTCCATCAGTCCAAATACACCAAGGAGCTTCTGAAGAAGTTCCAGTTGGATGATTGCAAGCTGATGACAACACCAATGCATCCCACCTGCACATTAAGCAAAGAGGACAATGGCACTAAGGTAGATCAGAAGCTGTACAGAGGTATGATAGGTTCTCTCCTATACTTAACTGCTTCTAGGCCAGATATTTTATTTAGTGTATGTCTGTGTGCTAGATTCCAATCAGATCCTAGAGAATCTCATATGACTGCTGTCAAGAGGATCTTCAGGTATCTGAAAGGAACAACTAATTTGGGACTTCTGTATAAGAAATCTCTAAATTATAAGCTAGTTGGATTCTGTGATGCTGACTATGCTGGGGACAGGATTGAAAGAAAATCTACCAGTGGAAACTGTCAGTTTCTTGGTGAGAATCTGATATCCTGGGCCAGCAAGAGACAAGCAACCATTGCTTTGTCAACAGCAGAAGCAGAATACATCTCAGCTGCAAGTTGTAGCACACAACTGCTCTGGATGAAACATCAATTAGAGGATTATCAGATTCATGCAGATAATATCCCAATTTATTGTGATAATACTGCTGCTATATGTCTGTCTAAAAATCCAATTCTGCATTCTAGAGCCAAGCACATAGAAATAAAACATCATTTTATAAGAGATTATGTTCAGAAGGGTGTTTTAGATATTCAGTTCATTGATACTGATCATCAATGGGCTGATATATTCACAAAACCTCTAACAGAAGATAGATTCAATTTTATTAAAAAGAATCTGAACATGCATTTTGTCTTTTGAAAAATGTGCTTGAATCTGAATGTATTCCTTGATTCAGAGTTTATCATAAGCTAAGACTTATCAAACACTCACCTTCTGAGAGTTTGACTAAAGTTAAGCCTGAAAAACCTCAGAGTCTGAAGGATCAGAACCTGGATTTTCTGACCTCTGAATCTGATAAAAAATCTAATGTTGGTCAGAATCTGATAAGTATAGTTATGGGCAATGATGATTAAAGCTTTGAAAGTTTATACTCTAACCCTTCCAAAGTCATCAAGTAAAAATGTGATTTTATGCTCTGATACTCATTGTTAAAATTGCTTGTCAAACAATTTTTCAGTTGGTATCAGTTGTTTTTCAAAATGTTTAGCACAGACACATTTTAAAAGCCCAAAGTGTTTCAGACATGTTCAGTTTCAAGAATTCTTTTCATCTTGGTATCAGTCTTTAGAAATGTTTTTATTTGGTATCAGACTCTGACTTAAAACTTTTAGCTGATATCAGACTTTGAGATAAATCCTCAATTGGTATCAGACTCTGATATATTTCTTTAAAGCAAACTCAGAATTGCTCTGATACTGAACACTTCTTGAGAAGTTTTGCTCTGATACTGAACACAACTGGTTGTTTTGCTCTGATGTTGAACCAGTTTGTACTGAACAAGTAATGTCTGAACACAGAATGACCTGATCAGAAGCTCCAAACTTTTTCTGCTTCTGAACAGCATTCTAATTTTTCTGCAAGTCATATACTCATTAAAAATCAAGTAAGCTCTGATGATTATCCTTGCTACTTGGTTATCCATATGATTGCACAAATATCTCACAATCTTGGTTAGTTCAACCCCCCCCCCCCCCCCCCCCCCAAATTCTGAACTCTTTTGAAATCTATTCAAACTTGGTGTCAGAACTGCTTTCAAACTATTTTAAAAAGGGGGAGACTGAACTGCTTTGATAACTGTTTTCAAATTCTTTTCAAATTCTTTTCTACTCTGAAACAGATATTTTCACACTCTCTTGACAAAGGGGGAGAAATTTTCTGTCTTAAGGGGAGAAAGTAGTACTTTTTGTTGATGACAAAAGGGGGAGAAAGTAAAACAAGTATTAAAGCACCTGAGCTCAAAAATAAGTTAAAATGTTAAAATTGTCAGAAGATAAGCTTATTAATAAGCCTATTAAAGCCCTGATAGTATTAAAGCTCTGATACAATTTGTTAGGGTAAGCTCTGATACAATTGTTAAGCTAGCTCTGATACTGATCAGTTAAAGCTCTGATACAATTCTGACTATATTTAACTTATGAGAACTGAAGTGAATTTCTGGCTCTGATATATTTCTGTGAGATACATTACTCTTAGTGGGTAAATAGAATTTAAAATAACTTGGATAAGACTCAGGGAGCTTACAAAACTCATCCTGTGGATTATCAGACTTAGGGGGAGAGCTTACAAACCTCAGAACCTGAAGTCAACAAGTCATTTTGAATTCTGAGTGTAAATTTCACCATATTGTCATAAGTTAAGCTTAATTAACATAGATAAGAATCAAGGGGAGCTTACAAACCTAACCTTGAGGATTGTCAGACCTAGGGGGAGCTTACAAACCTCTCCTGAAGTCAAATTGTTAATTACACTTAACAACAATTCTGAAATTTTCACATTTGTGTTTTTAACTGAACTTAATTAACTTGGATCAGACTCAGGGGGAGCTTACAAACCTCACCCTGTAGTTAACTTGTTAATTAAGTTAACAACAATTTTCTGTTTTAATACTTATGTTTGTCATCATCAAAAAGGGGGAGATTGTTGGAACAAAATGTGTTTAACAAGTCTCTTAGAAAGAAAGGGGGAGATTGTTGAAACATTTATGTGTAAACATATCTCTCTTTATGGTTTTGATGATAACAAAGTATTAAAGAGAAAA
Source organism: Medicago ruthenica (assembly GCA_018208015.1). NCBI lineage: Eukaryota > Viridiplantae > Streptophyta > Magnoliopsida > Fabales > Fabaceae > Medicago > Medicago ruthenica. The sequence continues at coordinate 15,394 of WNNG01000473.1, forward strand.
TTGGTTATTTGCTAATGCTTTGTTCAAGTGTTTCGGAACCACATGCTTAATAAGTATTGATTGATAATGGTTATGAAGAACAAGCTAAAGAGCAAGAAGGAAAGCCAAGAAGCAAGGTTGCAAGACTAAGAAGAAACTGGTCCTGAAGAAGTGCTCCTGAAGTGAAGCCTCTGAAGTGGTCCTGAAGAAATGCTCCTGAAGTGCAGCTTCTGAAGACTGGGTGCTTCTGATGAAGTCAACGAAAAGTCAGCATCTGAAGACCAGCTTCTGATCCGTACAACTGAAGCAGCTTCTGATCACTGTTCACTGAGAAGCTTCTGAAGCTGATGTGGTATGGATTTTAACCAGTATTGTGCGCATTTAATGCCTGGAGATGTCAGAACAACTCAATGGAACAGTTGTCTCCCTGACCCAAACATTCTCCAGTTTTTAAGGTGGGCCAATTCAAAAATGGCACCTGCCCTATTCTGACAGATAAAGTACAGCACACATTTGCAGCAACCTAGTCCAATTGCAACGGCTAAATTTCCTGAATTCTAGCAAATCTTCAACAGCTCTATTTTTATCTATAAAAGGAGGAAGATTTGAAGAAGAAAGTGTTGAAGACTCTGTAAACAAAGAACTGAACTCTTGCTCTGTTTTGCTGTCAAAAATACGCAAGTCACCCAACCTCTTAGAAATTCTTTCATCTTTGTAATTTAGAATTTCTTAAGGTTAAGAGTCTTAACCTGTGTTGTATTTAGAGAACACCTCTGATATTTGATCAAGTGTTCATCCCAAACTATTTCATTTGTAAACCAGTTTGGTCCCTAAAGTCTTAGTCTGTATACTAAGCAATTGTAACCACATTCCTTTGTGGTCTGAGTCAGAAGCCTCTTGTCTTTGTGACTTGAGCATTGGGAAGTCTCTTGTCTTAGTGACTTGAGCATTGGAAGCCTCTTCCTTGGTGGTTGAGCATAGAAGTCTCTTTCTTTGTGATTGAGCAACTGGAAGTCTCTTCCTTAGTGGTTGAGCACATTGTGTAATCTTCAGATTATAGTGAACTCTCTTGTTGGATACAAGGGGACAGGACTACTTCTCACATTGAGAAGGAACCTGTATAATTTCTGTGTGTCTCTCTTCCCTTATCTCCTTAACTTGTTTTAATCCGCTGCATTTAACTTCTGATATTTGTTCAGAACTGATCATATCAGCTTCTGAACTGAACCATAAGTTTTGAAAAGAAAAAGGACAAGTTTTTAGAGTCACACAATTCAACCCCCCCCCCCCCCCCCCCCTTCTTGTGTGTACGTGTTTTTCTCACCTTCAGAAAAAAGTCAAAGTCAACAAAAGTCAACAGAAAAGTCAACATTTCAAAAATGATGACTTCGCACTGCGAAGCTCACTTCGCACTGCGAAGTCTGCGATTTTTCTGCAGATTTTTGGTTTCTTTAATTTAATTCCAGATTTTGTTGCATATCATTTCCATATTTATTTTAATCAGCATTCATGGCTATTTGGGCCAAGTAAAACCTGAAATGAGAGACTTGCCATTAATGCCAAGGTTGGAAGCTTTTTCTTCCAACCTAGCATGTGACAAGCAAGTGGGCTTGCCCTTGGGCAGCTCTTGTCCCTCCCAAGTGACCTGTTAACCAACCCAAGGTTGCCAGCCACCTGCTTGATGACTTTCCTCCTGCTTGCTCCCCAAAACCAGTCAAACCAGCTGGATTTTTCACTTGAAAAAGCCATGAGTGCCTACCCTGTTTTGCAACAGCTTTTCATCCTCTCACACCAGCCAATTATAGCCTTTTGCATCCCCCAATCTCTGCACATCACAGTGCACGTTTTTATTGATCAACCATTGAGATTGCAAGGATTGATCCCCAAGCTTGGCCAATTGCATTTCAGCCCTATTTCATCATCATTGCTATCCAAAAATCTTTGAATTTGTGGCTGAAATCAGGCTGAGTCTTGACCCTTGGCACAAGGCAAGGTTGCCTCTATCCATTAGCATTTAATGCAAAGGGATTCAGCCTGATCCTAGCCCACAAATCAGCTGGATTTTGGGGATTTCTAATGATGAAATTGATTTGGTTTTGGCCTATAAATAGAAGGCAATGCCCAAGGTTACAAGCACTTCTGATAACAGCATTCAAGAGCATTATACACACAAAGAAACACTACTCATTCCAGCTTACAAACACTTGCAAACAACCAGAAAAAAACAATCCAAACACAAAGCCTCACAAAGTTGAAAACCATCACCAACATTCAAAACTTTTGCAAGAACCTTCAACCAATTCAAATCCATTGCAGCTGGAGCTTTGCTAAGGATCTCTGTAAGTATTCCAAGCTTTTGTTTTGCATTTTCAATTGTGTTTGCATAGCAATTTTGGTCCAAAACCTTTTGGCTCTAAAAAACCCCTTTTGAATTTCAAAGAAATCCCAAGGTTTTCAAAACATCAAAACTGTTTTGTCCAGGCCTTTTCATCCCAAAAACTCAAAGCTTTTCACTCACCTAAAAGGTCCTGAGTGTGTTCAGAAGTTGTTTCTGAACAAAAGTTCAGAAACAGCTTCTGAACTCAAAAATTCGCATACTTCGCAGTGCGAAGTCATGGTCGCAGAGCGACCATGACAGAACTCAGAATCTGAGTTTAGGTGTCCAAATGGCCAATTTTTGAGGTTCTAGCCCAAGAGCTCAGAACCTAAGAGTTTTTAAAACCCATGTTTTTCAAACCATAACAAGGATTTTGCACAATATTGACAAATTCATAAGTTCGTGTAACATTTTGTGGATAACTTGCAAAACAAGTTATGTTCCCAATCTTTCAAAACAACATGAACAAACCAGCTATGTTCATCATTTCAAATTAAACTTGAACAATAAATATTGTTCATGATTTTCAAAACCCAAACATGAACATACGCCGAATACGTTCGCTTTTCAAAACCGTTCACAAAATGAGCCGAACTTGTGCGTTTTCTAGCAAAACTGCTAAAATTTCTTCACTTTGGGTTCCAAACCAAATGATTTGATATACCTTGGGATTTCTAAAAGAATTCTACCCAAAAAACTTGAATGAAAAAGGGATGGTGTGACGTATGTCTCTCCATTGCCCCGATTGTACGAATGCGTGACGTATGTCTCGTCGTTCGGACAATCGTCATTCCTTTTTTAACGTATCCAACCATAACCAAACCAAATCTTGGCCCCTTGTGGTCAATCCGAACCTTTTGGTCCCCCGTGGCCACTAGATTCGATCCCTCGACTTGTTTAAGTCACTCGGTCAATGTTCGACTCGTCCGAGTCCATTGTACCTGTTCTTGATCCCAGTGGATCAATCGAACAATCCCTCGACTCGTTGGAGTCCCCTCGGTCAATGATTGACTCGTTTGAGTCCATTGGCCCTCTCTTGGTCCCATAGCGACCAATCCCAACCCTTTTACCCTAACGGATGTACCTTTTAACAATTCTAGCACGATTCATAAACAAACGCTTAATAAGTCTCCCAAGCGCGAGCATACAAGCTATACGCTTAATAAGTCTCCCGAGCGCGAGCATACAAGCTACGTTGAATCGCAAGAATTTGGTTAAAACATCGTCCATTTAAAAATAACCAACACATGTACGTTTTTCTACCAAAGAACTACGTACGCTTTGAATTCTCCGACTACCGGGAGATACGTAGGAGCAAGATCGACATCTTGTCAAGCGCAATAATAAAAACTCTTTTTTTTCTCTTTCGTTTGTTTTTATCTCTTTTCCCCCCTTTTAGTATATTTTCTTTTGACATAGATAAGCATGCGCACAAAACATCTAAAAACAATTTAAGCTTTAGCCAAATAGAAGGTTCCCGTTGAGTACAACGGACGTGAGGGGTGCTAATACCTTCCCCTTGCGTAATCGACTCCCGAACCCGACAATGGTTGCGATGACCAGTCCTTTTCCTCATCGTCAAAGGGTTTTATTATCGTTTCCCTTTTAAATAAAAAAAACTTAAGGGTTTATCAACGTTCCCTTTACACAAAAACTTTGGTGGCGACTTCACAAAGGCCCTCCGAGCGTTTACGAACGAACTCGGAGGATTTGCGCGTTTTTTAAACGAGGTGCGCACAGAAAGGCTGTTGAGGTGCTTGAGGTCGGAATTGCTGCTGACCTTGTGGGCGGGGCTGTTGGTATGATTGTTGTGGATTTTGCAGATGTTGTTGTTGATAGGACTGTTGATATTGAGGGAGAGATCTTTGTGGGACTTGAACTTGGTAATTTGGAGGTGTAGAGACGGAAGGTGAGGTAGCAGAGACATGTGGATATGCCGAGTACCCTTGATGAGGTCCTCCGTGGCCAATCATGCCGATATCTTGCTCTTTCTTCCTTGGGTAGCTACCCCCGAATCTCTTTGTGCTACTAGATGGAGCACTTTCCTTTACTAAGCGTCCTTCTTGGACCGCATCCTCCAAACGTACGCCCATGCTTACCATTTCGGTGAAGTCACTTGGCGCACTGGCGACCATTCGCTCATAGTAAAAGGAGCCAAGGGTATGTAAAAAGATCTTGGTCATTTCCTTTTCTTCTAGAGACGGGCTAATCTGAGCCGCTATCTCTCTCCACCTTTGTGCGTACTCCTTAAAGGTCTCTTTGTCCTTTTGGGCCATGGCCCGGAGTTGGTCCCGGTCCGGGGCCATGTCCAAATTATATTTATACTGGCGGACAAACGCCTCTCCCAAGTCATTGAAGGTTTGGATTTTGGTACTATCCAAACCCATGTACCACTTTAAAGCGGCACCGGTTAAGCTATCTTGGAAGTAATGGATGAGCAGCTGATGGTTGTCGGTTTGTGTCGACATCTTTCTTGCGTACATTACCAAGTGACTTTGCGGGCAAGTGTTCCCTTTGTACTTTTCAAAATCTGGGACCTTGAATTTAGGAGGGATCTTGACATTGGGTACAAGGCAGAGGTCATGGGCGTCCTTCCCGAATAAATCTTTCCCTCGGAGGGCTTTAATCTCCTTTTGCATCTCATCAAATTTTTCAAGGAAATCAGCCATCCTATCCTGAGCGCCTAAACTTTCGGCATGAAAGATAGGCCCGTGATCAACTTGAGTGGTATGAACCACTGGTGTAGTGAAGGCCGCAGCAGCCTGGGTAAAGGTAACCTCGGGTTGAGTGACCGGGGTTTCTTGAAGGGTAGTGGGAATAGGGACGGACTCTTCACCAAAATCAAATGGCATACCCCATGTGCAACCGGGGGGTCTAGTGTAATGCTGAGTTCCATCATGTAGGGTTGGAGTTGAAGTAGAAGCTAGTGCTGGAGCTTGAGAGCTAGAGGGAGGAGGAGGTGCCGGGATTTGTGCGGCTGCTAGTAGTTTCACTAACTCCGCTAGCTTTTCCATTTCCGTTCTCATAGATGTTACTTCTTCACGAAGCTCTTGATTCTCTTGTTCTAAATTCTCCATTTTTCTCTTTATGGTTGCTCGGGTATTGTAGGAGTGGGTTGCCTCGGGACGATGAGCCACTTTTCCTTACGAGAAGACACGTAGTGTTGCGGAGAGAATGCGAACACTGAAGACTCAATTTGGATTATAAGAAATCCTGAGGATAAGAAAAGGGAAATGAGTTTTGGACTCGAGGATGACCGTATGCATGATAATGAATGATGTATGCATGAAAAAAATTTGTTTGTTTTGCTTTATAAGGAAATTAAAAAGTGTGCAATTAATATTAGCAATTAAAAGTATTAGAAGCCGGGAAATTAACATTGTCAAAAAAATATATTTGATTGAATAACATTGAGATTACAAAGTGTAACTAATGCTAATACAAATCAAATAGCCGCTCGCTTTTCGGCCTTGCCTATTTCCTCCCTATAGAAATCTACTGTGTCCTTGCAGAACTTCATAAATTTCTGGATTTCCGTAGGGATGACAAAGTACGGCATGACCATCTCGGCCTTTGCTAGTTTCTTCGGAAGCTCGGCGATGACTAAGTTTGAGAATGCGACTAATCTAGTGAAGTCCTCACTTAGTCGGGTGGCATCTTGCCATACAAACTCAATCACTTCCTTGCGTTGGGCTAGCTGGATATTTGCACTTCTAATCTCATCAAGGAGTCGTGCAATATGGTTTCCATGCTCTCTTGCAATCTTATCGAAGTATTCTTCGAATTTCTTGACGTCCGCTTCGAGACGATTGCAATGTAACTTCCCTTGATGAGAAAGGCTCTCATGTCTTTGCCTTTGGACGCGTTCGGCTTGAAGCTGCTCTTTGTAGTCTTTGACTACTTCTTGGAGCTGTTGATTTTTCTCTTGAAATTTCAACCTCCATTTCCGTTGAGCTTCGATAGCTAGCTCGCCGAACTTCTTGAGCTCTTGGTTGAAATGCAAGATTCTTTCCAACTCTTCGACCTTGGCCACAAGGTTGGCATCCGCACTAACCAAGCCGCCTCCTATCCAATTTCTTTTCCCTTCGGAGATCTTTAGCCGCTTTTGGCACACTAGGAGAGAATTTGTCACTTCATCACGATCTCTCTTCGTCCTAGTGATTTCTCCCAAAGCTTGGAGGTGCTTCAATTCTAAGTCTCCATTTTTGTTTTGGAGCTCTCGAATCTTAGCTTTGAGTTTCTCCGCTTCTTGGTTGGGAATGATTGTGATAGGTTTAGGTGTAGGAGTTTTTGGAGGGCATATGACCACAAAGGGTAATTTGATTGTTCTAACCCTCTCCTTCACCCATTGAGTATAAAGGGGTTTGGCGACACAATTCCTCTTGCCGACCCTTCCTTTGTGCACTTGGTTCCACGCCCCTTGGATTCTCTCTAGCAATGCCGGGTCTTGATCGCCTTCCCTTAAAAAGAAAGCTTCCAACAAAAGTTCATTAGGTTTGTCTTCCATTGAAAAACCTAGTTGTCGGAGAGAGAGGACCGGATTGTAGTTAATACATCCCTTAGTACCAATGAGGGGTACATTAGGGAAGTTCCCACAACTGAGGATAATTTCCGGGTCCTCTAAATTTGGAGAAAACCAATGGATATCCTTTGCGACGAGGGTCGTCATCCGTTGTGACCATTTGAGCTTGGCCCGGTTTTCCACAAAGTCTCGGTTTCTCGGCATGTGGGACATCATCCAAATTTGCACTAAAGGAGTGCAACAAGAAATTTTGCGTCCCCTTGCTTGTTCATGCCTAGAGTAGAGGGAGTGATAAAAATCCGCCAAAATTGTGGGAACCGGATTTTTAATCATGAATACCTCTAAAGCCGGAAAGTCTACGAAATCATCCATGTTGGGGAATAAAACAATACCGTAGACTAAGAGGGCTAAGATGGCGTTGAATGCCCTTCCCTCTTTGTTGGCTAGTAAATCCCGAGCTTTGGCTTCCAAAAACTTTCTTGTGAATCCCCTAACATTTCCTCTAATTTCCAAGTTAGATGCTACTTCTTGGACATCAAGGTATAAGGATTCGGCGATGGCCTCTAATGTGGGGTCTTTTCCGGGACCGAGATATAGTTCATGACCTTTCATGCTACAACCCAAGATCTTCTCGAATTCTTCCAATGTTGGAGCTAGTTGGAAATCTTGAAATGTAAAGCACCGGAGCGGTGGGTCGAAGAATTGTGCCAAAGTGGTTAAGGCCGTTGAATCTATCCTCACGGGTAGGAGATCAAGTATTAACCCATAGCTTGCTTCAAAAATACTCTTGTTGGCCGGGGAGAGCTTCTTACTTAAGGCTAACAAACTTTCCACCCTAGGAGCTTTAATCTTGAAAGCGAGCGTACTTTTATTTCCGGAATCCATATTTCTTTTTGCTAATATTTGATTGTTCCCTTTTTTAAATTCCTATAAAGCAAAGTGATATGCGAAAATTATTTTTCATGAATGTAAATGTATGATATGCATGGGTGTGATATGTATGTTCAAAATTTCCCCCATCCTCACGTGTAGGCTCTAAAGGTGAGATTTCCTAAGAAGAGGTCCCTAGAGTCATTGACCTCACATGGAATTAGGGTTGTCTATGGACATACGTCGACATGACTTCAATTAATTCCATATGAAAATCTCCTCTAAGCGGGGTTGGGCATCCTACCTCATGGACATACGTCAACGCGGGCTGCCGCTCACAACCACCATTCTAACTTAGTTTTCTCTCGAGCTCGGGTAGAGAGCCTCACACGTCCGGCATTAACCCGAACAATGTGGAGTAACATCGCTCAAGTGACCCCCACAATTGATATATATACGAATATGAAGCAAAATGATATATATATAAATGTAGAGCAAAAGAATAAACAAACAAATGACAAGAAAATATAAACACGCAAGTAAAATGAAGCAAATTAGCCTAAAAGCCGACTAAGATAGGCTTGACTCGTTTATGCACAAACAAATTGTCATTAGCATTCCCCAGTGAAGTCGCCATTTCTGTCGCGTCGAATTTCGGATGTCAAGCTATTGGGAAGCGTTGAATCACTAAATTTAAATCACGACTGAACTTTTAATTTTTCGGGGAGAAAAGGAAAAAAGTTCGAAATTACCTTTGAAAAAGATTTTAGGTTCGAAAGTCGATTATGCGAGGGGAAGGTATTAGCACCCCTCACATCCGTTGTACTCAACGGGAACCTCTTAGTCGGCTTAGGCTTAAAATGTTTCGATGTTTTACTTGCGTGTTTAAACATATATATAAAAGAAAATATAAAAAAAACATAATGCGAAATGAAGAAAGAGATAAAAACGAACGAAAGGGAAAAAAAACTTTTTATTAATGGGCTTGACAAGATGTCGATCTTGCTCCTACGTATCTCCCGGTAGTCGGAGAATTCAAAGCGTACGTAGTTCTTTGGTAGACAAAGTTTGTATGTTGGTTCGTTTTAGTTAAAAAAGATATGATCGCGTCCGAGCGAAAAAAGTTTGAGAGAAAAAAAGGAAGTAATGAAAGTAAATGTCAACTGTTCGGGTTGTTGCCGAACTGGCCATTGACGACAATGCATAAAAGTAAATGATTTGATAAAAGGATTTTTCCACTCGGACTTGAACAAAGGTTTTAAAACGCACGAAGGCGTACAAAGTTTTAAAAAGGTGAAAGGTGGACGCTAAGGCGATAAACTCGCGCAAGGCGTAAATGTTTTGGAAAAAATAAAAAAAGACAAACGCGCAGGGGCGTAAAAAGCTTGAAAATAAACGACAAACGCGCGGAGGCGATAAATTCGCGCAAGGCGTAAATGGTTAAAAATAAACGCGCAAAGGCGCGAAAGGTTCGGATTGACCACGAGGGCCAAGAAAAGGGTAAAAATGGCCACAAGGGGGCCAAGGGAAGGTTGAGCGTGCTAGACGCGTCAAGGGTGGAATGACGGTTGCCCGAGCGACGAGACATACGTCACGCATTCGTGCAACCGAGGTTTGGGGAGACATATGTCAAGCCATTCCCGTTTCATTCAAGTTTGGTTTTGCCGGGACTCAAAGGAATCTCAATGGGAACCAAAACATTTTAAAAGGAAACTTAAAGAAAAGAAAAGAAAACACGAACAAATTTGTTGTTCGAGTTTATTAAAAATCATGAACATCACTTGTTGCTTAAGTTATTGAAACTCAAGAACGAGTATAGTTCAAGTTTGAATGATAAACACAATCATAAAACATGCACAAAATTGGAAAGTTCACAAGTTCGGCTCATTTTAAGTTTGGTTTAAAAAGGATGAGCAAGTTCGGCTTAGGTTCGCGTTTGGATTGAAAATCATGAACAACATGGTTGTTCAAGTTTGTTTTGAAAATAGACGGACTTAGCTTGTTGCTCAAACTTGGTTTTGAAAATATTAAAGAACATAACTTGTTTCACAAGTTACTTAAAATTTATCGCACGAACTTGTGAAATCTTCAAAGTTGTGCATGATTATGAATTGGGTTTGGACAAAAAATGGTTTTAACCCTCTTTAGGTTCTGAATCAAGGGCTGGAACCCCAAAAATTTGACATTTGAATGCCTGATTCATGCTCTGAGTTTCACATACTTCGCAGAGCAACCAGAACTTGGCTCTGCGAAGTCAGGTTCTGGTGTGTTCGCAGTGCGAGCAATACTTTGCTCTGCGAAGTATGCGAAATTTTGAAACTCAGAAGCTGTTTCTGAACAGAAGTTCAGAAACTGCTTCTAAGCAAGCTTCAGAACCTAAAGGGGGTTAAAAAGCTTTGCAAAATTGAAGAAAAAGGAGGGTAAAAACTCAGTTTCAAGGCTTGGCCCCTTTGAGGTCCTTTTTGAGTTTCAAAAGGGGTTTTTGTGCACAAAGCAAAATTGAACAAAACAAAAGATGAAAACAGCAAACACAATGCAAATTAAAGATTAAAGGAGACTTACAGAACTCCTAGCAATGCTTTAGCAATAGTTTGGAAGTGGCTTGCTTGCTTGATTGGTGGTTAAGAACAATGTTCCAATTGGTTTTGGCTTTGTGTATGAACTGACTTGGTGCTGCAATGTGGGGGATTTTGGTATGAATTTCGTGTGTGTAAGGCTGTCTGATTGAGTGTGCAACTGGTTTTTTTTCAATGTCTATCAATCTCTTGCCTTGCCATTCCTTTTATAGGCAAAAAATGCAATCTTTGCAATGATGAACCATATCCTAAAACACTAGCTGATTTGGGCTAAGTTCAGGCTAGAACACTTTGTATTTAATGCTAATGGATAGAAGTTGCTTTGCCTTGTGCCAAGGGGCAAGATCTTGACTGATCTCAGCCACAAATGCCACTAATTCTAGAAGGTAATGATGAGAAAAACTGCAAAACAGGGCAGCTGCAAAAGGGGTGATTCTTGGGATCAATCCTTGCAATCTTGGAAGGTCAAGCAATGAAAACGTGTACTGCCATGTACAAGGAGGTTGGGGGAAGCAAAATGAGCATGTGGGCTGGTGTGTGGGAGAAGAAATCCAGCTCAAAACAGGGCAGCACAAACAGCTTTTTGTAAGCCAAAACCACTTAAGTTTGACTGGTTTTGGTAGGGAAAAAGGGAAGGAAAGGGATCAAGTAGCTGGCTGGCAAGCTCAGGTTGGATGATGGGTCAATTTGGAGGGACAAGAGCTGACCAAGGGCAGCCAATTTGATTAAGCACATGATAGGTTGGATGAAAATCCTTCTTTCCTTTTACCTTTAATGTCACACATTAATTCTATCTTTGCTGCACCAAATCAGTCAAAAATAGCAATAATAACAATAATAATACTAATAATAACAATTGCAATTGAAAGCAAAAAAGATAACTCAAAATATAAAATTCTGCAGAAAAATTCGCAGTGGTCGCAGTGCGAAGGTAACTTCGCACTGCGAACTTCCCTTTTTTTTTGGTTTTTTGTATTTAAAATAAAAAGGTGGAAAATGAATAAATAAATAATAATAATAATGATAATGAAAATGGCAATGCAAAAATGCAAAAATAAAATAAAAAGTAATGAGAATGAGAATGATGATAATAATAATAATAAATGAAAAGTTTAATATTACTACTAAATGAAATCTTAATAATAATAGATAATAATGATATTATTAAAGAAAAATAGAATAACAATAATATTAATAATATTAAGGATAATGGAAATGCTAATAATGATAATGATAAAATGCAAATAAAATATTATAACAAGAATGAAATAATAAAAGGAAAAAAATAAGTAATGAGATAATAAAAGATAAAACAAATAAAAAATATAAGTCAAAAAATGGGGTATGACACAACTGGTCAGAGGCTTACCAGACATTGACTATCACTCAGATGCTCTTTGTGGAGCATGCTAGAAAGGAAAAATTGCTAAAACTTCTTTTAAATCCAAAAAACATTGTTTCTACTTCCAGACCCTTAGAACTACTTCACATTGATCTATTTGGTCCTGTTGGCACATCATCAATCAATGGAAAGAAGTATGGGTTGGTAGTTGTTGATGATTACAGTAGGCGGACTTGGGTTAAATTCCTCAGAACCAAGAATGAAACATATGATGTGTTCAACAACTTCTGCAAGCAAGTACAAACTGAAAATGAATTGAAAATTTTGAAAGTTAGAAGTGGTCATGGTGGTGAATTTGAGAATGAACCTTTTGAAACTTTTTGTGAAGAACATGGAATTCTCCATGAGTTCTCTTCTCCTAGAACTCCACAACAAAATGGAGTTGTAAAGAGAAAGAACAGATCTTTGCAAGAAATGTCCAGAACCATGATTCATGAATCTAACATTGCAAAATACTTCTGGGCAGAAGTTGTTAACACAACATGTTATATTCAGAACATAATCTATATTAGACCAATTCTGAATAAAACAGCATATGAGTTATTCAAAGGAAGAAAGCCAAGCATTTCTTATTTTCATCAGTTTGGATGTACATGTTACATTCTAAACAATAAAGTCTATCTAAAGAAATTTGATGCTAAGGCTCACAAGGGTATCTTCTTAGGATACTCTGAGAGATCTAAAGCATACAGAGTGTACAATTTGTTGGAACAAAATGTGTTTAAGCAACTCTCTTCTGAATTAAGTGAGAGATTGTTGAAACATTATGTGTAAACATATCTCTCTTTATGGTTTTGATGATAACAAAGTGTTAAATAGAAAATTGGTTATTTGCTAATGCTTTGTTCAAGTGATTTCAGAACCATGTGTTTTATGATTGATTATTAAGAATGGTTATGAAAGAACAAGCTTAGAGCAAGAAAGGAAAGCTTAGAAGCAAGTTGCAAAGCTGGAAGAAAACTGGGTGCTTCTGAAGTGGTCCTGAAGTGGTGCTCCTGAAGAGTGCTCCTGAAGTGGTGCTTCTGAAGTGAGAGTCTGAAGCCTGCGTCTGAAGGCAGCTTCTGAAGGAAGTCAACAAAAGTCAACGTCTGAAGACCAGCTTCTGAAGTCTGAGTCTGAAGGAGAGCTTCTGATGTACTGTTCACGCAGAAGCTTCTGAAGGCTGATGTGGCATGAAAAGCAACTGGTACTGTGCGCATTTAATGCCTGGATGTGTCAGAACAACCCAATGGAACAATTGTCTCCCTGACTCAAACATTCCCCAGCTTTTAAGGTAGGCAAATTCAAAAATGGTTGCTGCTCTGTTTTTTGCAAAAAGTTCAGCACACATTTTCAGTCTATCTTAGCTCACATTGCAACGGCTCTTTCCTCAAATCAAGCAAATCTTCAACAGCTCTAATTTCCTCTATAAAAGGAAGAAGATTTGAAGAAGAAATTTGCTAAGACTCGTTGAACAAAATACTGAACCTGTGCTCTGTTTTCCTGTCTAGAATTCATAGCTCACAAAAACTCTTAGAAATTCTTTCATCTGTTGTATTTTAGAATTTCTTAAGGTTAAGAGTCTTAACCTGTGTTGTATTAAGTGAACACCTCTGATATTTTATCAAGTGTTCAACCCAAACTTGTTTTCGTTGTAATTCAGTTTGGTCCCTAAGTCTCAGTCTATATACTGAGCAATTGTAACCTCATTCCTTTGTGGTCTGAGTCAGAAGTCTCTTGACTTAGTGTCTTGAGCATTGGGAAGCCTCTTGACTTGGTGTCTTGAGCATTAGAAGCCTCTTCCTTTGTGGTTGAGCAATTGGAAGCCTCTTCCTTTGTGGTTGAGCAACTGGAAGTCTCTTCCTTAGTGGTTGAGCAAATTGTAATCAGCTGATTATAGTGGAAATCTCTTGTTGGAAAACAAGGGGACTGGACTACTTCTCACATTGAGAAGGAACCAGTATAAATCTTGTGTGTCTCTCTTTCCCTCTCTCTTTTCATTCTATATCCGCTGCAATACTCTTTGAGAAATAGTTCAGAACTGATTCATTTCAGCTTCTAAACTTAACTTAAGTTTTGAAAAGATAAGATACCAAGTTTTTTGACTCACACAATTCAACCCCCCCCCCCCCCCCCTTCTTATGTGTGTTTTTCTCACCTTCAGTTGGTATCAGAGCTCCGGTTCTGATATTAACACTTAACAGTGTGTCAGTCTTGATCTTGAGAAAAACATGTCATCTGATAATGAAGATTCACCTCCTCCTCCTCCTCCTCCTAGACATACTTCTGTACAATATGATTATGGCACTGATGAGAGAAAATCCAGGTCACACAATAAACCTCCAATGTTTACTGGTGATCCTGAGAAGTTCTCATGGTGGAAGAGTAAAATGTACAGCCATATCATTGGTATAGATGATTCTCTATGGGATATTATTGAAGATGGAATCTCAATACCAGTTGATGAAGAAGGTGTTGCTGTCAACAGAAGAGCTCTAAGTGATGCAGAAAGAAAGATCTATAGGAAGCATCATAATGTCAGAGGTATCATTGTGGATTCATTACCTCACAATGAATATCAGAAGCTGAGTGACAAGTCAACAGCCAAAGCTATATTCACATCCCTCTGCTCTAACTATGAAGGTAACAAAAAGGTTAGAGAAGCTAAGGCAAACATTCTTGTTCAGCAATATGAATTGTTCAGAATGAAAGAGGATGAAAATATTGAGGCAATGTTCTCAAGATTTCAGACTCTGGTTTCTGTACTTCAGATTCTGAAGAAGAGTTATACCACAGCTGATCATGTGAATAAGATCCTTAGAAGTCTGCCATCCAAATGGAGACCTAAAGTGACTGCTATTGAGGAAGCTAAGGATCTCAATACTTTAAGTATTGAGGATCTTATAAGCTCCCTCAAGGTGCATGAACTGGGACTCAATGAGGATGAGTCTGTTAGAGAACCAAAATCATTAGCTTTGAAATCTAAAAGAAAGCCTGCTAAAGCTTTGAAAGCTATTGAATTTGAAGAAGAATTTCCTGAGGGAAATTCTGATGAAGATTCAGATGCTGATGAGCTTGCAATGCTTTCTAAAAGAATTCAGTATCTAATGAATAGAAAGAAAAAATTCTCTAACAGAAGCAGTAACTTTAGAGGATCTGGTTCAAAGAGGGATAACCAGAAGGAAAGCTGTTACAACTGCAAGAAGCCTGGGCACTTCATTGCTGACTGTCCTGATCTTCAGAAAGAAAAGTCTAAAGAGAAAGCAAAGAAGTCCAGCTCAAAGTCCAGCAGTTTCAGAAACAAGCTTAAAAAGAGTCTCATGGCAACATGGGATGATCTGGACAATGAGTCAGAATCTGATGAAGAAGAAGCAAACCTGGCCTTGATGGCAACTGCATTTTCTGATGCAGAATCATGCTCAGATTCTGATGAAGAAGATGAGGTATATTCTGAACTCACTAGATCTGAATTAATTGAAACAGTTAATGATCTTATGAGTCATCTTAAAAGCAAGTTAGGAGAAATAAAATCTTTGAAAAATAAAACTAACTTGCTGTCTGAGGAAAATCTTAAACTTCAGAATCAAATATTTGAATATGATGAAGAAGTTGAAGAACTCAGAAAAGAGGCTCATAAGAAATCTGAAGAGGTTCCTAATGAACATGAAATAGCTCTTCAGGATTTCATCTTAACTGGATTCAATAGAACTAAAATTGCCTCTATGATGTATAATATGATCAGAAACAAAGGTGAAGGCATTGGCTATGATTCATTCAAACCTTCAAATGAATTAAACTCACCTTCTTGTTCTGGAAATATTTTAAAAGGCAATGGTATATGCTTTGTGCCTACTTCTGATAACTCTGAGAAGTTGAAAATGTCAGAAACTGAGACTAAGTCTGAAGTTCTGAACAACTCAGACTTTGAAGCTTCTGAACCTAAGGGTAAGATGAAGGAAGATGTTAAAACCTTGCCTAAATCTAAGCCAAAAGGTCCTAAGCCTAAGAGTGAAATTCTGGCCAGGCAATAATAAGAGATTACCAGGTTCTGAACCAAACAGGTTCTGAACAATACGCAGGGCACAATAAATTGCTTAAAACAGAGCACACACAAACACAACACAAGCAGCAAAATAAAGTGCAGGAAAGTAAAAGGCACACAAGGTTTGCTAACCCAGTTCGGAGTAAACACCTCATACTCTGGGGGATACCAATCCAGGAAGGAAATCCACTATAGGATTTAACCCAAAGACTCAAGACACTGACTCCCAGTTCCCAGCCTTAGCAATTAAACTCCTCCTAGTCAGACTTCTACCCAACTCTGAGTATTAGAATCCTCTAACTTCCTATTCAAGCAACTAAACCCAGCTTCTTGAACAACCCTTAACAATCCCCTGTTTTTGAACACAATTTCAATGACAACACTTCATTCGTACCTAAAGGCTTAGAATGAATTACAACTCAATAAAAAACTCTAAACCAACTCAAACAATGAGTGGTGCACAATAAAAACTCTAAGTATAAAACACAGACTCAATTCTGAATTATACTCTCTAAATTCGTAACTTGAATAGCAGCAGCACTCCTCCTTTTATAGCCTTCAGTCTTGTAGCATAAATAACAAACTAATCTTCTGAATTGATTTGTTACTGAATTAAGATTGGTCCAATAAGGAAACAAATAAAACCACCTTGTATCTTTTAAAGATAATATGAGGAAAATACGTGTTTCATATCTTTGAGCCAAATCTTCAATAAATCTTCTCCAAATTAATCAACATTCTAGAAGCCATATGCGTGGATAAATCTTCAATAAATTTTGCAAAGATTCGCACAGAAAAACCTTGAAAATAACCAGCTTCTGATGTAGTCAACAAAAGTCAACGCTGGACTTCAGAACCTGAATCAGCTTCTGAGGTGCTACAGTGCTTCTGATGAGCATTCAGCTTCTGATGTAAGATACAGCTTCTGAACAGCTTCAAATGAGAAAACTTGTAACTGAAGAAATGTTCTAAATAAGGAGATGCTTCTAAACAACACTTTGGTTTTGCCAAAATATACAGCCAACATCAAAATACTCAACAAAGAGTAAGAGAAAATCAGACTCTGAACCTGAAAATGTTCAGAATCTAAAGAGTTCAGAACCTGGAACTAGTAAGTCTCAGAATCTGAATAATTCAAATTCAAATTTTTCAAAGACTGGGTTTATTAAAACTTCAAAATCTATTAAACCAGTCAAAACAAAACATTTTCAATCTCAGAATGTTGAGCTGAGCAAGCAAAAGCATACCAATCAGTTTTCTGCTTCTAATTGTTATAAGAAAGGCAAAACTGAAGCTTGTCTTGTGCCTGAAGCTAACAAAGTTAGAATTCTAAGGAAATCAGAACCAAATCACTCAAAGAGTAAGACTTTGAACAACTCAGAACCAAAGACCTTCAAGTCTAAGGTTCTGAAGAAATCTGAGTCCAAACCTTTGAGAGCTCAGGTTCTGAAACCCAGACTTATTCAAGATACAAGGATTCATATCCAAGGTATCAGAACAAGTCTGAATATCATAACTTCAGACACAAGATGAAAAAGCCAAAACCTTTCAGGACTAACCCCAAAGGACCCATGAAAATCTGGGTACCTAAGTCTGAGATCATTTCAATTGCAGATATGCTTAACATCCAAAGAAAAGGAAAGGTCCTGGTACCTGGACAGTGGATGCTCGCATCATATGACAGGGGACAAGTCTATGTTCCAAACCCTGACTCTGACAGAGGGAGGAACTGTGGGGTTTGGAGGAAGTCAGAAAGGAAAGATCATTGGTACTGGTAAGATAGATGTCAGAATCTCAGAAGAACCTTCAGAAGCTGAACCCAGTTCAGAGTTTGATGAAGGTTCAGAAGCTGAACACAATGAAGAATCTGAGAAACTCTCTAATAAAGACACTACTCCTGAAGCAAATCAAGACCAGCATGGTTCTGAACAAATCCCTGATGGTTCATCAGAAGCTAATCCACCCAGAACCTCATTCAAGTACAAGTCTTCACATCCTGAGGAGTTGATCAATGGAAACAAGAACAGTCCAAGGAAGACAAGATCAGCATTCAGTCAGAATGAGTCTATGCTTGGCCTGCTATCCATATTGAGCCCACAACTGCTGATGAAGCACTTGCTGATGATGGCTGGATTGTAGCAATGCAAGAAGAACTGAACCAGTTTCAAAGGAATGATGTCTGGGATCTTGTTGCAAGACCTGATCATAAGAACATCATTGGAACAAAATGGGTGTTCAGGAACAAGCTCAATGAACAAGGAGAAGTGATCAGAAACAAGGCTAGATTAGTAGCTCAAGGGTACAGCCAGCAAGAAGGAATTGACTACACAGAAACTTTTGCTCCAGTTGCAAGACTGGAAGCAATCAGGTTACTTCTTTCTTATGTTGTTAATCATGATATCATCTTATATCAAATGGATGTTAAGAGTGCTTTCTTAAATGGTGTAATTTCTGAAGAAGTGTATGTAAAACAACCTCCTGGTTTTGAAGATGTTAAATATCCAAATCATGTTTTTAAACTTAATAAGTCTTTGTATGGTCTGAAACAAGCTCCCAGAGCTTGGTATGAAAGGCTAAGCAACTTCTTGATTAAAAATGGTTTTGTAAGAGGTCAAGTTGACAATACACTCTTTAGAAAAACTGTTAAGAAAGAAATCTTAATTGTGCAAATATATGTTGATGATATCATATTTGGTTCTACTAATGCCTCCCTTTGCAAAGAGTTTTCAAAGTTAATGCAGGATGAATTTGAAATGAGCATGATGGGTGAGCTGAAATTCTTTTTGGGAATTCAAATCAACCAATGCAAAGATGGTGTCTATGTTCATCAGTCCAAATACACTAAGGAGCTTCTGAAGAAGTTCCAGCTGGATGATTGCAAGCTGATGACCACACCAATGCATCCCACCTGCACCTTAAGCAAAGAGGACAATGGCTCTAAAGTAGATCAGAAGCTGTACAGAGGTATGATAGGTTCTCTCCTATACTTAACTGCTTCTAGGCCAGATATTTTATTTAGTGTATGTCTGTGTGCTAGATTCCAGTCAGATCCTAGAGAATCTCATATGACTGCTGTCAAGAGAATCTTTAGGTATCTGAAAGGAACAACTAATTTGGGACTTCTGTATAAGAAATCTCTAAATTATAAGCTAGTTGGATTCTGTGATGCTGACTATGCTGGGGACAGGATTGAAAGAAAATCCACCAGTGGAAACTGTCAGTTTCTTGGTGAGAATCTGATATCCTGGGCCAGCAATAGACAAGCAACCATTGCTTTGTCAACAGCAGAAGCAGAATACATCTCAGCTGCAAGTTGTAGCACACAACTGCTCTGGATGAAACATCAATTAGAGGATTATCAGATTCATGCAGATAATATTCCTATTTATTGTGATAATACTGCTGCAATATGTCTGTCTAAAAATCCAATTCTGCATTCTACAGCCAAGCACATAGAAATAAAACATCATTTTATAAGAGATTATGTTCAGAAGGGTGTTTTAGATATTCAGTTCATTGATACTGATCATCAATGGGCTGACATTTTCACAAAACCCCTAACAGAAGAAAGATTCAATTTTATTAAAAAGAATCTGAACATGCACTTTATCTCTTGAAAATGTGCTTGAATCTGAATGAAATCCTTGATTCTGAGTTTATCATAAGCTAAGACTTATCAGACACTCACTTTCTGAGAGTCTGAATAAAGTTAAGCCTGAAAAACTTCAGAGTCTGAAGGATCAGAACCTGGATTTTCTGACTTCTGAATCTGATAGGAATCTAATGTTTGGTCAGAATCTGATAAGTATAACCCTGGGCAATGATGATTAAAGATTTGAAAGTTTATACTCTAATCCTCCCAAAGTCATCAATTTAAAAGTGTGATTTTCTGTTTTGGTATCAACTGCTAAATTTGCTTTAATTTCAATTGGTATCAGTTTATTTTTAAACTGTTTAGCACAGACACATTTTTCAAATGCCCAAAGTGTATCAGACATGTTCAGTTTTTAGAAATGTTTGAATTTGGTATCAGACTCTGAGATAAACCTTCATATTTTGGTATCAGGTTCTGATATAAGTTCAGCAGTATTAAAACTGTCTTTTGGTATCAGGCTCTGATATAACTTTTCAGTTGGTCTATGATCTGAACTACTTTGTTTTAAAATGAGTTAGACCTATGATCTGAACTATTTTATTTAAACTAGCTAAGATTTGCTCTGATACTGAACCATTTATACTGAACAATCATGTCTGAACACAGAATGCTCTGATCAGAAGCTCTGAACTATTTTTTTCTGCTTCTGACCAACATTCTATTTTCAATGCAAAGTCATATACTCATTAAAAATCAAGTATGCTCTGATGATCATCTTTGTTGCTTGATTATCCATATGATTGCATAAATATCTCACATGTTTTTAAACCCCCCCCCCCCCCCCCCCCAATTCTGAACCTTTTTAAAATGTTTTCAAACTCTTTTAAAAAGGGGGAGATTAAAATGCTCTGATACACATGTTTTCAAACTCATTTAAAAAATTTTTGTTGATGACAAAAGGGGGAGTAAGTAAAACAAGTATTAAAGCACCTGAGCTCACAATATAAGTTAAATTCTGTCAATATATTAACTTATGAAAGGGGAGTAAAAGGTATTAAAGCCTGAGGCTCTGAACATAAGTTAAAGTTCTGATTGAATTTAACTTATGAGAACTGTGTTTAACTCTTAGCCTCTGAATTGAAATTATGTGAGATACATAACTCTTAGTGAGTTAAAATGAATTTAAAATAACTTGGATAAGACTCAGGGAGCTTACAAAACTCATCCTGTGGATTATCAGACTTAGGGGGAGAGCTTACAAACCTCAGAACCTGAAGTCAGCAAGTTATTTACAATTCTGAGTGTTAATTTCACTTGATTGTTTAAAGTTGAGTTTAATTAACATGGATAAGAATCAAGGAGAGCTTACAAACCTAACCTTGAGGACTGTCAGACCTAGGGGGAGCTTACAAACCTCTCCTGAAGTCAGATTGTTAATTAAACTTAACAACAATTCTGAAATTTTCACATTTGTGATTTAAACTGAACTTAATTAACTTGGATCAGACTCAGGGGGAGCTTACAAACCTCACACCCTGCAGTTAACTTGTTAATTAAGTTAACAACAATTTTCTGATTAATACTTATGTTTGTCATCATCAAAAAGGGGGAGATTGTTGGAACAAAATGTGTTTAAGCAACTCTCTTCTGAATTAAGTGGGAGATTGTTGAAACATTATGTGTAAACATATCTCTCTTTATGGTTTTGATGATAACAAAGTGTTAAATAGAAAATTGGTTATTTTCTAATGCTTTGTTCAAGTGATTTCAGAACCATGTGTTTTATGATTGATTATTAAGAATGGTTATGAAAGAACAAGCTTAGAGCAAGAAAGGAAAGCTTAGAAGCAAGTTGCAAAGCTGGAAGAAAACTGGGTGCTTCTGAAGTGGTCCTGAAGTGGTGCTTCTGAAGTGAGAGTCTGAAGCCTGCGTCTGAAGGCAGCTTCTGAAGGAAGTCAACAAAAGTCAACGTCTGAAGACCAGCTTCTGAAGTCTGAGTCTGAAGGAGAGCTTTTGATGTACTGTTCACGCAGAAGCTTCTGTAGGCTGATGTGGCATGAAAAGTAACTGGTATTGTGCGCATTTAATGCCTGGATGTGTCAGAACAACCCAATGGAACAGTTGTCTCCCTGACTCAAACATTCCCCAGCTTTTAAGGTAGGAAAATTCAAAAATGGCTGCTCCTCTGTTTTCTGCAAAAAGTTCAGCACACATTTTCAGTCTATCTTAGCTCACATTGCAACGGCTCTTTCCTCAAATCAAGCAAATCTTCAACAGCTCTAATTTCCTCTATAAAAGGAAGAAGATTTGAAGAAGAAATTTGCTAAGACTCGTTGAACAAAATACTGAACCTGTGCTCTGTTTTCCTGTCCAGAATTCATAGCTCACAAAAACTCTTAGAAATTCTTTCATCTGTTGTATTTTAGAATTTCTTAAGGTTAAGAGTCTTAACCTGTGTTGTATTAAGTGAACACCTCTGATATTTTATCAAGTGTTCAACCCAAACTTATTTTCATTGTAATTCAATTTGGTCCCTAAGTCTCAGTCTGTATACTGAGCAATTGTAACCTCGTTCCTTTGTGGTCTGAGTCAGAAGTCTCTTGACTTAGTGTCTTGAGCATTGGGAAGCCTCTTGACTTGGTGTCTTGAGCATTAGAAGCCTCTTCCTTTGTGGTTGAGCAATTGGAAGCCTCTTCCTTTATGGTTGAGCAACTGGAAGTCTCTTCCTTAGTGGTTGAGCAAATTGTAATCAGCTGATTATAGTGGAAATCTCTTGTTGGAAAATAAGGGGACTGGACTACTTCTCACATTGAGAAGGAACCAGTATAAATCTTGTGTGTCTCTCTTTCCCTCTCTCTTTTCATTCTATATCCGCTGCAAAACTCTTTGAGAAATAGTTCAAAACTGATTCATTTCAGCTTCTGAACTTAACTTAAGTTTTGAAAAGATAAGATACCAAGTTTTTTGACTCACACAATTTAACCCCCCTTTCTTGTGTGTGTTTTTCTCACCTTCACAATTCTGATACACATGTTGTTGAAGAATCAATGCACATTAGTTTTGATGACAAGAAGCCTGATAATAAAATATCAGAGCTAGTTGAGAGTTTTGTAGATATTCAGCTTTCAGATGATACTTCAGAACCTTATCAGATTCTGAGTCTGAAGAAAGTTTAGAAGCTGAAAATCCTCCAGATGCTGAAAACCTCTCAGAAGCTGACACTCCTCCTGAAGCTAATCAATATCAAGATGTTTCTGAACAAGGTCTTAATGAATCTCAAGAAGCAAATCCACCCAGAAACACCTTCAAGTACAAGTCTTCACATCCTGAAGAGTTAATCATTGGAAACAAGGATAGTCCAAGAAAGACCAGATCAGCATTCAGACAGAATGACTCTTTGCTTGGATTACTCTCAATGATTGAACCTACAACAGTTGATGAAGCACTTTCTGATGATGTATCGATTGTGGCTATGCAAGAAGAACTCAATCAGTTTCAAAGAAATGATGTTTGGGATTTAGTTGCAAAACCAAATCACAAGAAATTTATTGGAACAAAATGGGTGTTCAGAAACAAACTGAATGAACAAGGAGAGGTAGTTAGAAACAAAGATAGACTTGTTGCTTAAGGCTACAGTCAACAGGAAGGAATTGATTACACTGAAACATTTGCTCCAGTTGCAAGATTGGAAGCAATCAGGTTACTTCTTTCCTATAGAGTTAATCATAATATCATTTTATATCAAATGGATGTTAAGAGTGCTTTTCTAAATGGAGTCATCTCTGAAGAAGTGTATGTCAAACAACCTCTTGGTTTTGAAGATTTAAGACATCCAGACTTTGTTTTTAAGCTTAAGAAATCACTGTATGGTTTGAAACAAGCTCCCAGAGCTTGGTATGAGAGACTGAGTAATTTCTTACTTAAGAATGAGTTTGTAAGAGGACAGGTTAACACCACACTATTCAGAAAGACACTTAAGAAAGACATCTTAATTGTTCAATTCTATGTGGATTGAAATTCTGGCAGGACCTGATGTTGTTCGTAAAACAAAGTACAACACGCAAAACAGAGTACAGTCGTTCAGAAGCAAAATAACAGACAGAAATAACAGACTGAAAGTAAAAGTGCACAGGATATTTGTTAACTCAGTTCGGTGACAAACACACCTATGTATGGAGGCTACCAAGCCAGGAAGGAAATCCACTAGCGTAGTCCTAGTTCTAAGTTCTCAGCAAACTCCCAGTTTACAACTTATCTCCTAGCTACTACCCGTATTGATTTCAACCTAGGAACTCCAAAAATTCATGTGGTCATCTTCCAATGGCCTTCCAGTTGCTCGGGATCTCATCAAAACGCCACGGTACACCAGGTCGGGCACTCTTTTGGGGGGAATGATGTGTTTTTCTTTAAAATGCATGAAGATGCATGTATGCGATGTATATGAAAAAAACATGTTTCTTTTCATTTTGCTTTGAGAGGGAAATTTAGGCGCACAATTATTATAATCAAACAGAAATATTAAAGGCCGAGAAATTAATATTGCTTCAAAAATTATTATTTGATTGAATAACTTTTAAAGTACATTACAAGGCATGATTAATGCAAATACAATTCAAACAACCCTTCTTTTTTCAGCCTTGTCTATTTCTTCCTTATAGAAGTCCACGGTGTCCTTGCAGTACTTCATGAATTTTTGGATTTTCTCAGGGATGTCATAGTAAGGCATGACCATTTTGGCTTTTGCTAGCTTCCTCGGAAGTTGGGCGATGACCACATTTGAGAACGAGACCAATTTTGTGAAGTCTTCACTCAATCTGGCGGCGTCTTGCCACACAAATTCAAGTACCTCCTTGTGTTGAGCCAACTTAGTGTTTGCACTTATAATCTCATCATGAAGTCGTGACATATGGTCCTCGTGCTCTCTCGCAATATGGTCGAAATACTCTTCGTATTTCCTGATATTGGCTTCAAGATGATTGCACTTTAGCTTTCCTTGATGAGAAAGGTTCTCATACTCTTGCCTTTGAACGCTCTCGGTTTGTAGCCGCTCTTTATACTCCTTGACGACCCCCTGGAGTTGCTGATTTTTCTCTTGGTACTTCAACCTCCATTTCCTTTGAGCTTCAATGGCCAACTCCCCAAACTTTTTCAATTCTTGGTTGGAATGCAAGATTTTCTCCAACTGCCCCTCCTTGGCTATGAGATTGGCGTCCGCACTGACCAAACCACTCCCGATCCACTCTCTTTTCCCTTCGGAGACCCTCAACCTTTTTCTGCATCCTTGGAGAGATTTTGTTGTTTCCTCTTGATCTCTCTTCGTTCTAGCGACCTCTCCCAAAGCTTGATGATGTTTTGACTCTAACTCCTCATTTTTGCTTTGGAGTTCTCGAATCTTGGCTTTTAGTTCTTCTGCTTCTTCAATGGGAATGGTTATAATTGGATTAGGTGACAGAGGTCTAGTAGGGCCTACAACCGCAAAGGGTAGCTTGATTACTTTGACTCTTTCCTTCACCCACTGAGTGTAGGGAGGTTTGGCTACGCAATTCTTTTTACCAACCTTCCTCTTGTGTATTTGACTCCAAGCTCTTCGGATCTTTCCTAGCAGTGCTGAGTCCTTATCTCCTTCCTTTAGGAAGAAAGCTTCCAACAAGAGGTCATCGAGTTTATCTTCCATTGGATAACCTAATTGGCGGAGAGAGAGGGTTGGGTTATAGTTGATGCATCCCTTAGTACCTATGAGGGGCACATTAGGGAATTCACCGCAGCTGAGAATGATTTCCGGATCCTCTAACTCTCGAGAGTACCAATGGATATCCCCCTCGGTGTGAGCCGTCATCCTTTGTGACCACTTGAGTTCAGCTTGGTTTTCCACAAAATCCCGATTTCTTGGCATGTGGGACATTAACCAGATTTGCACTAAGGGAACACAGCAGGAAACCGTGCCTCCTCTCCCTTTTTCATGCCTAGTATAGAGAGAGTGATATAAATTAGCTAAAAGTGTAGGAACATGATTTTTAGCCATGAATACCCCTATAGCCGGAAGATCTACGAAGTCATCCATATTAGGGAACAGAACTATCCCGTATACTAAGAGAGCTAGGATTGCATTAAACGCCTTCCCATTTTTGTTGGCCAACAAGTCTCGAGCCTTGGCCTCCAAAACCCTTCTTGTGAATCCCTTAGTGTTCCCTTTAGTTTCCAAGTATGGTGCTATTTCTTGGACACTAAGATGTAAAGATTCGGCGATTGCTTCTAGGGTCGGGTCTTCTCCTAAACCGAGGTAAGGCATATGATTCTTCAAACTACAGCCCAAAATCTTCTCAAATTCTTCCAAAGTCGGGGCTAACTGGAAGTCTTGGAATGTAAAGCATTGGAGAGGTGGATCATAGAACTGAGTTAGCGTAGTCAAAGCCATTGCATCTACTTTCACATGTAGAAGATCAAGTATCAACCCATAATCTGCTTGGAAGCTACTTTTGTTGATTGTCGACAGCTGATTACTCAAAGCCAAAAGACTTTCTACCCTAGGAACCCTGATCTTGAGAGCAAGCGTGTTTCTTTTTTTGGAAGCCATATTTCTTTTTGCTGATCACGGATTACCTTTTTAATTCCCTATAAAGCAAAATGTATATGCGAAAATTATTTTCATGGATGCAAATGTTATGGCATGCAGAGGTGTGGTTAAGAGGTCAAAGTATAGGAACGTTCAATACTTCCCCCCATTCTCACATGTAGGTTCTAGAGATTCTTTCTAAAAGGTCCCTAGAGTCATGGATCCTACAAGGAAATATTGCCGCCATTGCAAATACTCGCAAGACAACAAAACTTCCAAGAGAATCTACTCTAGGCGGGGTTTTCATGCCAACCCTACAAGACATACGTCAGGAAGGCCAACACTACGCAAACACCATCTTATCTTAAGATTTTCTCAAAGCTCGGGTGTAGAGCTTCACTCATGTGACAACCCACAGTTGACATATCAATATGAACATAAAGCATAATGAAGCATAGATATAGAGGCAAGAGAAAAAAGAAAATAAAGACATTGAAATTCTGGCCAGGCAATAAGATACTTAACAGGTTCTGGTTCTGATTAAAACTTAGCAGGTTCTGATCAGAACTTAGCACAATTATAAAAGCAATTAACAGGCAGAAAAATAAATGTGCAGGAAAGCTAAAAACACACAAAGGTTTGTTAACCCAGTTCGGAGTAAACACCTCCTACTCTGGGGGATACCAATCCAGGAAGGAATTCCACTATAGGAATTAATCCTTATGACTTAAGACACTGACTCCCAGTTCCCAGCCTAAGCAATTAACTTCCTCCTAGTCTTGAATTCTACCCAACACGTTGAGTATTAGAGACCACTAACTTCCTATTCAAGTAACAAACCTGTTACTGAAACCCTTAAGCAAAGACACTCTGTTTTTCAGAAAAACTTCAAAAACACAAAGACTTCATTCGTACCTAAAGGCTTAGAATGAATCACAACACTATAAAACTCTAAACCAACTCAAAACATATGAGTGGTGCACAATAAACTCTAAGTTAAAACACAGACTCAATTTTCTGATTTTCTAACTCTCTAAATCGTAAGTCTTCAATAGCAAAGCTCCTCCTTTTATAATCTCCAGCAAGCCTCTTAATTATGCTCCAAATCTTCTGAATTGATTTGTTACTGGAATAAGATTGATCCAATAATGTAACAAATAAAACAGCATTAAATCTTTGAAAGATTTAAAACAGGAAAATATGAATTTCATATCTTTGAACCAAATCTTTAATAAAATCTTCTCCAAATAAATCAGCATTCTAGAAGCACTTATACAAAGATAATTCCTTGCTAAATCTCCCAAGATACGCGCAAAAACTAATCTGAAAACCCAGCTTCTGATGTGGTCAACAAAAGTCAACGCTGGCTTCAGAACCTGAAATCAGCTTCTGAACTGCTACAGTGCATTCAGCTTCTGATGACATTTTCTGCTTCTGAATGGCTTCAAAACACAAAACTTGCAACTGAAGAAATGTTTCAAATATGGAGATGCTTCTTATTCAATACATTGGTTTTGCCAAAACATGCAGCCAACACAAAAGACTCAACAATCTCCCCCTTTGGCAAATTTTTGGCTAAAACCATCCAAGTCCTTCAATCTTCATTATAATCAGCTCAACAATGAAGAACCCCACAATAATACATCATAGCTTTAGGCAGCGGATTCAGCTATGTTAAACATGCAGCTTCAACTTCTGAACTTCTGATAGAGCTACTCCAAGGTATCAGAGCTACTGATCAACTCCTGATCATCACACATACTCCCCCTGCAACTCAGCATACACTCAGCATACATCAAACTCCCCCTTACTTCTGAATTTATGGTATCAGAGCATATCAGAGCCAACACTTCAGGAGCTGCACACAATTGTTCTTCAGGACCACTGCACACTTCAGGAATATAACAAACTTGTACTCCCCCTGAGACACATATTCCCCCTTGATCATATCTGGACATATCTTGCTTGGTATCAGAGCAAACCTAGTCACCTTCTGAATTAATGACACACATATCAGAGCAATACATCTTCTAATTCTTGGTATCAGAGCCAACAAATTACACAAGATTTTCTCCCCCTTTTTAGCCACAAAATTCTGACAAATCTCAGACTTCAAATAGGGAAGGAAAACTGCACAAACATCTTCAACTACTGTCCCAGTTTGAACTTCAGACTTAGTATCAGAGACAGCATCACACTTAGCACTAACAAGGCTGGCAGGTACTCTTTCTTCCTCACATCCAGTTTGCTTTAATTGCTAGAATTCTTCATATAAGCACACACCTAACTTGCTCCTTAAGTTTTCAAACTGCTTAGCATCCAAGGCCTTTGTGAAAATGTCAGCAACTTGTTCTTCAGTAGCTACATGTTCCAGCTGAACAATCTTGTCCTCCACAAGGTTTCTGATAAAATGGTGTCTGATGTCTATGTGTTTGGTTCTACTGTGCTGAATTGGATTCTTAGAGATGTTGATAGCACTCAAATTATCACAAAACAATGTCATAACACCTTGTTTCAAGTTATACTCCTCCAGCATCTGTTTCATCCACACCAGTTGTGAGCAACTACTCCCAGCAGCAATATACTCAGCTTCAGCAGTAGACAATGAAACACAGTTTTGTTTCTTGCTGAACCAAGAAATAAGATTATTTCCCAAAAAGAAACAACCTCCTGAAGTGCTCTTCCTGTCATCAGCACTTCCAGCCCAGTCAGCATCACAATATCCCATCAGTTCAGGACTTGAACTATGAGAATACATGATTCCATAGTCACTTGTGCTATTCACATATTTCAGAATTCTCTTCACTTGTGTCAGATGACTCATCTTAGGATCAGCTTGATATCTTGCACAAACTCCTACAGCAAATGTGATATCAGGCCTGCTTGCAGTTAAGTACAATAGGCTCCCAATCATGCTTCTGTACTGACTTTGGTCTACTGAAACTCCATGTTCATCCTTAGTTAACTTCAGGTGAGTAGCAGCTGGTGTCCTTTTGTGAGCAGCAGATTCCAATCCAAATTTCTTCACTATGTTCTTGGCATACTTACTTTGAGAAATGAAGATTGTATCTTCCATTTGCTTGACTTGTAGACCAAGAAAGTATGTCAGCTCACCAACTAGACTCATTTCAAACTCTGACTGCATTTGTTGAACAAACAGTTTGACCATCTTCTGAGACATCCCTCCAAACACTATATCATCCACATAAATCTGTGCAATCATCAGATTCCCATTTTCATCTTTCACAAACAACGTCTTATCAGAACCACCTTTTCTGTATCCTTGAGCAACAAGAAACTGAGTCAGTCTTTCATACCATGCCCTTGGTGCTTGCTTCAATCCATATAAAGCCTTCTTTAACTTGTACACACGTTCTGGAAACTTAGGATCCACAAAACCCTTAGGCTGTTCAACATATACCTCTTCTTGCAAATATCCATTCAGAAATGCACTCTTCACATCCATCTGGAATAATTTGAACTTGAGAATGCAGGATACACCCAACAGTAATCTTATGGACTCTAGTCTGGCCACAGGTGCAAAGGTCTCATCAAAGTCCAATCCCTCCACTTGAGTATAACCCTGAGCAACCAACCTAGCCTTGTTTCTGACTACAGTACCATTCTCATCTGTTTTATTCTTGTAAATCCATTTAGTACCAATTACATTCAACCCTTCAGGTCTTGGAACCAGATCCCACACTTCACTCCTTTTGAATTGATTCAACTCATCTTGCATTGCTTCAATCCAAAATTCATCAGTTAGGGCTTCTTTCACATTTTTAGGTTCAACCTTTGACACAAAACATGAATCAGTAGCAGCAGCATCTGATCTCCTGGTTCTGACACCTTGATCCAAACTCCCAATGATTAGCTCCTTAGGATGATCCTTCTGAACTCTAATTGATGGCCCTTTATTGGTAGGATCATGTTCTGGATGAACTTCTGCATCTTCAGACTCTGAATACTTTTCTGCTTCTGAGGTTTGTTCTTCTGATACTTCAGACTCTGGAACAGCTTCAGGTTCATTCTTTTCATTCTCAGCAGACAGATCATCAATCACAACATTTATGGACTCCATCACAATCTTGGTTCTGGAATTAAACACCCTGTAAGCTCTGCTGTTCACTGAATATCCCAGGAATATGCCCTCATCAGACTTAGGATCCAGTTTTCTTCTATTCTCTCTGTCAGCCAAGATATAGCATCTGCTCCCAAACACATGGAAATACTTCACAGTTCGCTTTCTTCCTTTCCACAGTTCATACAAAGTACAAGTGGTTCCCTTCTTCAAAGTTACTCTGTTATGAATATAACAGGCAGTATTCATTGCTTCAGCCCAAAACATATATGGTAGCTTCTTTGCATGCAGCATAACTCTTGCACATTCTGCTAATGTCCTATTCTTCCTCTCCACTACACCATTTTGCTGAGGTGTGATAGGTGCAGAGAATTCATGTTTTATTCCTTCAGAAGCACAAAATTCTGAAAAACTCTTGTTTTCAAATTCCTTGCCATGATCACTTCTGATTCTGACAATACCACAGTCCTTCTCTCTTTGTAATTGAGTACATAAGTCTTTAAACACTTCAAAAGTATCAGACTTCTCTCTAACAAAGTTGATCCATGTGTATCTTGAGTAGTCATCTACCATTACAAAAGCATACCTCTTCCCTCCAATACTCTCTACTTGCATAGGCCCCATTAAATCCATATGAACAAGTTCTAGTACTTTGGTAGTTACCTGGTGAACTAATCTGGGATGAGACTTTCTTGTTTGTTTACCAATCTGACAATCACCACAAACACTGTCCTCATTGATCTTCAGATTAGGCACACCTCTGATAGCTTCAGTACTTAGGATTTTCTTCATGCCTTTCAGATGCAGATGTCCCAGTTTCTGGTGCCAGAGCTTGACTTCCTCTTCTGAGCTCATAAGACAAGAAGTCAGACTTCTTTCTTCTTCAGAAACCCACAAATAACAATTGTCTTTGGATATGCAGCCTCTCATCTGAATCTTATCTTCCTGATCAGTAACTATGCATTCTTGCTTGTTGAAATTAACCTTCAATTCTTGATCACAAAGTTGGCTGATACTGATCAGATTAGAGGTTAATCCTTCCACCAGTAGCACATCATTAAGTCTGGGCAAACCTTCTCTGATCAAATCTCCAATACCCAGAATCTGACCTTTTACACCATCTCCAAATGTCACATAACTTCTGGAGTATGATCTGACATTGCTCAGCAGCTTCTTCACACCAGTCATGTGCCTTGAACACCCACTATCAAAATACCAGTCTTCTTTTGAAGTGGCTCTCAGAGAAGTATGAGCAATTAGGCCTACATTCTGAACCTTAGGTTTCCACACCTTTTGAACACTGTGTCTGGGTGCAGCTGGTTGCACTCTTCTAAATTGAAAGTGTTCAGGGTAACCATACAATTTAAAGCAGAATGGTTTGATATGCCCTCTCTTTCCACAATGATGACAGACCCATGGATGATTCCTCCTCCTTCTGTTTCTGAACAATTTCTGGGGTTGCTTCTGAGGTAGCATCTGAACATGCTTCTGACCTTGCATCTGAGGTATCTTCTGAGGTCTCTTCTTTGATATTCCAGCCATAGAATCATGAGTTTGAGTAGCAGGAACAAAACTCACCTCTTTAGGAATCTGAGTCTGATCAACAAAACCTAAACCAGTTTTTCCTTGTTGCTGATTCCCCAAAATGTCCTCCAACTTATCAGTAGCAGAGTTCAACATCTTCACTTGCTTTTTCATTTGATCAAGTTGGGAGTTCAGTTGATTCACCTCTTCTTTTAAATCTGAATTCTGTACTAACAGTTCACCTTTTTCAGCCTCCAATTGAAAAATAGTCTCCTTCTGATCCAGCACTTGTTTGCAAACCTCAGCACTTCTGGTATAAAGCTTCCTGTAATTGTCAGCTAGTTCATCATAAGAGGTTTTAGCAGCTTCAGACACAGATGAGGTTTCAGACTCTGAGTCAGACTCTGAAAAGGTTTCAGACTCTAAAACAGGCTCCTTCTTCAGGATAGCTCCTGACCTCACAACTAGACCAGTATCACACATATCAGATTCACTAACATCATCTTCTTCAGAACCATCATCAGACCATGCAACAGCTAGGCTTTTCTTCTGCTTCTTGAGAAAAGTGGGACATTCAGACTTGATGTGTCCATACCCTTCACACTCATAGCACTGCACACCTTTAGCTTGGTTACTTTTCTCCTCAGTCTTGGTCTTCTTCTCATCAGTTTGTTGCTTTTTGTTATTGAATCTGAAATTCTGACCTTTGGCTTTGGCTTTTCTGTTAACATTCTTCAGAATCTTGTTGAATTGTTTTCCCAGCAACACTAGAGCTTCTGATAAGTCATCCTCCTCAGACTCTTGTTGATCATCAGCTTCAGAGTTCACAGTAAAAGCTACACCTTTTCCTTTCTTATCAGGCTGTTTGCAGAATGCAGTTTCAAAATTGAGCAAAGATCCAATCAGCTCCTCAAGCTTCATAGTGGTAATATCATGAGCCTCTTCAATTGCTGTAACCTTCATGTCAAACCTTCTGGGCAGGGACCTGAGGATTTTTCTCACTAGCTTCTCATCAGACATCTTCTCCCCAAGAGAATCAAAGGAATTTGCCATATCTAGCACATTCATGTAAAAATCCTGAATGGATTCATCTTCCTTCATCTTCAGGTTTTCAAATTTGGTGGTCAGCAGCTGCAATCTGGACATCTTTACCTTAGAAGTTCCTTCATGAGTGGTCTTCAGAATTTCCCAAGCATCCTTAGCCACAGTACATTGTTTGATGAGTCTGAACATGTTCTGATCAACACCATTAAAGATAGCATTCAAAGCTTTTGAATTTCCCAGAGACAGATCATCTTCAGCTTTGGTCCATTCCTCCTCAGGCTTCAAAATTTCAGTCTTATTACCATCTTTGTCTGTATACACAGGATGATCCCAGCCTTTTATCACAGCTTTCCAAGTCCTGCTGTCAATAGACTTTAGAAAAGCACACATCCTTGACTTCCAATACTCATAGTTTGTGCCATCTAGTAGGGGTGGTCTATTGACATAGCCTCCTTCTCTATCCATGCTTGCCAGAAATAAACTCCTCTGGATCTCACCCAAATTACAGGCAGGGTGCCTGCTCTGATGCCAATTGAAATTCTGGCCAGGCAATAAGATACTTAACAGGTTCTGGTTCTGATTAAAACTTAGCAGGTTCTGATCAGAACTTAGCACAATTATAAAAGCAATTAACAGGCAGAAAAATAAATGTGCAGGAAAGCTAAAAACACACAAAGGTTTGTTAACCCAGTTCGGAGTAAACACCTCCTACTCTGGGGGATACCAATCCAGGAAGGAATTCCACTATAGGAATTAATCCTTATGACTTAAGACACTGACTCCCAGTTCCCAGCCTAAGCAATTAACTTCCTCCTAGTCTTGAATTCTACCCAACACGTTGAGTATTAGAGACCACTAACTTCCTATTCAAGTAACAAACCTGTTACTGAAACCCTTAAGCAAAGACACTCTGTTTTTCAGAAAAACTTCAAAAACACAAAGACTTCATTCGTACCTAAAGGCTTAGAATGAATCACAACACTATAAAACTCTAAACCAACTCAAAACATATGAGTGGTGCACAATAAACTCTAAGTTAAAACACAGACTCAATTTTCTGATTTTCTAACTCTCTAAATCGTAAGTCTTCAATAGCAAAGCTCCTCCTTTTATAATCTCCAGCAAGCCTCTTAATTATGCTCCAAATCTTCTGAATTGATTTGTTACTGGAATAAGATTGATCCAATAATGTAACAAATAAAACAGCATTAAATCTTTGAAAGATTTAAAACAGGAAAATATGAATTTCATATCTTTGAACCAAATCTTTAATAAAATCTTCTCCAAATAAATCAGCATTCTAGAAGCACTTATACAAAGATAATTCCTTGCTAAATCTCCCAAGATACGCGCAAAAACTAATCTGAAAACCCAGCTTCTGATGTGGTCAACAAAAGTCAACGCTGGCTTCAGAACCTGAAATCAGCTTCTGAACTGCTACAGTGCATTCAGCTTCTGATGACATTTTCTGCTTCTGAATGGCTTCAAAACACAAAACTTGCAACTGAAGAAATGTTTCAAATATGGAGATGCTTCTTATTCAATACATTGGTTTTGCCAAAACATGCAGCCAACACAAAAGACTCAACAGACATAAAACAAAAACATTCAAGCAAACAAAAAACACTTAGCCTAAGAGCTAACTAGGATAGGCTTGACTCGCAAGTGAGAAACAAAGGTCCCCAATGGAGTCGCCAGCTGTGCGTTCTCTAAAAAACGCTCGAGCGTACCAACGCTCGGAATGACTACGGAGTCGCCACCAAAGTTTTATTTTTAAAGGTGAAACGTTGATAAAACCCTTGACGATGTGGAAAGGATGGTCATCGCAACCATTAACGGGTTCGGGAGTCGATTATGCAAGGGGAAGGTATTAGCACCCCTCACATCCGTTGTACTCAACGGGAACCTCCTAGTTAGTTTAGGGTTAAAAGTGTTTTTAAGGTTTGCTTGCTACGTTTTAATATTTCAAAGGGGAAAAAGAAAAGGGGGGAAAAAGGTATTTTTTATTAGTGTGCTTGACAAGAGTGGGATCTTGCTCCTACGTATCTCCTGATGCGATGGAGAATTCAAAGCTACGTAGTTCTTTGGTAGAAAACGTTTGTTTGTTGGTTGATTTTAAAGAACGATGTTTTTGATCATATTCTAGCGGTTAAACGTAGCTTGTATGCTCGCGCGTGGGAGGCTTAAGCGTTTGTTTGTATCGCGTTAGAATTGATAAAACATCGTGCTTTTGTGAAAAGAGATTTGAATTTTAATTGACCACGGGGAGCCAAAAATTAGTTTGGTGTGTGATTTTAAAAAACGATGTTTTTGATCGTATTCTAGCGGTTAAACGTAGCTTATATGCTCGGGCGTGGGAGGCTTAAGTGTTTGTTTGTATCGCGTTAGAATTGATAAAAACATCATGCTTTTGTGAAAAGAGATTTGAATTTTAATTGACCACAGGGGGCCAAAAATTAGTTTGGTGTGTTGGATTTGTTTTTTTATGTTTTTTTGTATTTTTGAAAAGGAATGACGATTGTCCGAACAACGAGACATACGTCAAGTGCCCGTGCAACCAGGGAATGGAAAGACATACGTCAAACCACTCCTTTTTCAATCAAGTTTATTGTTGAAAGTAAATGTATTTTTTGTATTTTGAAAAGGAATGACGATTGTCCAAACAACGAGACATACGTCAAGTGCCCGTGCAACCGGGGAATGGAAAGACATACGTCAAACCACTCCTTTTTCAATCAAGTTTATTGTTGAAAGTAAATGTATTTTTTGGTGAAGTTTTTAAATATTTGAATGTTTTTGATTTTTTATGGTTTTTTACGTGGAGTTTAAAAAAAAAGATTAAGTGTGATAAAATAAAACTAAACACGAGGGATTTCATAATGACGTTGGATCAAAATGAAAGTCCCCTTTTTCCTTGGATTATGAACTAAACTATTCGGCATAAAAATGAATGCAATGCTTATTCTCACTTATATTTTACATTCATCCTAAAATACATTCTAATGACATAAATAAATAAAATGACAAATGCAAATAAAATGACGAATAAAATAAAATGCATGAGATGATGCTAAATATGAGTAAATAAGATGCTAAAAAAATAAGAGAACAAGAAATAATAAAAATGCAAAGAAAAATAAAAGAATTAACAGGGAGGTGTAAAAAATAAAATGGGGGGTACATAAAGCAAGAAAAAGATCAGATGAGGAAGTAAACAGGCCCAAATGCATTGGGCCAGCGGGGTTAAATCTGGACCGTCTGATTAAAATCAGAGGGTCCTGATCTGATCACAAGGGGAAACAACCACGACCGTCTGATTTAAATCAGAGGGCCTGAGAGGCGAGGGTGCATGCTGAGACGTGCACTCACGCGCACCAAATCAGGGAGGGTATAAGTATAAATACCCGATCCCTTCATAATTTTTTCATTTTCTTCTTTTCTTTCTCTCTCTCCTTCTTCTCTCTAAAAACTATATTCTCTTTTCTCTCCCTTCTCTCTAGAAAACCGCCCCCTCTCTCTTCTCTCCGGTGGCCGGAAAAAATTTCAAAAAAATTAGTTTTTCTTACTCCTTTTCTCACCCTCCTTTCAAATATCAACTTAGATTTTTCAAAAACCTTTTCTAAAAAACTAGATCTAAGTTTCAAAATTTTCGAAATCTACCTTTTTTTCTCCTTTTTTGGTTCGGTTTTGGTTGTGGGAGGAGGTGGTGGTGCGGCTGAGTTGTGGTGTGTGTTTAAGGAGAGAGGGTGGTGCGGCTGGTGGGTGAAGGAGGGGTGGCCGAGTTGGTTTCTTTGTGGTTTGAGGTGGTGGCGCGAGTTTGTGTGTGTGGGAGATGGGTAGGCGCGGCTGTGTTGTGGTTATGGGGAGGAGAGGGGTGCGTTTCTGTTTGTGTGGTGGAGGAGGAGGGTGGTTTGGATTTGTTTGTGTGGTGGAGGAGGAGGGTGTTTTAATTCTGTTTGTGATTTTTGTTGTTATGATTTGGTGTTGCCGTGTTTTTTTATCAAAGTTTTTTTTTTATGAAAAATCATCTCCTTTCTCTGATTTTTTGGTCTATGTTATATAGACATTTTTGAAGTTGTTTTTGTTGACTATGAGATAACTTGCATGCTGGGTATAGTGTCTGTTTTGGCTTGAATTGTGGTATACATTTATGGAGGAAGGGACATTGTGATCTTTTGTTGAAGATTTTGTGAAGATTTGGACAGAAAAAATGATGAAAAAAAAACAGGGAAAGGGGACGTTGCAGCCTCTGCAGTGATTTTTGACTTTGAAAAATAATAATAATAATAATAATAATAATAATAATAATAATAATAATAATAAAAAGGAAAGTAAATAAATAATAATAATGGCAATATTAATGGAAAGGGGGCGCTGCAGCCTCTGCAGTGATTTTTTCTTTTATTGCCATTATTATTATTTATTTACTTTCCTTTTTATTATTATTATTATTATTATTATTATTATTATTATTATTATTATTATTATTATTATTCAAAGTCAAAAATCACTGCAGAGGCTGCAGCGCCCCCTTTCCCTGGTTTTTTTTTTCATCATTTTTTCTGTCCAAATCTTCACAAAATCATCAACAAAAGATCACACTGTCCCTTCCTCCATAAATGTATACCACAATTCAAGCCAAAACAGACACTAAACCCAGCATGCAAGTTATCTCATAGTCAACAAAAACAACTTCAAAAATGTCTATATAACATAGACCAAAAAATCAGAGAAAGGAGAGGATTTTTCATAAAAAAAAAACTTTGATAAAAAAAAACACGGCAACACCAAATCATAACAACAAAAATCACAAACAGAATTAAAACACCCTCCTCCTCCACCACACAAACAAATCCGAACCACCCTCCTCCTCCACCACACAAACAGAAACGCACCCCTCTCCTCCCCATAACCACAACACAGCCGCGCCTACCCATCTCCCACACACACAAACTCGCGCCACCAACTCAAACCACAAAAAAACCAACTCGGCCACCCCTCCTTCACCCACCAGCCGCACCACCCTCTC
Source organism: Medicago ruthenica (assembly GCA_018208015.1). Classification (NCBI taxonomy): domain Eukaryota; kingdom Viridiplantae; phylum Streptophyta; class Magnoliopsida; order Fabales; family Fabaceae; genus Medicago; species Medicago ruthenica. The sequence continues at coordinate 52,967 of WNNG01000473.1, forward strand.
TCCTTAAACACACACCACAACTCAGCCGCACCACCACCTCCTCCCTCAACCAAAACTGAACCAAAAAAGGAGAAAAAAAGGTAGATTTCGAAAATTTTGTAACTTAGATCTAGTTTTTTAGAAAAGGTTTGAAAAATCTAAGTTGATATTTGAAAGGAGGGTGAGAAAAGGAGTAAGAAAAACTAATTTTTTTGAAAAAAGTGGAGTTTTAAAACTCTGGCGCGGTGGTGCTGCCGTCTAGGCCGGCCGGCCACCGGAGAGAAGAGAGAGGGGGCGGTTTTCTAGAGAGAAGGGAGAGAAGAGAGAAGATAGTTTTTAGAGAGAAGAAGGAGAGAGAGAAAGAAAAGAAGAAAATGAAAAAATTATGAAGGGATGGGGTATTTATACCCCTCCGTGATTTGGTGCGCGTGAGTGCACGTCTCAGCATGCACCCTCGCCTCTCAGGCCCTCTGATTTAAATCAGACGGCCGTGGTTGTTTCCCCTTGTGATCTGATCAGGACCCTCAGATTTTAATCAGACGGTCCAGATTTAACCCCGCTGGCCCAATGCATTTGGGCCTGTTTACTTCCGCATCTGATCTTTTTCTTGCTTCCTGTACCCCCCATTTTATATTTTACACCTCCCTGTTAATTCTTTTATTTTTCTTTGCATTTTTATTATTTCTTGTTCTCTTATTTTTTTTAGCATCTTATTTACTCATATTTAACATCATCTCATGCATTTTATTTTATTCGTCATTTTATTTGCATTTGTCATTTTATTTATTTATTTACGTCATTAGAATGTATTTTAGGATGAATGTAAAATATAAGAGAGAATATGCATTGCATTCATCTTTATGCAGAATAGTTTAGTTCATAATCCAAGGAAAAAGGGGACTTTCATTTCGATCCAACGTCATTATGAAATCCCTCGTGTTTAGTTTTATTTTATCACACTTAATCTTTTTTTAAACTCCAAGTAAAAAACCATAAAAAATCAAAAACATTCAAATATTTAAAAACTTCACCAAAAAATACATTTACTTTCAACAATAAACTTGATTGAAAAAGGAGTGGTTTGACGTATGTCTTTGCATTCCCCGGTTGCACGGGCACTTGACGTATGTCTCGTTGTTTGGACAACCGTCATTCCTTTTCAAAATACAAAAAATACATTTACTTTCAACAATAAACTTGATTGAAAAAGGAGTGGTTTGATGTATGTCTTTACATTCCCTGGTTGCACGGGCACTTGACGTATGTCTCGTTGTTCGGACAATCGTCATTCCTTTTCAAAAATACAAAAAAACATAAAAAAACAAATCCAACACACCAAACTAATTTTTGGCCCCCCGTGATCAATTAAAATTCAAATCTCTTTTCACAAAAGCATGATGTTTTTATCAATTCTAACGCGATACAAACAAACGCTTAAGCCTCCCACGCGCGAGCATACAAGCTACGTTTAACCGCTAGAATACGATCAAACACATCGTTCTTTAAAATCACACACCAAACTAATTTTTGGCTCCCCGTGGTCAATTAAAATTCAAATCTCTTTTCACAAAAGAACGATGTTTTATCATTCTAACGCGATACAAACAAACGCTTAAGCCTCCCACGCGCGAGCATACATGCTACGTTTAACCGCTAGAATACGATCAAAAACATCGTTCTTTAAAATCAACCAAGAAACAAACGTTTTCTACCAAAGAACTACGTAACTTTGAATTCAACATCGCACCAGGAGATACGTAGGAGCAAGATCCCACTCTTGTCAAGCACACTAATAAAAAATACCTTTTTTTCCCCTTTTCTTTTTCCCCTTTGAAATATTAAAACGTATCAAGCAAACCTTTAAAAACACTTTTAACCCTAAACTAACTAGGAGGTTCCCGTTGAGTACAACGGATGTGAGGGGTGCTAATACCTTCCCCTTGCATAATCGACTCCCGAACCCGTTAATGGTTGCGATGACCATCCTTTCCACATCGTCAAGGGTTTTATCAACGTTTCCCTTTAAAAATAAAACTTTGGTGGCGACTCCGTAGTCATTCCGAGCGTTGGTACGCTCGAGCGTTTTTTAGAGAACGCACAAACCCCATTACGCATGTGCATTTTCAAGACCTCATTTTTATTTTTTGAAGAATTTTCAAGACCTCATTATCCTTGTTCCCATTTTGTTTAAAGTTTAAATTCATCAAAGATGGTATGTCCCCAACTCTACCTCTCAAATGCTCTTCAAAGGGGTTCTTGACACCACTCAACACATCCTCCACCACTTCCAATGCAAACCTCCAACCTCCAAACTTACGATTCCATTGCTTCTGCTTCATCCAATGCAACCATATAAATATTTTGAAATAAAAATTTGAGTGTTTGCATTCTCTCATTGCAACAATTTCATTAATAGCATTCCCTCCATTTCTTTTTATTTACCTGTCGCATTTGTAGGAAATTTTTGTTACTTGTCATTTTTGCAGAGAGAAATAAATGAAGAGATGATAAATGATTAAAGATACTACTATTTTTCTGACTAAGGATAGATGAGTACGTAAGTTTGACAAAAAATTATTGCATCGAGGAATGAATTCAGATTCTCATGAACAATTTGTTTTTGATGGAACTCATTAACCACCTCAGCCCAATTATTTGGTTAAAGTTACTATTATATGAAAAAGAGAAATAATAATATCAAAAGTAAGTAAATTTTCCTTAAAAAAAATCAAAAGTAAGTAAATTTATTGGTTATCTTTGAATGTGTAAAACATCCAAAACAAGTATAAAGAAACAGAGAGAGTAATATTTCTATCTTCGACTTTTCAACATGTACCTTTATGATATTTGTTAGCAAATCCTATTTTTTAATTTGTAAAAAGCAAGAGATCAGTCAATTAATTCATTTTCCAACAAACCAACAATTCATTTGCATGGTGAGCCATTCTGAGCTTAACCTGGCCACTGATTTTATTTTCTTGATTAATTATATCGTACTTTGAGCACCTCACCTCATTCGCATGCATCAAAATTTTCACGCATTGTGGTCATGAATGGCCATTTCTAAACAATTGATTTTTTTAGTTTATATAATATAAGTGTATAGTAAACTTGTTTTTTTTCGGAGCAGATTTATTAAACGTTATCTACCATACAATTTTTTGTTTAAAAAGAATAAAGAATAATGTGCGTACACGTGTGTGAAAATTTAAAAATTCTTTTGAACACTTTTCTTAAGACTTACTCATTTATTGAGTGAAGTTCATACAAATCTCACCACTTTATGTCGAACTTATTTTCCAAATTTACGATCCATGTTGATTTCATTCAATAAAAAGGTGAGTGTTGGGCAGAATGTTGAAAATATAATATTTCTAATACTCCTCGAAAACATATAGTACTATAATAATTTTATACACTATCTTTCCTTGCTGATATCACATAATAATATATCCTATAGTAATAGTAATAATCTTCAAAGAATACTTAAGTTCATATAGCATAATATTATTTCATTTCATTCCAAGCAAATGTGTTTGAATTGGACTCTGATCATTGTTATTTTTTAATTAACTATTACTATTACATTGAATCTCCTTTTCCGGGGCTAATTTATACTTGTTAACATTTCCCATTTATAAACCATATCTTTGAACATTTAAAATGATATGTCCAATTGACATTTTCATCGTTAACACTTTATCTTATCTCCTTTGCATATGACCAAATTTGCTGTTGCCACGTCTCATGCACCAAAGAGGATTCAAGAGATCAAAATTTCCTTTCCTTCTTAATAATGACCATGTCGCGACAAAACTTTCTCATGACGTGTCAAGATATGCACATACTGGTCATAACTTATTGGGCATGAAAGTGGACCCACAGCTTTAACTTTCACTCAATGGACAGGTGAATGCGAGATAAAATGTTTATACTTTCAAGACTAGACTAGAAGAATGCAGTAGTTTTTATTTTTACAATACTTCCTCCTTCCTTGATTACGGGGCTCTTTTGACAAAATAACGGAGATTAAGAAAATTAATAGTTCATTTATGTTTTCAACATAATATTTAATGTTAATTGAACAAAAATATATAAAATAAATAAGGATATGTTGGTAAAAAAAATTAATTAATGTATTAGAAAATACCAAAGTGGTCTTATAAAGAGAGACAATTTTTTTTTCAAAAGGTCTTGTATTTAGGGACGGAATTAGTACAACCTAGGAAAATTGCTAATAAGTGTCTTAGGGCAACTTAATAAGAAGTTTAAAGTACTTGTAAAAAAAAAAAAGAAGTTTAAAGTAGAATATATTTTTTTATTTGTATATTCAATACATTAAAACATCAAACAATAAATTGTACTTAAGTTTTTTCCATTAATAAAATCCATGTTTGGGTCCCTCAAGTTAATATCTGTTTGTCAAAAAAATCTACGTCTGTTAAGTTTAACCCCAAATATCTATGGTGGACCAACATTGTAGGTGGTCCACCATGAACCTTATTAATTTTTTAATTTAAACAGTGTGATCTTTTTAAAGAGAATGTTATCATTAGATTATGCAAGTCTACTTTATCTTATAGTAAACCAACAACACCTAATTTCATTTTCTTTTCCTCATCTTCTTCCTTCCCCTTCTTCCTAATATGCAACCTCACCTTCATCACCAGTTCACCACTCATGAACAACCCAGAAAAAATTCACGAAACAAAAAACAAAACAAACATCACCTAATTAATCTCTCTCTTTCAACTTCCAAACATAAAAAAAAAAAAACAGCATTCCAGAGAAACACATTTCTTTCTTTCTTTCCCTTTTCTCGCCGCACCGTTTTCACACCTCACATTTCTCTCTGCGCTTGTTTGGCTGCACTATAATTTCACCCCCAAAACGCACTTTCCCCTTTTTGTCATTTCTATCTTTTCTATTTTTCCCAACCAAATTAAAAAAAAGTTACATTTTTTTATGACCCTTTTATTAGATTAACGGATATAATCTACATTGTGAAGATTGATGACTAATCTCATTTCCTTCTTCCTTTGGTTTGTTCTCTCTTTTTGTTTACCCTTTTTCTCAAAAATCAAAAGGGCATGTTTAAAACCCTTTTGTTTCGTTTCTTATAAAAAGATTATGTAGTTTAGTGTTGGATTCATGTTAATTTTATGTTGGATTCATGTTTATTTAATGTTGGTTTCAAAATTGCAACCTGTTGTTTAAAACCCTTTTGTATTGTTTTGTTTCTTATGAGAAGATTTTGTTATTTTGATTCATGTTTATATAATGTTGTTTTTATGTTTGATATTTTTTTTTTCAAATCTGCTACTACCATAAACGGGGAGATTATGTTATTGTTTTTTTTTTTCTTTCAAACCTCTCATTCTCCATAAATAGGAAATAGAACAACTTGAAGTGTGCTACTACCAACTCAGAGTACCATCACAACATATCTGAATTCTTACAAATTCTTATCCGAATTCTTACAAAAAGGGGGAAAATGTGTTGTTGTGGTGATGGAACCCAGATCCGAATTCTCTTTCTTCTCTGTGATGAATGATGTGATGAATGAAAGAATAAGAAATTTAGGTTAACCTTTTTTTCTTTGTTTCTGAAAAATTTTCTGGGTTGTACATGAGTGTGATGAAGAAGGTGGTGTTGAATTATGAAGAAGAGGAAGGAAGAACATGAAAAAAAGGAAATAAAATTAGGTGTTGTTGATTTCCTGTAAGATAAAGTAGACATGCATAATCCAACGATAGAATTCTCTTTAAAAAGATCAAACGATTTAAATTAAAAAATTAATAAGGTATATGGTGGACCACCAACAATGTTGGTCCACCATAGACATTTGAGGCTATACATAACTGACATGAATTTTTTTGACAAATAGATATTAACTTGAGGGACCCAAATATGAATTTTATTAATTATTGGACCAAAATAAAAACTGAAAATTAATTAGGCATCAAATGACCTATTAAACCTAAAAAGAATGAGGGGAAAAATAATTAGAATTTGCTTCTTTACCTTAATCACATGTGACATGAGTTACTATGCTGAACTTTTTTCAAAAGGCTTAAATACAGTTTTAGTCCCCTAACTATCACGAACTTGCGATTTTAGCCTCCTATAAAAAACAATAACAAACCAGCCCCCTATGTTTAGCCCCTTTTGCAGTTTTGCCTCCCAGGCCAATTTTGACCAATTCAACGCTGACGTGACCAATGGAGAATCAACACGTGGCACCTCACTAACACGTGGCACCTCACTTAAGTGATGTGGGTGCCACGTCAGCGTTGAATTGGTCAAAATTAGCATGGGGGGCCAAAACTGCAAAAGGGGCTAAACATAGGGGGCTGGTTTGTTATTGTTTTTTATAGGGGCTAAAATCGCAAGTTCGTGATAGTTAGAGGGCTAAAACTGTATTTAAGCCTTTTGAAAAAGGAAATTAACTAATACACAAATGACTGAGCCAAAAAAAGAGTAAATAAATGTATTAACTTTTAGACATAAAATTACAATATATTTGGATTAAGTAATAGAATAATAGTATAATATTTTTAGGGTCTTGTTAACCACCGGTACCCTAAGGGCATTGGTTAATAGAAACTTAGTCTTGGAAATATAAGTTTTTACATTTGTCTTATTAATAATTACTCCATCCATCCATTTTTATAAGAGTAGTTTATAAAAAAGTTTTGTTCCTAAATATAAGATTATATACAAATTTATAGATGCATTTATTATTCTTTTTCCAAATATATCCCTTATTGATACTACTAATTTGTCTTGGTATATGAGAAGTTAACATTAAATATATATTTAATTAAGGGTAATCTAGTAATACTCACACACATTTGAAACAACTTTATTACTCCAACAATTTTTCTTAATACCGTGATTTTTGTAAATTACTCCTATAAAAAGGGACGGAGGGAGTACATCACTTTTTAATGCAAACTTACTAATTTCAACACTTTAACCAATGTCCCAATGACACTCATTAGCATTTACCATATTTTTATGGGTCATGCTCACGTGTCCTAAGGACACATGGGCACATGTTAAAAATTCCAAATTTAATATATATTTAATGAATAAAATTAAGTTCAACTCTTTAAGAATTAAATTTACACAATTTCGAAAATAAAATTTATCTATTAAGTTCCTTAACATGTGCCCTAACTCTTAGCATTTCCCTATTTTTTTTAGAACATTTTAAAGAAGTTTTTGTTATAATGTTACAAGCGAACCGGTAATGATTCAACAAGAATAGCGAGAAGAATATAATTACATTTATTTAGTATCTGTCACATTTTGAATATGATTATTTTTAGTGAAAAGAATAACTTACAAATTTGCTTTCTTAAAAAAAAAACTTACAAATTTACTATACAACTGTTTCATTTCATGGATAGCCATCCCTGGAGAGGATCACAAACCAAAATATAATTCCCTCTGTGAAATATAAACGAAAAATTGAAAGAAATAAAAAGTCCAATGAATTTGATCTAAAATTTGAATCATATTCACTTGACTTTTAATTTTTTTGACCCAATTTGTATACTTTTTAATAATCACAATTCATAACTTTTAAATGTTCAAAAGTGATTTTTCTTGAGAGAATCTCGTGTGAATAATGTGAAATCTTGATGTGTGCGTGCATCACTTGTGATCTCATGTATCATGAGGTTTTTTTTTTCCCTAGTTGATGTGTAGCATGACTCTTGTGTGAATAATATGAAAATCTTATTAAATACATAATGTGTTGAGTAAATAATGTTTATATTAAATATTATTTTTAACATATTATTAATTAAAAGAAATTTTTGTTTTTAAAAAGTTCTTGCATTTATGAGGTTGAGTCTAATGGAATGAGTTAGACTCTCACAATCTGATGAATGAGGTTTTCCCCCCTACTTGATGGGTAGTATGAATCTTGTGTGAATAATGTGAAAATCTTATTAAATACATGATGTGTTGAGTAAATAATGTCTATATTAAATATTATTTTTAACATATATTATTAATTAAACAAAAAATTTGTTTTTAAAAAGTTCTTGCATTTATGAGGTTGAGTCTAATGGAAGGAGTTAGACTCTCACAATCTGATGAATGAGGTTTTCCCCTACTTGATGTGTAGTATGAATCTTGTGTGAATAATGTGAAAATCTTATTAAATACATGATGTGTTGAGTAAATAATGTCTATATTAAATATTATTTTTAACATATATTATTAATTAAACAAAATTTTTGTTTTTAAAAGTTTTTGCATTTATGTGGTTGAGTCTAATGAAAAGAGTTAGACTCTCACAACCCGATGAATCAATATTCGAATATTGATTGGAAGCGATAATTATATTTAATGTCTGATATACCTTAAATAAAATTACACATTTAATGTTCTTAATTTTTATGTTTTCATGTCAACACACTTAAAGACCTTAATTATACTCCCTCTGGTCCTTATTATAAGAAGAAAAGCTAAAAAACATCAAAACCAATACAATCATTAATTAATATAACTTTTTTAATATTTTTACAATTATACCCTCATAAAAAATTGTGAAACATTAAATACATTCTAAAATATTAAAAAGACAAACATTAAATTAGGGATAGAAAAGTCTTTTAAACAATAACTCTACCCTAAAAGTTGTGACATTTTCTTATAAATAGGACCAAAAAATTTTTAAATTTTCTTTTATATATAGGACCGGATGAAGTAGTTTGTTTTAGACGTACACATGTTTAAAGAATTGTGTAAAGGGTATCATATTAGAGAGAAAAACATCATCTCATCCGTTTGAATTATGTTAGAAACTTTAAGATTCGATTGAATTAAGGTTGCGGTCCCATATTGATGTTCACGAGGTACATATATATTGAATGATCACTATTGGTGCATCTCCATCGTTAACATAATTGACCAAATTAACAAGTGCCCCATGCTAAAGCACGTGAGGTCCATTACATTAAATCCCACTCAACCTATTCTAGTTCAATAGTTATCATTATTTGTTTAATTTTAACGCGTAGTGTGAGACCACATTGTAGAATATAGGGATCAAAAACAGAACAAAATGAAAACATAGTATAAAAAAAAAACATAGATTTATTAGCTAGAGCAATTTCACAACTTTTTCACACCTCAAATCAAAGTCAATTAGCTTCGATCAATGGCTTCTTCTAGGAAGAGTTTTCTTTCAAGAACAAGTTACATTTTTCCAACCACCTCAGAGACAGAAGCAAATTTCAATCAAAAATCATCACAAGGAAAAGAATTGGAGTTTGATGAAGTTGATGTATGGAACATGTCATATTCAAATTCCAACACAATCATAGAGCCAAAAAAGGGTGTGCCAGGTTTGAAGAGAGTTTCTAGAAAAATGGAAGCTAATAACAAAGTTAATCCTTTAGCTTCATCTTCATTACCAATGAATATACCTGATTGGTCCAAGATTTTGAAGGAAGAATACAAAAAGAACAAAGAGAGTAGTGATGATGAAGATGAAGGTGATTATGATGGAGGAGTTCAGTTACCTCCTCATGAATATCTTGCTAGAACTAGAGGAGCTTCTCTTTCTGTTCATGAAGGGAAAGGAAGGACTTTGAAAGGAAGAGACTTGCGTAGTGTAAGGAATGCTATTTGGAAGAAAGTTGGGTTTGAAGATTGATTTGTTTTGTTTATTATGATCATTACATAAGCAAAGTAAGGAGACTCCTTTCATTTTGAGTGTCTAAGAGTTTTGTTAACATTTAAGATTTGGATCACTCATCATGTTTGTAATTGTAATTAACTGTATTAAACTTTTTAATGCATAATTATGTATGATCTTCTATGGTTTTATGGCCATTGTTTCTTGTTGTTTTTGTTCTGTTTCCATCCCCTCATTATTTGCAAAGTTTTTTTTTTTTTTTTTTTATATATAAGAAAAAACTAGCAGCCGTTATTTAAGCTATAACACTATAATCTGTAGTTTTTAATGGGAATCCGATTATTATCTATAATAATATAATATTAAGGATCGTGCTATATCTTCAATTGCATTTTTTTTGTTTTTTTGGATTTCACTAATCTATAATGAATAGTTAATAAAATGGAAAAAATAATAGTAACCACCACAATTTATTTTGTTTGTGCAAATAATATCAAACATTAACTTGTTTGTGTCCAATTGATATTACCGACTTTCCTCTTTAAAGACTTTACAGGAGTCTATTTTTTACATAAACAAAGCTATATCATTTCACCATAAATAATGGAAGAAATACTAGAAAGTAAATAATCAAACTAGTCATAATAATAACAATAACATTTTCTCGCTAGTAATTGTGATTTAAAATCATGATTATCTATTCTTGTTGGGTTTAGACTACGAGATTAGCTACATAGTATGTTGAAGAGATGAAAAAAACAAGGCATGATACGTAAGGAATGGGATGAGAATTTGATTGATGGGTTGAAAATAGAATGGAGAAGGAGCAATGTTGAAAACGATGTCGTGTGAGAAATGAAAGACGTAATTGGAGTCTGTGGGTAATATAGGTTGGTTGTTAAACTAAAGACTTATAAACAAACCGGTTGGTGAGAAAATAAAAACAATGGTATCCATCAATAGTTCATCAAAGAGTAGCGTTATTTACACGTTATTTTTATTATAATAATAAAGCTAAAAAAACATGAATTTTTTAAATAAAATACATATTCTAAATGCCAGCATATTCTTTCTCTGAATTTTTTTCTCAGATAAAGAAGTTTTAAATAATGGCATATATATAACTCTTAATAATGCAAGTAGCTAGTTGTCATGGATAGGCTTAATTTTTGTTGTATAATATATATATATATCCATAAAATATACGGATCAATACCAGTACCACTATGGAAATTCTATTTAAAAAATTTCATAAGAAAATTTGAGTTTGTTGAAGCTTCCTTTGACCATAAAACAGGATAACCTTATCAGTGCTATTTGTTTCAACCGTTATCTACATTACTTTTTCCTTATTGCTGTCATTTCTTCTAGTCTGATGGTTATTCTTTATAGTTTATAGTATGTTGATTTGAGTGTTTTTTTTGCTGTAAATGATTTGTGTTTTTTTTTACAATGTCATTCTGAATATACATATGAAATTTTATTTTGATTAGTATGTACTTCCGTTTCTGAATAATTCATATAATAATTAATATGTGGATGTTAATATTCTTCAAAAAAAAAAAGTGGATGTTAATATGTACACGTGCTAAACTTATATCCATCATAGACCAGTGCTCTTTATAGCCATAGATTTAAGGCGATGGTTAAAGTGGGGAAGTATTTCATACGGTCCATAATAGACCATGCTTGTTTACCGTTTGATCAAGTAAGGTCAATCGATTTTATTACGTTCCGTTTTCAAGGGAAAAAAACAAATTTTCTCTTCCTTGATCTTCAATCTCTTGATCTTACTGTTTCATATATACCATTTTGTTGATTACTCATGATGATGAGCAATTTACACATTATTCAATCTCTATGCCTTCAATTTCTCCAAAACGTTATGTTAAGTACTAGGTTGTTAGTTTCCTCTCGTAAAACCAAAAAACAATATCAACTTCACCTTTTCCATGGAGAAGATAAATAATTTTTTGATCTATAAATTTGTGTGCTTCGTTTGCTCTATTTGTGATAAGGATGGGAATATGCTAACATAAGAATGCGTTCATTTTATAAAAAGTCAACAAAATTTTAATTGAGCATTTGACCCGGTACAAAGAGAGTAGTGCCTAAAACACTATCAATAAATCATTATTCGGTTTCGTTGAATATCTTTCTGTAACAATAACATTTTCCTTTCCTGAAAAATCTAAATAAATCTATTATGCTAAGTTAATCATTACTCCTAGTTTGTTTGAGAATGTCAACGCTATAAACAAAATAGCTTTTTCTTTTTACCAAATAATTTTGTATTATACAACTCGAAATTAATTCAGTATGTCATATTTTATTGCAAAAAATTATTAGTTATAACAGATAAAACCAAAATTCTAATGAGGCATAATTCCTGTTAAATTCAATACAACCAATGTAATACCAAATTACCAACACACAGACGCCAACCAAAACATAAAAAAGAAAATGTTCCAACTATCTGTACCAACAATAATATATAGCCTCCTTTGTAACAAATTTACTATCTATTAATCTTTTTTTTTTATCCCACTCCAGCAACTGCAACATATATTTTCATACACATTACAAGCTGGTTCAGTCAATTAAGAAAGCATTATCTACATGATGATTATTAAAATGCAATTTTCATTTGGCGCGCGGCTCTAGTTTCTTGAGCTAAACTTCATGTGTCAGAATCTGAAGGGTTAGATCCTAGCTCATGTAAAAATCTGGTCACTGTCTTCAGTAGGACTTCATTGTTTTCACGTTGGCGCGAAGAAGAACTTGTGTTTGCACCCGAACCACTCGGTCTTTGTCTCTATTTACAACACATGAGAGTAAGATAAGATTGAATTAGGGAAGTTATATTGTAATTCAAAAAATACAAATATTTATAAGAATTAATTCAATATGTATATACTAGTTAATGATATACGAACATTCACATTTTGTACAGTCAGGTGATGTATGAAGAAGTGAATGATCATGAAATAAATTTTATATTCATTAAGACGTACCCTGCGGCCCTTAACAGTTGTGCTATCGATCGTCATTATTCCCATCAACTCATCAAACTGGGAAAAAAATAGTAGATCTCCAATAATTAACATCGGTTTCTATAACATAATTCTTTTTTTGACAATCTAGTTTGCATAACATAATTCGTACACTAAAAAGAGAGTGATCAATCAAGACACTTTTTTTTACTCCAAAAAAGAAAACACAATTTTTATTTTACAAAAAAGAAGAAAATTAAAGCACCTCAACTGTGAGTTTTCTTTCAAAATACAAAAAATGATACCTGTCTCACTATGATTTCATATTTTTTTGCACAAATACGTAGTCTTCTTTCATCATCTTCGTCCTCAGATATTATCTCTGCAGCTTGGTGTTCTTTGTGGGACATTTTTTGAGACCAGAAGATAATACAAAATTGACTAAGATTGTTATGAAATTGACACACACACACACTCTCTCTCTCTCTCTCTCTCTCTCACACACACACACACACATATATATATATATATAGTTCACATTGTTCTCGTGAAAGAGGGGCTTTCCATCATGACTCCTTGAAGAAAAAAGGATGGCTGACTCTATATTTATTATTATTATTATCATTATTTATATTTTATATATTTTATGTTGTTTTTAAATTTGGGAAAAAAAATTAATTATTTAAAAAAATTGAGTTTTTTTAATTGTTATGGAAAAGTTTGAAGAAAAAACTAATATATATATATATATATATATATATATATTCCAAATTTCCTACATAGATTTAGGTTTGCACTTAAATCTGAAAAAATTCGTTAGCTAAGGGTAATTTTGTATAAAAAAAGGTTAGACCAAAAAATAGTTAAATAGTGGTTAACTTTATTGTTGTTTTTATACAATGGTATAATATTCTTATTCAATCAAAATTTTAATTCACACATTTTAAGGTGAATAAGTGAGGTGTTTGAAGTTCGAACCCCGACTCCTTCATATTATAATGCATTGTTCATGCCAAATGAACTATACTCACGGAGACATTCATGAATTTTGTTTTAGATCACATAATTTGCACTACTCAAAATCAAGATTTTGTAAATAATTAATTATGCAATCATTATATATATTACCAATATTTTGCAAATTGATCTCTTAATAGGTCACACAAACACATTTAGTGATTGATCCAGCAACCATTTTTAAAATTTTGATCGCTAAATCAATTGTTACATAAACTGAAATAATTCGGTGGTTAGATACGTTACTTTTTTGGCTTAAATGCACTTTTGGCCCCTTATGTTTTAAAAAGTTGCGATTTTGGCCCCCTATTAAAAAAAATGGATTATTAGACCCCTAACTTTTGCCCCTTTTGCGAAAGGCTGATTTTGACCCAGTCAACGCATATGTGGCAAGTCACTTAAGTGATTTGGCAGCCAACTGTGTATTTATGAATTAAAAAATAAAAGAAAAAGCCAGGCGTGTAATTATCAAATTAAAAAAAATGAAAAATTGGATTATGGAATGGAACATCACGTGATGTTATTTTCCCCCACATCTATTTTCCCCCACATCAAACTCATAACTTCATCATCCTTAACCCAGAATTTTTCCTCCTTCTTAAATCTTCATCTTCAACACCAAATTCCTCCTTTCCAAAAATTTATCAAACTCACAAAAATTCATCAAACTCATATTTTCCTTAATCCCTCTCTACTATTTTCAATCCCAAACAATATTTATCCTTCTTAAATCAAATGGTATCAGCAAAACACATATCAGTAAACAAATCACATATGAAGGTATCAGTATACAAATCAAATGGTCAAGCATCATCATCACCAAGTTCATCCCAAATTCATCATCACCCTGGTTCCTCCTCCCTCATCGCCACCGTCACCATCACCCGTCGGTGACCTCACCACAACCCTAATCCCCAAATCCGAATCCAATTGAAACCCATAAAACGAAGAAAACGCAGATCTGCGAGAGACTCAGTGAGAGAAACGATGTTGAACATATTCGTCGGTGTTCGAATCGAATCCGATGTAGAGCAGCTTTGTCTCTCCGTTTTCTCTTCTCCATGGTATTGACAGCAACCGATTTCTACACAATGGGTTGCTCGACGGTTGGCTCTCCAATTCTTGGAACTTTGGATGAGAATTTAAAGGATTGATTATGATTGCTTCTTATTTAAGGGTGTAAGAGGTGCAAGGTTCTTGGACATCACGTGATGTTCCATTCCATAATCCAATTTTTCATTTTTTTTAATTTGATAATTACACGCCTGGCTTTTTCTTTTATTTTTTAATTCATAAATACACAGTTGGCTGCCAAATCACTTAAGTGACTTGCCACATATGCGTTGACTGGGTCAAAATCAGCCTTTCGCAAAAGGGGCAAAAGTTAGGGGTCTAATAATCCATTTTTTTTAATAGGGGGCCAAAATCGCAACTTTTTAAAACATAGGGGGCCAAAAGTGCATTTAAGCCTACTTTTTTCTAGAAGGGAAGATATGTTAGTTTTTTTAGTAGTGTTTTTCATTAGGTGTAAGGCATGAGAATATTATTTTTATCATATCAAGTAGTTTATTGGTTAGAAATTCACATCATAATTGAATAAGTGGAGAATCCGAAGTTTGAACTTTAGCCTCTACATATTAGATGCAATTTCTCTATCAATTGAGATATGTTTACGGGGATGTGAGAATACTTTAAGTAGCAAAGTAATTATATTGAAAAAAGATGTGCAAAAAAAAAATTATATTAAAAAAAGATAAAAAAAAATAACAGGGAGATAAAAAAAGTTCTAGATAATAAAGCAAATGTAAAAGTGGAAAAAATCGATGTAATTTAAAAAAAATGAGTTAGAAAAAAAATTAATGCATTTTAAAATAAAAGTATTTTTTTGATAGAAAATAAAAGAATTATGAGTCTATTTTCTTTTGACTCAAATATATATATATATATATATATATATATATATATATATATATGTTTCGTAATAAAAAAAGTCACACACACACACACAGATATATATATATATATATATATATATATATATATATATATATATATTAGGTTAGCATACTTAAGTAAATATGAATAATATTATTTATTACGAATATTTTTCTATTATATTTTGTATTTTGAATTAAATTATAAATTTCTTAACCTTTTTAAGTAATTTAAGCTTATATATATATATAAGTAGGCTGACCTGATATATATATATATATATATATATATATATATATATATATATATAGCATATTTAAATGTCATGAATGTAATTTTATAGTTTGTATTTTTTCTAGTGTCTTTAATCATTTTATATATGCCATCTAAAATTTGGAATTCTGTGCTTTCTGCAGCTTCTTTTAAGTTTCTGTTTGGTTTATGATTGATTGAGATGGTTGCAATATACTTTTCAATATCACTACTAGAAAAATCTTAAATACCGACAGATTTTAGAGATGGAATTTATTCTGTCTCTAATAGAGACAGAATCAGAGACGGAAATTGATTGTTTGAGACAGAAGTTACTTTTTTGTTTTACAGACGGAATTCAGAGACGACTCACTCCGTCTCAAAATTGTCCGGTCTCTAAATATGTCTCTACCATATCAAAATTGTTAGTTCTAGTTAGATTCCGTCTCCAAATGATCTATTTGTTAGAGACCAAACAGTTCCGTCTCAAAGTAGAAAATAAATTAAAACAAAAATTCCCCTATATTTGGCTCCAAAAACATTATTTCACAGATTTCACTGAACTCAAAAAGCCCTCCAACATTTCAATCGAATAGGTTTCTTTTCATTTTTCCCCTCTTCTCTCGTTTTCCCTTTTCCCTTTTCCCTCTTTCAATTTCAAGATCTTCCCTTTCCTCTTGTCTCTTCCAATTCGTTTTCCCTCTTATCTTTCACCACCGAACCCTATTCAACCACTGTCATCCACCATTCAAACCCTATTAATCTCTAACCATTGAACCCTAAACCCATCTCTCTCCATCAACTAACCTCTTTGTTCACTAAAGACTCATCTCTCACAGGTAAACTTCAATTTCAATTTTATTTTCATGTATGCTTCAATTTCCATTTTGATAAAATTAATTTACTTTAAAACTAAATTAATAAAATTAATTTACTTTAAAACTAAATTAACTCATGTATGATTCAATTTGAAGAAGCTAACTCTAGAATTGAAGACACGAAAGATTTCTCTCTTCCTCGAACCCTAGAATCGAAGGAAGAAAGAGTTCTCTCTTGCTCTCGTTGAATTTATCGTCCGTGAATCTCTACCGTTCCAAGGTATCTTCTTCTTGCTCTCTTTGTGATGCTTCTTTCAACTTGTGTTGACTAAATTCATATACCTTTATTTGATTTCAGATGATTTTCAATTTCAATCTCAATTCATTTATTGTTTTAAGTGTTTTTATCAATGCTTAACACAATATTGAACCCTTATTAGAAAATAACATATCAGGGCTTAACAATCTGTTTTTTATTCTTAGCTTAAACCAATCCGTCCAAAGCATTTGCTCGAAGGGTAATCCCAATGGAGTCTTCTCTGTCTCCCTCATGAACTATAGTTGTTAAACTATTTGCAGGAAACACTTCGCAGTCACATTAGTAGCAAAGAGTCCACATGTAGAATCTTTAGCAAATGGAAGCCAACAATGAAAAGTAAGCGGTACACTTCTAGTTATTGTGGTTAAAAATGGTACGTTTAATTGAAAATCTCTTTTGATATATATATATATATATATATATAAGTGAAAAATATCTACTCATATTCCTTTAGGTACTCTCATTGTAGGCTGTTAGCCCTCTGAGGCTAAGGGGTTTGATATGTACAATTGATGATGTTGGTGATGTTCTTTCAATTTCAGGTGCATCTTTGAAACTTACAATAAACAATATATCATTGTTGGGCATAGATAATTAGATATATTTTTGTATTCAATGTTGATATTTGTATTGCTACTATAGAATATATACTTGTATAATTACTAGTGAAATTATCAGGAGTTGCACTTTTCTAATGCCGTTGCTAGGACAACAATGTCTCTATTCAAAGCCATTGGACCTGCTATGGGTGGTAAAAATGTTAGGAGCCTTACTCTAATTTCTTCTTCATTAGTATAAATTTTTATCAAAATGCTTTTTTATACAATTAATATATATGCTAAAAAGTCATTCTGATCAGTTTTCTTCTTCTAATGATGTTTTTCATACATTTAAATGTTAGGAGCTGAGTCAAAACCATTGACTATCTTGTCACATTCATGTTTCTTTTATTATTCTTTTTCTACTTTTTGGTGGGTGGTTGTTTTCTCTTGTTGTTTCATTGTTCTGCATCTATTGTTTGGTGGCCGGTTTCAGCAGCGGTGTGTGCGCGCGTCGCCTGTTTGTTTGAATGCATATTAGGCCTGCTGCTGTTTTTTTCTGGTGGGGCGATTATGTTCTAGTGCCTGGCATAACTCTATTTGTTTTTTTGGTGTATCATTTGGAGAGGGCAATTTTCGTGGCTTTCGACTCACTGTGTTTATTATTGTAGGACTTGTGTTTAAGGTCATTGCTTATTATTAAATTACACAAACCCTCTTCTCTCATCATTGTGGCTAATTTGTTACATGGAAAATTTGATTCCATGTAGGTTGAAGTGATAATACAATTGAGAAGACCAAGTCTATGATTGATGGTAAGCAAGTTAAAACTATTTTATTTTAGATCAACTTTAACATTAGCTGCTCATTAGTTTCACCAATTGTTATGGTATGACTTAATGGTTCAGGAGTAGAAACCTTGTTTGAATAAATTAGTTGAGCTTAAGAATATAAGATGACTAAGATATCCTATAAAGCATCCTATTTTGTCATTCTACAACTTTGGCCTTTATAGTTGCCAAGTAGTTTATTACTTGCTAGTGTATATCTCTAGACATGTAGCTCATGCATGTGTTGTTGTTGTTACACTACTAGAACTGTCCAATTGTATATACCAAAGAATATCTCTAGACAATTATGTTCATTGTTGTTTGCTTGTTTTCTTGATTTTGCTTTTGGCAGGGTATTGAAAATGGCATTCCTTTTTGTGTTGTTGCAACTATTGCTAAGATTGCAAAGGTCTTGACTCCGAAATTACTTTAACAACTTTGCTGGAAATACTGTTTGTACAGCTACTACGGTCTATACATTATCTAGAATGTGAACTATGAACCTTAATTAAGATGGTGTAAATAAACAACTTATTGTATGATGTTAATTTAAGGTACGGTTTGACCCGACCTTTTTTCTACTTCTCTACAATTTTAAGTAGAAGGTAGGTCAAACACAATAACTATCAAGTACTTATTAAAAAAAGTACTTTTTTTTATAATGCATAAAATTGAATGGAATGAGCTTTAAAACTAAAAAAAATAAAGTAACCAAACAAATTTAACTTATTTCTTAAAGTCCTTAATTTTAACTATGTTTTAAAGTAACTTTTAGACCGTAAAAACACTAGTAGAAAATATACATTTTACAACATGGTTAAAAAAGTTTTCACATCAGTCAATGACATACCAGATGTGATAGTTAACACGGTGGCATTTTCAAAATTACTGACAAAGTTTTCACATCAGTGGAGAGGAATATCTGAGGGGAAAAGTAAATGATAAAAAGTTTTCGCATCAGTGGATATAATACCTGTAGGGAAAATAAAACACGGTGGCAATTTCGTTATTTTGGTGAATTATATTTCACATCAGCTCCATAGATACCTGAGGGGAAAAGCCTTTGAGTATAACATTTTCCTTTTCCCTCTTCTCTAAAAACGTTAATCTCTTTTCCCTCTCACAGAAACCCTAAACTACTCTCACACAAACCCTTTTCTCTTTTCTCTCACAACTTCAAACAAATTTGGAAAGACAAATGAATTCTCTCACGCGAATCTGTTCTACATAGATCCCTTTTCTCTCACCGTTTTGTCACCATTCATGGCACACGCGAATCCCGTTTCTGTCACCGTTCTTCTACCTCCGGCGCTACTGTTCACAGGGGTTCACACAACTGTTCACGTTCTTCTACCTCGTACTATTCACGGCACTATTCACGGTTCTTCTACCTCCGGCGGTGTACAGGTATGTTTTTTTTGTTGATTCTGATTTAGTCAAATTTGAATCTAATTTTGGGAAAATAGGTTTACAATATTTTGATTTTGATTTGGTCTATTGTGAGTTTACTAATTTTTCTCCCTTAAATTTCAACCATGCTTAGATAGACCATGTAGTGGTTTGAAAAGTATTTCTGCATATCCATGACCAAAAGTGCACATGATTGAGGATTTGGGTTTTCTGTTCCTTGAATTTTTATCTGAGCTAGGCATTTATTTTTGGTGTATTTCTGGTTGTTGAGAATGGAAATGGAGAGGCAAATGGCTATAAATAAGTAGCGTAGAATATAATGAGCCATTAAATTAAGATTGGTTTCTTAATTTGGAGTACATTTTTTCTATGAAGCCTTGCTTTTGCTGCCATCCTTTTTCTCAGCACATTCGCAAAAACTTCTTGTTCTTTAGACTGTTGCTGATCCATTTCATGAGATATATCTATATGTTTTATCCTCACATATAGGTTCAACTTTCCACGTTTTTGTTGCTTTTCTTGTTAGTCCACTTTGGTTTGAGTCTAAGACCATTTACAATGGTTCAACACCACAACACACATTCAACACACACTTTTTCAATTCGCAACACTCCACATCATTTTCTCTCTCTTCCACATAATAATTCAACACTCATTCAACAAATACCCTCTCCAATGGTTTTTCATTCAACACTCTACCCCACCACTTTTTCATTCAACACTCTACCCCACCACTTTTTATTTCATATTCTTATTTAATATTATATTTTTGTTTTTATAATTACATAAAATTACAATTATCAATTATAATTAAATTAAAATAATAAACACTTAACAATTTATTTTTTAGTGTTTTTGTAAAAACAAAATTTATTTAAATAATTTATTTTTATTTTCTTAATACAATAAACTAAACACGCGGCACACAAATAACTTAAAATGCAATACAAAAAACTAAGCAGACAACACACAAGTAACTTAATTAGTATGATACAAATCATCTTCAATCGCGAAACATTCCAAACTTTGCCCATATGTGCTTCACTAGATCTGCTTGCAATTCGTGATGAACATTTGTATCACGCAACTCGGATCTAGCACGCACATGATTTGCAAAAGCGGGTAACACCTCGGTCGAGTATGGTTGCGGTGTACTAGATCCACTTTCCTCAGACTGCTCAAAATCGGTCCAACGTTGAGAATATGAATCTCGTTCATCCTCAACAATCATATTATGTAATATGATGCATGACCTCATGATGATACCCAAATCGGCTATGTCCCACAAGCGAGCTGGTTCACGGATGATTTTAAATCGAGTTTGAAGCACTCCAAATGCACGTTCGATGTCCTTCCGACATCCCTCCTGAACTTTTGCAAATAACTTATCGGGTTCACTTTGAGGAAGTCTAATCGATTTGACGAAAGTTGGATAAGAAGGGTAGATACCATCAGCTAGATAGTATGCCATGTTATAGGGACGTTGATTCACAAAAAATTTCACACTTGGAGCCTTTCCTTGTTCCACATCATCAAACACTGGTGACCGGTCTAGAACGTTTATATCGTTCAACGTTCCCGGACATCCAAAAAAGGCATGCCAAATCCATAGATCATGAGATGCAACTGCTTCAAGAATAACTGTGGTGGTTCCCTTATCCCCCCTAGCAAATTGACCTTCCCATGCTTTAGGACAATTTTTCCACTCCCAGTGCATGCAGTCAATACTCCCGATCATCCTTGGGAACCCCCGCAATTCACTTACATGTAGTATTCTTTGCAGATCATCTTGGGTTGGTGCTCTCAGATACTCTTGCTCATACAATCGTATGATTCCTTTACAGAATCTACGTAAGCACTCTAATGCTGTAGTACCTCCTATTTTGATGTATTCATCGACCGCATCTGCTGCCACACCATATGCTAACATTCGCATTGCTGTGGTACATTTTGCTAAGGGTGATATACCTTCTTTATTGGCTGCATCAACTCGTTGGGTGAAGTAGTTATCACTACTTGAAGGTCCCCAACGATTCGAAGGAAAACATGTTTTTGCATCCGGTACCGACGACGAAACATTGCATCGTCATATGTAGGCTCATTGGCAAAGTAGTCGTCAATTAGTCTTTGGTTTGCCGCTGCATGATCTCTATTGAGATATTTTCTACTACGAGGTGCACTATCTTCCAATATTTTGTTTCGACGCTCTCTGAATCGGTTGGCGATATAAGTTTCTTCCATTTCACATTTTTGTTTGTAGGCTGCGATATCAAAAGGATATTCTGATGGATCCATTAATAGTTTTTTATGATATTTTGAAGTAGATTGAATGAGATTTGGGATATTGGTGATTCAATGTATGTATCTATGAGTCCCTATATACAAGTACATTAAGTGGTGGACATTGACGAATTCGAAATAAGTTATTGTATTGAGTTAATACTCAGATAAGGATTAGATTCCAATTGGGTGGTACATACTCAAACACAATAATTTCCAAACATTAAAGCCAAAAGTCACGGACAATTATTAAAGCAAACACAACAGACATCACTGACAATTATTAAAGCAAACATTACAGCCAAAAGTCACGGACAATTATTAAAGCAAACACAACAGACATCACTGACAATTATTAAAGCAAACATTACAGCCAAAAGTCACGGACAATTATTAAAGCAAACACTGGGGACTTGATTGAAATTTGATTGAAATTACTTGATTGAAATTAATCAACGGACAATTTCATTACAGCCAAAATTTGATTGAAATTACACAATAACTCATACATTACAGCCAAAAGCCACAGACAATTTGATTGAAATTAATTTTCAAACTGCTCTTGGCTCAACATCTCCAACAACTTTTGCTTCCGATCATCAAGATTCTCCTCGGAACTTAGTTTTAGATACATTTTCATTTTCTTAGCATTAGTCTTTTCTTTCATCAATTGGTTAGCCTCCTGTTGCACCGACGCTATCTTGTCCAATCGTTCAAGCTCTTTCTCCCTACCCATTGGACGAGCAGTAGATCCTACAGAGTTTGAGCCACATGCATCACTGTCGTGAGATCTCTTAGATCCACTACTGCCTGAGCCAATATTTCCTACTTGACTACCATAACGTGGTTGATCATGGAGAGCGTGCCATTCTGCCATTAAAGTAAATTGAATATTCTTCCCACTTGTGTATAATTCCTGCGCTTTTGCCAAAATATCATTCTCCGACCAACCGCTTCCTTGCATACGCTTAGCGCTTTCATAAGCGCCAATCCATTTAATCACTATTTTGTTCATATAATTAAAACGGTTTCGGCATGCAACTCCAGCGCGCGGATGATCGAATGAGCAATGCTCATTACAATACTCAGCAATTTTACCCCAATATGTTTCACCTTTCTGATTTCTCCCGACAACACTGCTTGTTCCATATTTAATCCACCCACTAATTAGCACCAAATTTTGTTCAGTGTTCCATGCTGGTTGCTGGGCTTTCTTGCTCTTAGGAGTTGAATCCTCTGGATTTGGAGTGACTTCATTACCACTTGTCATGCCACCAAGAGTTATTTGTGTTGAAAATTCAGGAAATTCAGGTGCACCAACACTCTGAAAGTTTTCATTTCCCATTGGCATATAACCATTAAACGGGGGTGTTTGAGATGGATATCCCATCATAGATCCATAATATGGATTAAAGTTTGGAACAGAGGATGGGTGGTTGAAATTTGGTGCAAAACCAAAATTATGCATGTTTTGAGGACGTTGGTTTGGAAATTGATTTGGATGTTGATAATTGTTGGGATTTTGGTAGCTAAATGGGTAATTAGAAGAATTCTGGGTGTTGAAATTATTATTATTTGGATCCATTTCATTAAAAACAAGTTTAAAACTTCAAAAGGATGGCTAATAGAAGGATAATAATAAGAATAAGATACTGAAAAACTTGGTTTTTTTTTTCTGTGTCCAAATCAAATGATCCAAGTCTCTATTTATAGAGGAAAAAAAATCGTGAATTTTGGTAATTTTTTTATTTTTTTTAAAATTAATTTGCTATGAAATAATTGAGTTCAAATCATTAAGATGAGAAAAATCCAGACAGCCAATCAGAATCAGCCATGTGTCATTTATTATCCATTTCAGACTCTCTCTCCAACCCACATGCCACGCCCGCTCGCGCTGTCTAGCGTGTGGGCTGCACTCGCCCTCTCTTCCAACCAAAACGCGCCGCGTGGCTTCTCTGGGACCCACCCGTCAGCAATTAAACATGTTGAATGCATTCAACACTTTCCATTCCACATCAGCATTCCACTACATTAAACAACACCATTGCAAGGCTTTTTTTCTCTCTCTCTCTCTCAACAGTTGAAAGGGAGATTCAACACTCCCATTGTAACTGGTCTAACATAGCATCAAAACATTCTCGGTTACTTCCCCAAACAAAACCAATCCTCCAAAATAAAGTCAAATCATCCTCTTTTAAATAAGTAACCCGCCCCACCGGTCACTGTCCTGTTTTTACAGCGGATTAAACAATGTCGACTAACTTCAATGATTAGTATAAAACTTCATCTCGCTCCACCTAAAACAACGGATTAAATCGGCTGCCCTTTTGGACTCTAACGCATTCTGCCAACCGTTATGGTGTGAAGGTGATATTGGCAAAACATATTGCAGGGGCGCTGAAATTGGCTAATGCATGGTGGGCAAATATTATATCACTTTTTATTGGCAAACATTATATTATACGAAGCTTAAAGTAACACACCTATGTCACAAAACTGGGAGTGGAGAAGTTTTGAAGCAGTACTGAATATATAGGCTGCTGCATTATTTTTTATCGTTTTGACAAGATGAGGTTATCAATGCCTAGTTGTGAATTGTGTAGTGTATGCTAAACTAGCCTATTTTTATCCAAAAAAAAACTAGCCTATTTTTGGGTGCATATATATGTTTGCTAGGTGCTGTAGTCTTTAGAATGATATATAATTTAGTTGTAAACAAATATCTTTGTCTCTTATGCAACATCTAAATGCATCTAAATGCAGTTGAGATAAAATGATGTCATTGGTCACCATTGTTTATCTTGATCTCTATAAGTTGCTCAATAGTACTGGCGATATATAGGGCATTTAGTTGATTGAAACCACAAAGCTTTTGCACACTCACTGCCATGATTAGATAACATTTATTCATAGTAACAACTCATTTTTTTAGCTTTGTACTTTATAATCCATTGGTCATTGAGTTTGGATTTTCATCATCTTGTTTTTGCTGCCACTTAAAGTTTGCCCCAATAACATAATACTCTTGTTTATTGTTGTTGTTTATTGTGTAGATCGAGTACTCAAGTTGAAACTAGAAGATTCACCGCTTTATCAAAACTCAATCATCTCCTACCTTATCTATTGAGTTTTAATCCAACTGATCCCAAGACTAAAAATAAAGTTCAGAGATACATACAAACTAGGTTGCGTGATTTGAACAAAGTGTGTTACTTAGCACCATATCTATATTCGTAAGTATATATAAATTAGTGTTTTTTCTTATTTATCTTTGATAGCTTAAACCTTAATAATTGTTATTCCACGCGTGCAGAGGACACTGACAGTTAATAATTATTTGTCCTAAGGATAATATTTTAGTTGTCCTATGTTCATTGCACCAAGATCTTAATGAAGCAATTATTAAGATTGTTTCGAAGTAAGTGTATATTTTATGTTGCATTTGATATATTATTTCCTATGTATCACTAAAATGTATAGCTTACTTTTTTTTTTTAATTTTTTGACATAGAGCTTTTGAGGTTCATCAGTTAGCTCAGGGCAATAGAAAGAAGCCTCAATGGTATCGTCCTAAAGTAAGTGTGGTGTAGATTCTATCATTTTTTACGTTCATAAATGAAATTTGTTGTTTTTTTAATCTCTATTCACTATATAAAAATGCCCATTCGTTTGTAGCCAAGAAAGCAACCTAATGGCAATGATTGTGGATACTATATGATGAAGAATATGCTAGATATTATCTCTGCTAATATTACTAATTAAGTCTTGGATGGAGGAATTTTAATTTATGATAACTTAATGTTTATACTATATGTATTGCCAAAGATAAACATATCCTTATTGGTATTAATTACTTATACACATTGTAGGTATTCAATGATCCAACGACATTAACAGAAGATGAGTTATATGATTTGCGAAACCAGTGGGCAACTTGTTTTCTTGACTTGTTTAAAGCTTAGGATTTATATGGTATGTTTCAAAGCCAATCTCAGAATTTGACATTTGTAGAGAGATTAGAATTTTGTACAGACTTGTAGTTGTCTTAATGCGTGGTAGTTTGGGTGTGTGAAGTGTGTTTCTTTTAGCTCAGGATTTAATTTATATGTAGTCTGTTTATCTTCTTTTTTGTGAAAGTACAATTTGAAGACAATCTATTTTTGCTCAATTAAGAACGAACTTTATTGAAATTGTCGGTGCTTATGTTTGATTTTAGTTTCTATTTCTAAACCAAATTCTACAGTTGAGATAACTTTTTCAATTAATATTTTTTTTGCAGCTGGAAATTGATTCTGATATGGTCGAGATGAGATGATATTGCTGGTGCTTATGGCTGCGATGTTGTGGCTATGCTTTATGGTGGCATATATACAATGATTATTCAGCTGTTGAATTTTTTTTTTAAAAGATTCTGCCCAAAGATGTTATATGGCTGAATGCTGATATTGCATGCTTTAATATAACTTCCTAGCTATATTGTATTGATATGTATTTTTTTTAATATATTTTGGAATATTGATGTGGAAAGTTGAAGATTGATTATGAAATATCAAATTAGATAATATAACTTTCTTTTTGGCATTAAAATTATCCATATTTGTTTTTATATTTTTAATATAAAAGAAAAGAGCAGGGGTTAAGCTTATTTATTAAGCAATTTTAAAAAAAAGTATTGATTTCGCAACAGTGAATTTTTGAACTGATGTGAAAAATACATATTTTACATCAGTGTCTACCTTATAACTGATGTGAAAAACCCGTTGTCAAATTTTAAAGTGCGTTTATTACAACAGTGGAAGATAAACCTGATGTAGAAAACAAGTTTTCACAACAGTTCAAACCCGATGTGAAAAGCTGTGCACATACTACATCAAGTCACCTTACATCGGTTGCCAACCGATGTAAAAAGTCATTTTCAACTGATGTAAAAACTCTGTTCTGTAGTAGTGAAAAGTCAGGCCAAACGATACCTAAATTCTGTTAGATCTTTATCTAGACTTAAGCAAATAAAGTTTATAAGTTTTATATGCAGTTTTACATCTATATATATACAGTTGCCAAATTACCAACATGAAAATTATTTTTAAGCTAAATATTTTTTTTAAAAAATATATTATTATTAGAGACGGAATTTGGAGTCCGTCTCTATAGAGACGGAATTATACTTGTTTGAGACGGATTTAATTTCTTCTTTTATTAGATGTTAGAGACGGATTTTGGTGGTTAGTGACGGATATATACGGAATATACAATCCGTCTCTAAATGCTTAGAGACCGAGGAATCAACGACAGACTTGGATCCGTCTCTAATTCCGTCTCTAGTATGTTTAGTGACAGAAATTCTATATTTTAGAGACGGATTTTGCTCGTCGCTATTTTCAATTTTCTAGTAGTGATACACCGATGTAGCAGTTTAAGAACACTCACTACAATTAGTTTGCAGTATAGATTTGTATGTTATTTGCAATTCCGTTTTGTCTAATAGGTTGTGTGTAATGAGATCTATTGGTTTTCTTTTCATTTATTTATTTGGGGAGAAATAGGATAAAAAGGTAATATAGTGATTTCATTGATGATTGATTAAATAAATTTGATCTGGAGAAGTGGCGAATTGATAGGGGAATGTTTGTGTTTGTGTCACAGATACATACACTTGCTTGTATTCTATCATGGAATGAAGTGTGAGTTATGCTCCAAGGTTCTTGGCTTGTTTTAGTATCGAAATGAAAAAGGTTGTGTCATGTTTTATGCAGGAAAATTAGTTCACATCTAATTATGTACTAATCTTGTGAAGGTGGTGCACACTCCCTAATTGTGACTTTGTTTGTCCTTGCTAAGCCTTGTACCCTCAAAGTGATGAGTTTGAATTTCCTCAAAATTGTTCTAAAAATAACCATTTTTGTCACTAATAAATACAAATTTTTCCCTTCCCCAAATTTTTTATAAAAAAACTATGGGAAAAGCTAACAGGTACAAGCCTATTTTGATGTATATATGCATGTAGTTTTCCCAATCTGAAATTATTTTGTAATTTCTCTTTCACAATTCTATCAAAATAGACAAAGAAAATATAGTATATATTGTGTGAGTTTGTTGCAACTCTATGCTCAACTTACCTACAAATGTTGCTACGACAACTATTGTTACCTGAGTTAGCAAGATGCTTTCATCTCTTTCTAGGTTTCCTCTCAAATATTTTTGGGTCATGCTAGCTAGTGCCCCCGTCCCGAGGTACTGGTTAAAGAAGCCAAAAAAAAGTTTTAAGTTAAAAGTAACACTTAAGAAAGTTTTAAGTTCAAAGTAACACTTTTTAAACTTTTGAAGAGTTGATTGCACAAATTTCAATAAAATATTATTATATTTGCTTCCTTGATATCGGTTAATAAGTAACGGATAATGGATACATTAACTTATAGTAGATGAAATTATAGTTGATAAGCTATCTCATTGAATTTGAGGTGTGTGCTAAAATTAGCGGTTGAACTGACTCATAAATATAAAACAACATAAAAATATATTTAAATTAAGATAACGAAGAAAAAAAAGAGAATATGATATATGCCATAAATTAACTCAAACACTAGTTGAAATTATAATCTCGTGACAAAATGTTATCGGCTTGAAAGAGAAATTTTTAGCCAAACAACTCTACTTTGATCATACGAGTTTATATGCTATATGTTATATGTTAACAAGCTAACAATTTGGCATTGTCAATCTGGATGTAAATAAACAAGTTATTTAAATCACAAAAAATAATCCAACCTACTAAGTCAGATTAATAAAAGAACAAAAAACATGGTTTATATCTAACATTCCTTAAAAGAAAAATGGTTTATATCTAACATCTAACTTCCCTTCTAAAGGAAAAATTTAACATATAACTTGTTCTTCATCATTAGAGAATTCAATGAAAGAAACCAATATAAGTTTTGATAACCTAGATCAAAAGTGTCGAGTAGTCTTGATTGAATCCTTCAAGGCATCCAAATCATCTTCAAATTGAATTAATATCCTGTAACAAATATTGAATAGTTATAATTGTGAGATTATAAGCATAAAGATTATATATCTCTATAAATGTAAATATAATTGGTATGATTTTCAAACTTTACTTTTTAAATTATTTATTTCTTGCTTATTTATTGATTAAAAATGATAAAATCATTATACTCCAGTATATAAAAAAAAAATAATTAAAAAATTGCCCATAAAACTTTCATTCTAGCTCCCTTAATAGAAGTTCAAATTTAAATCGGTCTGTACAAATGTTTTGGAATGCATTTTAAACAAGTTGTTGTCATGACAACAAAAACATGATGGCAAAGCTATTGGTGATGCTCAAAAAACGACAACGCCTATATTAATGCTAATCAAAAGGAAATAGATTCTTTGCTCAAAATTACCGTTAACTAATCAATTTACACAAACTAGGAAGTGTGTTTTTCCCCCACTAACAGTGCTAGCAGTGTTAATTAAGGGGAGATAAGTAATTTTTCAAAACAACAGTGCTATTTAAAGGGAAAGAAATTCTCCCGAATTCATCAAGAATAAAAGATTGACCAATTAAAACACTTGGTTGTGCAAAATACAAAGAAGAGAGAGAAATGTTAAGAGAATAGAGAAACTGAAAATGCACGTTCGCGATGACTTCATTGCAAGTCTCTCGCGAGATTGAACATTTTCCTTTTCAAAATTAAAGGGGTGTTTGTGTTGTTTAATGTAACTTTAAGGGAGGTCATCATTGCAATCTCCCCAAGTTCTATCACCATTCACCACTCCCCATGACATCGTACTAAACAAATATTAGCATACCACTTCCCAAGAAAATTAAAAGAAAATGATAACTTTTTCCATTAAAAGAAAATAAGCTCGGTATTGAAATAAAGAAAGTGTATAAACTTCATACCCATACTAATAATGAGGGTTTCTTTGACCCCTTGAGTAAACTTCTTTCGACTCCTTTTTCTGAATTGGGTATGAAAATATTTACATTCTCTAACTTACTTGAGTGATTTATAATATATAACGTAAAGTCCAATTCAATTTTTATGTTTTGAATTCCTTTAAATTCAAATGTATTGAGACCGGTTGAAAGACAAGTCGAGGTTACTGATGGCCTTCCAACCTCCGTACTTTGGGAATTTATTTTAAATTTTTTCTGCATGTAAACAATAGCAAAAATTATCATTAGAATTTTTCAAGTGATACATAGTATATAGTTTCAATTATTTTATTAAGTAAATAAAAATAAAAGTGTAAGTATTGGTTTAAAAGAAGGTTAAAATGGTAGAAAAGAACTGCACAAATGTAGATCTGATATAGATTAATTTGAATTAATTTATTTGCCAACTCGATTTAACTTTTTGCTCATTCTTTGAATTTCTCGTGCAAGATTTTGAGCTTATTAATATATTTTACCTTTTTTAAAAAGTTGTGCAAATATAGTTAAGAAAAAACAACAACATACGCACATAAATGGCAAGATCCTTAAGTTTTGGAGCATTCCGTAGAAAACTAACGAGCATACTTCAATTGTAAGTCTCGGATATTTCTAATGGTAAAAATAATAAATTGTGAAAGGTGGGGAGATGTAGTTTGTCAAATTTGTCCTTCATGCTGAGATACTGCATAACAAAATTAAAAAATCAAAGGAGATTTGCATGAGTAACTAAATATGGAACTTATCATTAAAAAGAAGAAGAAAAATTATGAAACTTACATGAAAAGTTTTAGAACCGAGACTCAATGATTTGACAGTAAAAAGACCTTTCAAGAGTGTATACAAACTGTTAAAATCTGGATGTTGAGCCATGCAAAGAATAGCTCGATTAAGATTGGAGGAGTTTATAAATTCATATGTTCTGGGAGTCAATGAATAATCAAGAATAGAAAGTTCTTCAAGTGACGGGGAATTAATTTTCAATGGACCAATGTCAGATACAGAAATAGGCATAAATAAAGAAAGGCATAATCTCTTCAATAAGGGGAAAGAGATACCGATGAGTTGTAGAAAAGTCTCATCTAAAAGTAATTCCTCTAGACGTGGACAACCAGATAGTAATCCATTGAGATCATTCTCTCTTTGATCATCAAAGATAGAATTTACCATAGTTGAATTGAGATGAAGAATCTTTAGTGACGATAAATATACACCAAAAGAAGAATTGAGTGTTGGTTGAATTCTGCCATGCAATTTTAAGGCCACAAGTGAATCACACGTGCAAAGCCTAAGCGGCAATAAGGTTTTTTCATGGAGCATCAAACCCAAGTCAAGTTCTTGGATCTTGAGATCCAATGCCTTTGAAACCCACATGTGTACATCCTTTGGTTGACAACCTTTCTCACTATCGAGACTTAGTCTTGTGATATTTTTGGTGCTTCTTAGGAGAGCAGCATATACAAACTGTATTTCTTTAGACGACACGGGATCTGGAATCTCTGTTAATTCAAAGTGAAGATCGGGGATCTTGGTGCATATCGACCCCCATCTTTTGGATAAAACACATGTTTTGTGAGACTCTTTTGTTGATAGGAAAGACAAAATATGAAAAATTAAATTGTCCGAGAGATTGCTTAATCAGTCATGTTCTTCGCAAGAGAATGCCACTCTTTTGGGACTCTTGTTGGCTTCCTCCATAAGATGGAGCAAACAAAGCCTGATCCAAAAACAGACATAAACTACATTACTCAGAGAAAACTTAATCATATAAGAGCATGTCCATGTCTGTTACATGCATCAAGTACGAAAATACAAAACCCTCAATGAAAAGATCGATGCCTTCATAAAAAACAAATAAACTACCGATTCATAAGCATGCACATAGGTTCCAGCCAAATTCAAATTGAATAACAAATCAAAAACCAAAACCAAAACCAGAAACAAAATCATATCTAATAATCTATGTTTAATCACAGCACACAAATAACCTATAAATGGATGATAAGAATCTAAATGAAATAGAAGGATTGGATACCTTGTGAAGGAGAAAGCTGCTATGTATGTTTTAGTCGCAACTCGCAAGGAAGAGAATTATTATGATTTATGAGAGTAAAGAGGAGAGGAGCATAAGATTTAAAAATAAGAGCAGCGTCGAATTATCCAAAGAATCAATTAGGGTTTTTTTTTGTAAGTAAAATCTATTGGGCCTAAGCCTTTTTCATGATCCATAAGTCGATCCATTCTTTCTTTTTCTTAACCATGCTCCATCAATTTATTTATTTTTTCAACATATTGTTGTTCAAAAAAAATTTAACGAAAAAATCATAATGAATTTTTTATTTATTTGTTCGTGAATTTTACTTTATTCAACAATAACAATAACAAACCTAGATCTAACCTAGGAACCAATTGTAAAGCAAAAAACCACAAGCAAAAGATAAAGAGAGAAGAAAAACAAACACACTAAGAAATGTTTACCCAGTTCGGTCCAAATTGACCTACTCTGGGGGAGAGATTGATCTCTCCAATCCACTGTCAACGAGTTCTTTACAAAGAGATATAAAAGGGTTACAAGAAATTAGCTTCAACAAGCTCACAAAGAACAAATCCTAATTTCTACCCTTTTTCCAATCTCACCAATAAACAAGACACTCAATAATTTTCACTCATCCAAGATGTTTACAAATGTTTGCCAAACCAAGAGAACCCTCACCAAAGACCCTAAACCCTAAAGTTACCTCCTTTGATTTTCAAAGTTTCTCTCTCTTGAAGCTCTTCTAAAAAAATGAACAATGAATGCTTATATAGTGCCCTGAGCCTGTCAAAATTGTGTCACGCTTGCCAAAATCGTGTCACGATTTGCCTTCCAGTAACACCCTCCCATTCTGCCTCAAAAATCGTGTCACGATTGTGAACTTCTCCAAAATCCAATTTTGAGTCACCTTGCAACAGTTGGTTTTGGAGAATTTGTTGAAAGGTTTCAGCAAAGATTGGGAGTATTCAAGGCCATGACAACAAAAGCACCAATTGAAAGGTTTTGCAACGCACAAGCACAAAAATATAATCTCCTTCTAGGGAGCACCTCCTTAACACAATAAAACTTTGGATAATTTGATTATTATCTTCCACTATTTACTACATTTATAGTAGGGGTGTTCAAAACCGAACCAATCCAATATAAAAACTGCAAACCGAACCAATCCAAACCGAAACCGCAAAAAAACCGCATTTGGTTCGGATGTATTCGGATCGTTTTCTTACTCAACCGCATGGTTTGGTTTGGTTTGCGGTTTTTGTTTTATCAACCGAACCAAACCAAATCAAACCGCTACATACGAAAAACACTAATTAAACATATGTCACCTAGACCAATATTCATAAAAACTCAATGGAAACTTTCATAAAATGACATATTTTTTCTCTTGTTAAGTTTCTTCTTAACTTTTTATTTCAAAAATATGTTTATGTGTTACTTGAACTTTTAGAGAATGATAAAATCTTAGTATTTGCATTTCTTAGCTAATAACATTATTTTTTGCACACGTTTTTAATTTGGTTTATGTTGTTGGGAATATTGCTGGAAATTTGTTGTGTTTTAGCTATTTAACTTGATTTTAATGTTGAAAACAAAATATTGTATTGGCTTGATAAAAACCACACAAACCAATTCAACCCAAACCGCATTGGTTTGGTTTGGTTCGGATTTTATTTTAGAAGTCAACCGAACCAAACCAAACCACATGTTTTTTTATCTTATGGTTCGGATGACTTTTAGCCTCAAAACCGAACCAAACCGCACCGCGAACACCCCTAATTTATAGTATTGAAATTGGTACAAATACAACAGTGATTTGTACTATTACAGTAGTTAAAAAGATGACTCATACAATGCTTATCCTAGAATTATGCAACTATGCACCAATTTCCAAACAATCAACTACATGAATGCCGAAGTGTTAGATACTCATACTACATTAGAAATGGAAACCAACAACCCTTAGATCCTAGAATGACGCAACTATGCACCAATTTTTTAAGTGACATGATATAAAATTTCAGCCTTTTTTTTCCTTCCTTTTTTATGGATAAAATTTCGGCCTAAGATTGAACATAGGCAAGATGAAAAAGAATCGGAATAAATTGTCAAAGAGTTCGATACATAGGCAAACTCCTACAAGCTAATGTAAGCCATATTATATAATCCTAAAGAAAAGGGATTTTTTTCAAAATTCTTGCTACAGGAAGGGCAACATGTCAAAATGGTTAGAGGAATTTGATCATCCATTGTCGCACATCGCTAGTGTAGTCCATTAAAATTGTCAACCTCCTAGCTTTTCTGATGAAGCCTCTGAAAGAGCATCAAATAGATTATTAACATATATCATATATCAATTTCTAGTTGAAGGATTCTCAATTTTATTCATTCATACCACAATGTTTCTTCTCCAATGTTTCTCCGGCCAAAGTTTCTTCGCGTTGGTTCTTAGGATTCCACTCAAATCTCTCATCAGAAGAACGAGCCGGCAGGCCTTGTAGATAAAGATCAGACAAATGATTTGTCATTTTCTTCTCGGAATTTTCATTTCCAGCGTCAATTTGTATTGTTTGGCCAAAAAGCACGAGCTGGTGCGGCTTTGCATGATCTGGTTTCTCTAAAGAATGTGTAGAAGTTGATATCGAATGCGAGCATGAAACACTCTCATTGGTGTTCGGATTTTGCAATGCCGAGTTATTATGGACAGTCATCGACATCGTCGCAATGTTATTAAACGGTTGTTGGAAACTAGGCTGAAAGGGACCTAATGGAAATTTATGAAAATCGGGTAAGGTAAGACCAAAATGACCATGCCTGGCTCCCTGCATCCCAGCAGGAGTAGTTTCGGGTAAATGAAAAATTGGAATATTAGGAGTTAGAAGGTTGTTTGGAAAAGTTGGCATTGAAAATTGGCCGTCAAGTGGGAAATTTGGGAGTTGAGGTAATCTTAATTTCTTCCTTGGCGGTATGAAAGGCGAAAGAGGGATCGAAGGCATGTTCGATAGTACTTCAACCTGCCACGGATTCACCCTTTTCACATTTTTAAGTAACTCAGGCTCATCCCATGTAACCTAAAAAGTATGATATCAGAAGATTATTCACAGCTGAAACAAAGTTCAAAATGTAATTCAAAATGACATAGTAATATGCAATAAAAAGAACATTGTGAAATTCATTTGTACTAAATACTAATCTAATTTTCTTTTAACAATTTTATCAGCAAGAACAGTGTTCTACTGTTTCTATATTACCATAAACAAATATTCACATGAACTTGCTAACTTTAAATGCATCCAAAGTTAAATATGTGAAGGCCCTGAGCGATTCATAATGAATGGTAGCAATGCATGTATAGGATCTTTTACCAAATTCTCATGATAGGAAGTTGCCAATACTGATGAAAACTTAAAAGCATTCTGCTATGGGAAAAGGAAAAACTTCTTTAAAGAGCTCAGCATAATGAAAACACATATCACCATTTCTCAGTACTATATCACAGATTGAAAGATACTATTCTGGACTCAAATATGAACAAAAAAGTTGTCATATTTGACGGACCAAACGGTGTTGTCAATCACAGATCGCAAAAAGTAGTTGTTTGATCAAACTCTGCCATGCGATAGTGCTATAGCTCTGTTATAACTGCTATTTGAAAACATTTTGTTCTAAATACTATATGGTGGAACAATGTGATTTGTTCAAATTCCACTATGCCATAGCATTATAGCACCACTATAGCCACTATTTGGCATCGTTGACCAAAATATAAGCAAAATCTAACTAACTTCACTATATTTAATGTTATTATTCTCAAAACATTCATCATTAAAACAAGTTATTATGCAAATTAAGTCTAGAGGGAGCATATAATAAACATGTCTGTACCTGGAGAAGTCTCCACAGAGAATCAGGCCATGACGGATCAGCTGCCTGAACAGAAGCAACGGTTCCGATAAACCAACTTATCCTTGATGAGTCCTCAGTTTCAATGGCCATCTTGAACCTCATTCCAGGACACCACCTAATCTGAAGTGCTATTCCAATTAAAGAAGTTTTCACAAAAAACTCAGGAGTACCCAACCGAGGATAATAAACCACATCAAACGGTTGCATATTAGTACCGAGTCTTACTGCTTCAATAACTTCTAGAGCTTTCACCTTCCCCCTACCCATCATTCCATCACTTATTAGTAATCCATTGGATTTACCATTTCTTCGAAGTTTATTATCTTCCTCTCCTGAATACGATGTAAATCCTCCGTAAGGTAGTGCAGGACAAATTCCAATTCCACTACCAGATTTCCACCCTGACAAAGGATCGACTCCAACATTATTTCGCCTTTTAGCCCTCCGAATTCCAACATGAAGTTCGTCGTTTTCAGATCTCAAAAACACAATTGAATCGCCAGACGCAAGTTTCTTGTCACTGACAAAAGGACTCCATCCAGTTGTCAACAAATGCCTCTTCGGCGTGCCCCTATAAACATGCCTGAAATGCCACTTTTCACCATGAACATCCTTGGGATAGATGTCCTGGAAAGGAGGGTTACCTGAATAGTCCAAACGAGGAAAAAGCGCTTCGGCACAATATCTAGGACAAGAAAAGCCACCACCATTGTTTGCATCAGATTGTGTCAAGGTTTTCGCAAAAGATTGATGTTTATCCTTAGTTTCAGACACGTTGATGCCAGCAACACCATCATTATCAAAACTAACCTGGTTAATATTCATAGGAACAAGCCTGAGTTTTGCATACACTTCATCTGTCTCATGATTAGCCATATATCTTATGGCTTCAACTCTACATGGAATGAAAGATGGAATCTTAGATGGAACTAAGGAGTAAGCATTGAAATTCATTGGCTCACATGCATGCTCAGCGTGACCCTGAGGGAAGTAGAAGACATGTGAGTTAACTTCTGGCATTTGCACCATTCCTCCTGCAATTGCATGCCATAGCTGAGGGTCCACACTCTTGTTCACATTTTTCAATTTCTTCTTTGACTCCATACTCATCTCAGTTGCACCTAGATTGCAACCTTTTCTTTTTTCTTTCATTGTCAATTCCTGTAATATTTTTTAAAATTATGCATAGCGCTAGATATCAATGAAGAATGATGGGGCATGGATTTTTCTTTAAAAAAAACAATCATCACGTTGAAGTATATGTAAAATGCATTTTATGAATTGAAAAGTGTTCAGTTGGGATCTCTCAATTTCTGTTAGAAAATAGATAATAGATATTAGAGTAGTTAGACAAGTTAGTTTGTTATTTGGATTGTAGTTATGAGTTGACAGAGAAGTTAGTTATTAGTTACTTAATTTGTTATTTAGATTAGTTAGAGCGTATGTATATAATATTTATACTGTTTCAAAAAAGGCAACTTTAAAGTTAACAATCCAATTCTTTTTTAAATTTAAATCTAAATATATACCTAAATTAAAGAAAATTTGAAAACTAACTATCTTTTATTCGAAGTTTTTTTTTTTTTTTTGCTAAAATTTTCTATAACAATCTAATATCTTTTTTCAAATTTAAATTAACAAACAACATAAAATATAAATACAACGAAATACATTAATAAATTGTTGAGAGTCGGGCACTATGTGTCCGTTTTTCCGTTAATCTTTAAATAAATGATTGTAATTTTAGAATAGAGCGTTCTCCATTGTAAAGGGAAATCCTTAAGGAGAGATTTTCTCCAATTCTATCCTATTTCTTCCTAAAATTGCTACAATATTTCTTTAAATTTAAAATCTTGTGTTCCCACTAATCTCTCAAAATAAACTATTTGGAGATAGACACATAATAAAAGTAGATAGTGGGTTTCACCATCAAATGGGAGGCACTATAATTAATCATTTTTCTTTTACAATATTATCAAAATTTTACATCTCTCCAAATAGAACTCTATTTCTTTTGAGAAATTGAGAGATCCTAACTGGTTAGCAACATCAACTTTAATAATATTTTGTTTACAATATTGTCCCAACATTTTGGGAACGAGTTTCGTATAAAGTGTTGAGACTTACATAAATTTTATCCAATAAAAAGTGAAATTTATCAAGTCACCTCTCATCAGATACTAGGAAGGTCGTTTCAATAATATATTTTGGCAGAAATACACTACCAGAACAACTCTTTTAGTAATGTATTTTGGGAGGTCTAAGAGATTATAGTGGGCGGATTGAAAAATTATTTTGAAAAGTGAGTGTAAAAAACTAAGTGTTATAGTTGGCGTGGCTATCACTTTTCTAATGAATTTACTAAATAAAAAACCATATACGATCATAGCAAAACTAAAAACAAAAGAACAAGTGCTACTTGTCCACAACAAAATTAGAAAGCAGAAACCCCCAACAACAATTTCTATACCTCACCATAGTAATTTCTCTGGTTTAAGCCCACAATTACAAGGGTTCCAAATTTTGATGCAAAACCAATTCTAATTTGAGAAGCTCAAACAACTTGGGTTTGTTCCCAACTTTGATACCACTAAAATATAAACCATAATTTGAATGTTTAATCATCACTCACCAACCTTAATTAACTTAGTAGAACCTTTTGTAATTTAGTTTTCAAAACTAAAATATCTCACAATGAAGTAAATGATAGAGTAAAGCAAAGATCGTAATAATGATAGAATAATAGTGAAAAAATAGGAACCTGTTAATAAATTGAAGAGAGTTGAAATGAAGAGTTGAGTGTGAGAATCATAACTAAATCATACACTCACGTGGACAAACATTAACTTAGCTTCAGTGCACACAAAAACCTGCATCTGCATATTCTTAAACGAATCCTTTTCCATTACCTTGGTCACGCACCTCCTTAACTATTAATCCAAAATTTTAGGATTTAAACAACTAAAAATCCAACACCGAACATATAATAAATCTCAATATTGCATCCAATACCTAATCAAAATTTATCCAATAATTTATTCTACTACCATACCCACGTCACATTTAGCACAAACCAAAGTATTTCAGCCAACAAAAGTCGCAAACAATTTATTAAACACATCAAGAACACCAAAGAAAAAAATCTGCCCTCTTACCTCAAAGAAGTTAATCTATAATCAAAGGACACAATTAGTAAATGAAACTCAAGGGAATGATAACGACACTGTAAAATTATGACGAGTAAATATTAGAGTATAATTTAAATAAACTTATAATTTTAAATTGAAAAGGGAATCAAAGTTGAGAATGTCTCACCGTCGCAATGGTAACGGTGGAGTAGAGCTGAGGAGAAGATATATGTAACAACTATGTTCTTGCTTAAAGGAGTGAAGGAAGATATACGATGGATTGAGTGGTAGAAGTGTATGAAGATATACCCAAGTAAGGTATTAATTTGATCACTTTATGTATTTGACGAAAATAAAAAATTGGGAAAGAGTTGTAGTTGAGTTTACAGTGGCGGCATATTAGACAGAAAGAAAGAAAAAAAAAAAGAGTTAACTATGGCGGCACACCATGAAAAGAAAGAAATAACAAAAACCCTAATTGCATGCATATTCTTACGAGACAGTCAACACACGAAAAGCACGAGCATCATGATTTCCGGAAGTAACAAACTTTTTTCTAACGTAACCTTTCTTCTCTTTCGTTAAATTGGAAAATTATAGCGTACAATTTTAGCACTGCTAGTATAAGAAAGACAGTGTGTTCTTCTGGTGTTTTAAAAAAAAACACACAAACCACTAATTCACTTGCACCCTTTTAATTGTTTTCTTTAATTTTTATTTTGGCATTTAAATTCTTATAATAAAACTAAACAAGTACTGTACATATGTTGAAGCTTTTTGGCAATCTAAACACCTTTTTAGTAAAACCAATTCATCCAAAGAAAAATAAATAGATTCATTTAATACCTTTCATTAAATTTATAGTGTACAATTTAGCATTGTCGTGATGCGAAGCTAGCCAATTTTATACCGGATGGCCAAATATAAAAATAAAAAAAAAATTAATTAATACATTAAATTTAATTCATAATAAAAAAAATCTCAATAGTTTTACTTATATAAAATGTAAATTAAAGTAACACCACAAAAATAAAAACAAATAATAGCTATTTAATTAAAAAAAAATAGTTCAACAACACTTCAAAGAGTCATATCAT
This sequence comes from Medicago ruthenica, assembly GCA_018208015.1. NCBI lineage: Eukaryota > Viridiplantae > Streptophyta > Magnoliopsida > Fabales > Fabaceae > Medicago > Medicago ruthenica. The sequence goes on from WNNG01000473.1 coordinate 93,105, forward strand.
CTATATTGACCTTGTCTATATTTACAATGTAAACAATGAAGTGGTTTTTTTTTTTATAGCTTTATCTTTATAATTTTCATTGCTAAAAATGCTCTCCTTTTAGTTGTTTAAAATACAAAAAATGTCAAAATAAATCTATTAAACAAGTGGTAATTTTTTGAGTATTTTCTTTCTCTTAACTTTACACAAATAAACTTATTTGAAGTAGCTAAATAAATTTTATTGGGGTAGCTAAACATAAATTACACTTAATAATACAAATAAAAAGATAGTTTTTGTGTCGCCAAAGCTACCTCTCTTAACACATAGCTACGCCCTGGGCACTGCTCATATAAGAAGGCAGTGTTTAATGTCTATTTAAAACAAAGAAAAACATCAATTTAGCACTGTTCGTATAAAAAAGGTAGAGTTATATAATTAGTATATGATCTAATTTAAATGAAGTCTTTTTGTTTTGATCAAGATGTGTGACACCCTTGCGTGTTTAATTATTTATTGAATTTTATTAGAAAATAAAATGTGGGGTTTAGGGTGTTACAAGTTGGTATCAGAGCAGGTCGGTCCAGTCAGGCTAAAACTTTGTTTTTATCCCGTTGTATGCGACATGTATGAAAGTACTGTCGATACTTGTTTCGTTCTATTGGGTGAGTCTAAGCAAAGTGGGGGAGAAGCAAGATGCTTCAAGTGTGGGTAAAACTGTTTTCTTTAGGCAATTTTCGAGGACGAAAATTTTTTAAGTGGGGGAGAATTGTAACACCCCAATTTTTAATCTTAGTTATTAGTAATTAATATTAGATATTATTATTATTATTATAATTATTATTATTAGTTTTGGTTTGTTTGATCTTATTTATTTAATTGGTTGTATTTATTGAGAAATAGATGAGTTGGTTGACTTGTTAAAAGATGAGAGAAAATAATTTTTTAGAAGAAAATAGCCTTTTTGGTGAGAATAGGGGAGTGGGGTGCATATAGTAAATATGTTTAAATTTATGTGGAAAAAAATAAAAATAAATAAAATATGAATTTGTTAAAAGATAAGAGATAAGAGTTTCAGAGCAACTAAAACTTAAATAATCTCTATAAATAGAGGCGAGCATTAGAGAATTAGGGTTACAACAAACAGGGAAAAGATTAGGGATCAAAGAAAAACTAGGGTTGTGGAGAGAAGAGACAGGGAGGCATAGCAAGAAGAAACTAGAGAAAGATTTCACGGAATTCATTCAAATTCTGCAAACTAGAGGTAAGGGGGGAGTCTCTATTCACCATAAGGGTTGTATGAACATATGGGTAGTTAAGGGTTTGTGTTTTTCTTCCTTGTTTCAATGATCTTTTAATGAATTCATGTTAAATTAGTGCTCTAATTTGTTGCTGCAATTATATTTTCTATTTTCGTTTGTGAGTTGTGGTGATTTCATGTTGAATTCGTAAATGTTTTATGTGTTTCGATCACATGGTATTTTGTTTTGAATCTGATTAAAAAGGATTTCCGGCTTCTTATTTTAATAATTATGCGAAGAGTTTTGATATTTATATACATATGTGCGATGTGCGATGGAATTATTATGTGTTATTTAGATAAGACTTACGTTCAGTGCTAATGATTGAGCGTTGGTTTAATATCATTGTGCTATTATATTAGTGATGATAAAGTTAGATATCTTTATAATGTGTATATTTCTATTGTTTTGTGCCTCTAACGATTAAAATGATAATAGCTAGATTTGTAACTACAAGCCAGGTAGAAAATTGGATGAATTGCATACATTGGTTTTAAATATCGTATAAATTGGAATTTGTAGTATTATAGCTAGCAAGGTAGTTATTAATAACCGCAATTGATCAAAATTTAAGAAAATAAAGCATGCATGTCCACTGTAATATGAACTGAATCATGATTTCAATTAGTCACTTTATGCTCTTGTAATCGATGGTCATATTGGTTCTTAAGATGCAGAATAATTGATGTGTTTAGTGCAATTCGATAAGGAGTAAGAAGTTTTCGTCGGTTATTTTAATTGGCATAAACAATTGATGTGTTATTTAATGATGTAATTGATGTATTATTTAACGATGTGTAACTGATGTGTTATTTAACGATGTGTCAATGATAAAATATTTGACGATGTGTTATATAAAGATGTGATATTAGAAGATATGTGATTTAAAGATGTGTTATATAAAGATGTGTCATTTTAAGATGTGTGATTTAAAGATGTGCTATATAAAGATGTGATATTTGAAGATGTGATATTTGACGATGGTGCTATTTAAATGTGTGTAATTGTTGAGTCATTACTTGATGTTCATGCATTCATAGTCGAGTCTATTTAACGATGTTGTATTTGACGATGATGTGGACAAAATCAGTAACATACCTCTGATGTCCAAAATATTTGACGATGGTGTGGACAAAATCAGTAACATACCTCTGATGTCCAAAATATTTGACGATGGTGATAGGTTTGGTACCACATGCATATAGAGTCGAGTTAGGGACATTGAATACATAGTTGCAAGTTTATCTGAAGATGTGTAATTTGTAGATGTGCTATTTATAGATGTGATATTCGATGATGTGTTTCTTTATAATTATGTGTGAATAGTTGGTGTTTATATTAATGTCCACTTATTGTTATTACTTGTTTTTGAATAGTTGTTATTATAAGATTTGAATTGATGCCTATTGATTTTATATTAATGAATGTACATGGTATGAATGTGAATATTACCTGACTGTAATGTATACATGCCTAACTGCAATTGATGATTATTTTATCTGAATCTATACATGTGTTTGTACCTCTCTTGTGTTGGATATATTCTCACCCTCTTAAATTTGGACTGTACTCTCGCCGGGTACAGATTCGCAGGAAAGAGATAACTAGTAGCAGTGAGTCTCAAAGGATGGCGTTGGAGCCTTCCTGTTTATTTATCGTTTTTGGGAGTTTTATCAAGTCGTCGCTCTGATTAGTAACACTAGGGATTAGGAGCTTATTTTTATTTAAGACTTTGTTTTAGAATTCATTTAGAATTCGGTTTTGATGTTGATTTAATGATGTGACAATTACTTTGAATGCTTTGAAATTTATTCCGCTGCGACATTTTTAATTTAAGTGAAGTCTTTTTGTTTTGATCAAGATGTGTGACACTCTTGCGTGTTTAATTATTTATTGAATTTTATTAGAAAATAAAATGTGGGGTTTAGGGTGTTACAGTGGGCATGTAACGCTCGAGGCTGATAGGGCGGGGAGTGGTCCGGCTCCTGACAGCTTCTAGGCAAAACCGAATCACATCAGAATGAGAGGGATCCTGAAGCCGTGTAGGTATGGGACTGCATGGTTGAAGGAACACTTATAAGGATTGTTTGGTACTACCTATATCAACAAGATGCATCTTCTTTTCGGTAGCCCAAACCATAAGAACTCCACAGTTAAGCGTGCTTGACTTGGAGCAATTTTGGGATGGGTGACCTTCTGGGAAGTTTCTCAGAAAACGTGCGAGTGAGGACAAAACATGTTGAAAAGACTCGTGTTGGTTTATGGGGTCAGTCGGCAATTCTAAAAGCAGTATGGGATGTTACAGAAAACACCTAGTATTACTGATTCACTCAAGCTCACCTATGTTTCTATCTATATGCTAATTAGACATTCAACAAACAAACTTTTTAATTTTTGTTCCTTTCAAAAAAAACTTTTTAATTTTTGTTCTTTTTCTTTCTTCTACTTATTAATTTTCTAGGACCTAGGTCAAGCAAGAAAGTTTATTTACAATACAAAAAATAGAATTATATTTCCAACGATAACTATTCCAAAAAGTTATGAATCTTGATCATTCGATCTAAATAAATGATTGAGATTGTAAAAAAATTGATTTAATGAATATGCTTTCGAATCAAATCAACGATTGGTATTCTTTAGCGTGTCTTTTTATTATTGCATATAATCTGAATCCATAGAAAGAAAAAAAAAACATAACCTGTTTCAAATTACCAAAACTTGTCCACACTTCCTAGTTCCTTCTTTTGGCTCACTACAATGTCTCATTTCTAATGTCATATAACATTGGGAATTCATACAAAGAATGATGCAACTATGTACCAATTTCCTAACAATCAACTACATGAATGCCGAATAGGTAGATACATAATTACATTAAAAATTGAAACTAACAAAGCTTAGATCCGTTCTTGTTGCCTATTGAAATGGAAGCCAAGTATTGGACTATTCTTTGGAACATGAACCAATTTTTTTAGTGACATTATATAAAATTTCAGCCTTACATTGCACATAATACAAGATAAAACAGAATTGGAGTAAATTGTCAAAGATATATTGGATCTCTAGTCTCTAGTCTCTACTCTCTAGTACTCCTCCTCTCTCACATCTATTCCCAACAAAATTTTGCAACAAAGTAAAAAATTAATGTAAGTCATCTTATATAATCCTAAAGAAAAGGGAAAAAATTTCAAAATTCTTGCTACAGGAAGGGTAATGTGTCAAAATGGTAATAGAGGAATTTGATCACCCAACGCTATAATTGAACTGGTGGTTATTTTCTTGCTGATCCTCCATTGTCGCACGCCGCTAGTGGAGTCCATTAAAATTGTCAACCTCCTAGATTTTCTGATGAACTCTCTGAAAGAGCAACAAATAGATTATTAATATATATCATATATCAATTTATAGTAGAAAGATACTGAATTTTATTCATTCTTATACCTGAATGTTTCATCTCTAATGTTTCTCCTGCGAATGTTTCTTCGCATTGGTTCCACTACAAAAAACGCGCTCTTTTGCGGCGGTTTTTTTGGGAGGTTGCAGAAAACCCCCGCAAATTAGTTAAAAAGAGAGCCCGGGCTGTTTATGAATATTATTCTGCGGCGGTTTGAAAACCCCCACAATTTAAAGTGCCTCTTTCCATTTTTTTCACTCTCCCGCTGGCTTATTTTCATGTGCGCGCTACTTATTTTCATATATGCTTCTCTCACAAAGAAAAACAAAAAAAAGCTTCTCTCTCTGCATACGCCGCTTCTCTCTCTCACGCATCCGCTTCTCTCTCTCCGCATCCGCTTCTGCATCCGTTTGTCTTCCTCAATCGAAGCTTCCCTCTCTCTCACGCATCCGCTTCTGCATCCGTTTGTCTTCCGCAATCGAAGCTTCCCTGTCTCTCTCACGCATATTCAAAGGTATTTTCATCCTTTTTCAATTCTCATGCCTTTGTCAATTTGTTGTATCAATTTGTTGTATCTGGAGATTCGCTTGATGAACAGTAAATGCGAATTGGGATTTGGGGATTAGGGTTTCTTGTTTAGCCATTTGTTCTGGTTGTTCTGATTTGGGGATTTGGGGATTTGGGGATTAGGTTTGTGATTTGGGGATTAGCCATGTTACAATGGGGAATTAGAGAGTTACAAAATATCTCTCTCAAGTATTTGGTTGTTTCTTTCAACCAAGCTGTAGGTGCAACCACACCTTTCTTCACTGCTGTTTTTGCTTATTTAGCTACTTTTAAGAGAGAGGCTTGGATCACATATGTTGCTCTTGTTCCTGTTGTTGCTGGTGTTGCCATTGCAAGTGGGGTATGTTTTTTTTTTCTTTCTCATTCTTCTGTTTTTTTGTTGATTTGGTGGAATTATAAGCTCAATACATTTGATTTATTGTAATTGCTTATAATATAGGTGTGTTGATTGGTACATGTTTATGAGTGAATGAAATTATACATAGATGTTTTGGTTTTGATTTACATGTCATGCTGCATCACATCCATAATCCCACTCCAGATCTGGAAATATAGTTAATAAGATCTCAGTTTTTCAAGAACTGCAAATCTGTGACATTTGGATTTTGGATTTTAATTTTCTGGATCTGCACTCATCTGGTTTATTATTATAATATCATATAGCAGATAGCCAGATTGTTTGGTATTTTTATAATCAATTAGCATTTAGGTACTTAATTAATTGTTATTTCATCTATTCATGTGTATAACATATAAAATGTTACAATGTGCATTCTTTTCACTATGATCTTCAATTAATAACAGAATTTAGTGATATTATTATATCACTGATTAGTAGTAGTAGTTTGTAACAAGTACTGTATATAATTAATTTCATATGGACTAATAATAATCATATGTCATTAGTCACAAACAACAATAAGACTTCGTATTGAGTATTTATATGAGTGTGGTGCAAATAAAAGCAAACAGAATTGGAATTTATGAGTGATTGTTGTTGGTTATGTACTTGTGCCCTTCACCTAGACTAGGACCAGAGTCCTTCATCCCTCCAATAATTTGAAGCTTTTTAAGTCTGTGCCCAACTCCAGGGGATGGACCAGAGTCTTCTTTCAATCTCCTGAATTCTCATTATGCATGTTTTGTTGAATTTGATTTTGGAACATGCTATCTAAGAGATATATAAAGTTTCCAACGCAAGGATTATATATTCTTGGAATCTTCATTTCAATCTTTTGTTTACAAATCTTATTACCAAGACAAGAATGTGAAAGAAAATGGTGCCTTTGTACTCCAAATTATGAATAAGAACGTTATGATTTAGCACTTTTTAATTTGTGTTGGATGACTAAATTGGACACAGTATATATATACTCTTTTTAATACTCTGTCATATCAGTAAGGTGCATGAAAGTTCAGTCTAGAGTGGTAGACATAACAAATAATTAATTTTATGTTTGAATCTAGAATTTACTAAATTTCACGAACTTGGAATTTCATTGCATTATACTTGACTCAGTGGTAGCTTTAGTGAAAAATCATTTTGGTGCTTAAAATTATAAGAGTTGGAGTTTGGACAATCTCAAAAAAAAAAAACTTTGAGCTAACCTTGTGTTTGTGACCTGCTAAGAGCTTCCATTTCATAAAGAGATCCATCAGATTTGAGAGGCATAATGGGAAGTAATGAATTTCAAGGAAAATATGTCTAGAACCTTGTGTTTGTGTTTGTGTTTGAGCTAACCTTGTGTTTGTGTTTGTGACCTGCTAAGGCATCAGATTGTTAATGTCAACACCATCATCATTGCTTTCCATTCTCTTCATATTTTCTCTCACAAGATAACAGAATTTCAAGGAAAATATGTCTAGAAGCAATGCAAGTCAATCATATACTAATCATATACCATATCTACTCTCCATTAAGTAGTACAAAATTTTTTTTTTGTTTTTTTTTTGTCTTGGTTATAAAATTGACTTGGCTAAATCTAAGTATCTAACCAACAATGTACATTATTTTCTAATTTTGTACATTATTTTCTAATTCAAAAGAGCTGATATATGTGGTCAAGTTTTTTTTTTTTTCTAATTTTATACACTATTTATAAATTTCGTTGATATAAGTGAATGTTGGTAGCACAGGTTAAGAGCATAGATGAAGCAGCGGTAGTTGCGGTAAAAAGTGAGAAGACTGAATTAAATCAAGAACAGTGAGAAGACTGAATTTTTATACCAACTTGCAAGGTTAGTGAATCACCATAGAATCATGATTTATTTACTCCTAATTAGTTCTGATTTTCGGGGTTATTAGGTTCCTGTTGCATCATAATGTGTTGGCTCTTTGAATTTCTATTTTGAATGAGTTTGAGAATGCAGAATATGAATGAGTTTGAGAATGCAGAATATGAATGAGTTTTCTGTTTTTTGCTGTGTTGTGTTGTGCTGTGCTGTGTTGTGTTGTGCTGTGCTGTTTTTTTCCTTCTATTCTATGGTTGAAAACTAGTATAGTAATCATTCAACGAATCCAACCCAAAAGTGTATGCTTGTTAAGTTCTGAAGCACTAGGAAAAACAAGTATATAAGATCATTGTTGACAGTAGAAATACACTCCAGAAAATAAAAAATTATGGATGAATTTAAGTTGCATGTATGATGAGGGGAATTTTTTAATACATGCATTCAATTACATCACATCACATGTAAATTGTGATTCTAACCTACACTCACATCACATGTAAATTATGAAATGGAATACAATTAAAATGAACTTTGGAGGAGTCTTCTGCACCCTTATACAAATGTCATTCTTCAAAAGTCTATATGGTCTTCCTCTACCATAGCATCAGATATATATGTGTAGGAATTAGGACAGGCTTAGAAGGAGAGCTCAAAAGCTTAAACACAATGAAGCCTTGAAACCTACAGCAATAAAATTAGCATAGCATCTTAATTCAAAAGCTTAGGCCAGCAATGAAAGTTGAACATTGAAAGCTTCAACACAATGAAAGTTTTTCTTGTGGTATTTTGGTTTGGGAGATTTTAGTCAATTTTGGTTTTTATTGCTTCCTGGTGCCGTGTATTTTAGTTAGTTAAGCTTTGCTTAGAAGCATTGTTTGTATTTTTGTACTCTTGCAGATCTTGTGCTTGATCATTTATAATATTAGCTCTTTTTGCCTTCTAAAAAAAACATTTCACTGTTTAGTGGTCTTCTATCATGCTTTCACTGATGTGCTGTGCTGGTCCTGCTGTTTTTGTTGTGTGTGTGTTGTAACTTTGCTAAAGCTTTTTGTGTTTGTATTTGTTGCAAAAGACCCACAAGGATCTACTAAAAGGATAAAACTCAAGATTTGGGATGTCGTTAACTTACCTAACGGAGAACGTGTGATTGTTCAATTTGATGAACATGGTGCTGCATATGGTGAAGCACAAGGCTTGCTTGCAGGATATTGTGGAATTTTAGCAACAAATGCCACGTTATTTCCGATTAATTTTGAAAAGTGGAATGGAAAAATGGGCATGCCAAAACATCTAATGTGGTGGAAGCAACATCTAATGTTTTTTAGATTATATATAATGGTAGAACAAGAGATATTGACTCTATGTTTTGTTATGATGATATCCCTTTTAGAGGAAGACATATTTTATGCTATTATTAATTATGTTTTGTATTGTCACAATGTCACAATTGATATTAGATTATATATGGGTATTTTGGACTACAATATTTAAGTTATTGACCATATTTATTTTTGAATTGAGTCATGTATTGATAAAATTTAAATCTTACAATACCATTAAATTGCAATTAAAAATAAGTGTAGCTTAGACAAAGAAAAAAAAAATTATATCATTTTATTAGAGGAGGTTAAAAACTCCCAGAAAACAAACAAAAAGGAAATTTAAAAAAAAAAAAAACAATGTATCTAAGGAGGTTAAAAACTCCCACAAATAAAACACTCATATTGCGGAGGTTTTCGATATGAATACCAGGGGTCGCAAAAAACCCCCGCAGATAATTTGTGGGATTAGTATAAGCGGGAGTTTTCAAAAATCCCGCAAAACATTCTGCGGAGGTTAAAAACCGCCGCAAAATAGCAAAAAAACCGCCGCAATCCATGCGCGTTTTTTGTAGTGTTCTTAGCATACCACTCGAACCTCTCATCAGATGAACGTGTCGGCAGGCCTTGTAGATGAAGACAAGACAATTGATTAGTCATTTGCTTCTCGGAATTTTCATTTCCAGCGTCAATTTGTATCGTTTGGCCAAAAAGCACAAGTTGGTGTGGCTTTGCATGATCCGGTTTCTCTGAAGATTGTGCAGAAGTTGATATCAAATTCGAGCATGAAACGTTCTCACTGGTGTTCGGCTTTTGCAATGCCGAGTTATTAGGGACAGTCATCGGCATTGTCGCAATATTATTAAACGGTTGTTGGAAACTAGGCTGAAAGAGACCTAATGGAAATTTATGAAAATCTGGTAAGGTAAGACCAAAATGACCATGCCTGGCTCCCTGCATGCCAGCAGGAGTAGTTTCGGGTAAATGAAAAATTGGAATATTAGGAGTTAGAAGGTTGTTTGGAAAAGTTGGTATTGAAAATTGGCCGTCAAGTGGGAAATTTGGGAGTTGAGGTAATCTCAATTTCTTCCTAGGCGGTATGAAAGGGGAAAGAGGGATCGAAGGCATGTTCGATACTACTTCAACCTGCCACGGATTCACCCTTTTCACATTTTTAAGTAACTCAGGTTCATCCCATGTAACCTAAAAAGTATGACATCAGAAAATTATTCACGGCTGAAACAAAGTTAAAAATGTAATTCAAAATGACATAGTAATATGCAATAAAAAGGACATTGTGAAATTCATTAGTATTAAATACTAATCTAATTCTCTTCTTACAATTTTATTAGGTACCAACAATGTTCCATTGTATCTATATTACCATAAACAAATATTTACATTAACTTGCTAATTTTGAATGTATTCAGAGTAAAATATGTGAATGCCCTATGGGATACCTAATGTATGATAGCGATGTAGGTATAGGATTTTTAGCAAATTCTAATAATAGGAAGCTTCCAATTTATGGTACTGATGAAAACTTAAAAGGATTATGCTTTGGAAAAAGAAAATGTTGCAAGAATACACATTCTATGGTGGAACAATAGTGATTTGTATAAATTCCACAAGGCATAGCACTATAGTGCCATTATAGCAGTTATATGACAACTTTAACCAAAATATAAGTAAAATCTAACTAACTTCACCATATTTACCGTTATTATTCTCAAAAGATTCATCAACAAAACAAGTTCTCATGTAAATTAATTCCAAAGGGAGTATATAATAATCATGTATATACCTCGAGAAGTCTCCACATAGAATCAGACCATGACGGATCAGCAGCCTGAACAGAAGCCAACAGTTCCGATAAACCAACTTATCCTTGACGAGTCCTCAGTTTCAATGGCCATCTTGAACCTCATTCCAGGACACCACCTAATCTGAAGTGCTATTCCAATTAAAGAAGTTTTCACAAAAAACTCAGGAGTACCCGACCGAGGATAATAAACCACATCAAACGGCTGCATATTAGTACCGAGTTTTATTGCTTCAATAACTTCTAGAGCTTTCACCTTCCCCCTACCCATCATTCCATCACTTATTAGCAATCCATTGCCTTTACCGTTTCTTCGAAGTTTATTATCTTCCTCTCCCGAAAATGATGTAAATCCTCTGTAAGGTGGTGCAGGGCAAATTCCAATTCCACTACCAGATTTCCACCCTGACAAAGGATCGACTCCAACATTATTTTGCCTTTTAGCCCTCCGAATTCCAACATGAAGATCGCCGTTTTCAGATCTCAAAAACACAATTGAATCCCCAGACGCAAGTTTCTTGTCGCTGACAAAAGGACTCCATCCAGTTGTCAACAAATGCCTCTTCGGCGTGCCCCTATAAACATGCCTGAAATGCCACTTTTCGCCATGAACATCCTTGGGAAAAATATCCTGAAGAGGAGGGTTAGCTGAATAGTCCAAACGAGGAAAAAGCGTTTCGGCACAATATCTAGGACAAGAAAAGCCACCACCATTGTTTGCATCAGATTGTGTCAAGGTTTTCGCAAAAGATTGATGTTTATCCTTAGTTTCAGACACGTTGATGCCAGCAACACCATCATTATCAAAACTAACCTGGTTAATATTCATAGGAACAAGCCTGAGTTTTGCATACACTTCATCCGTCTCATGATTAGCCATATATCTTATTGCTTCAACTCTACATGGAATGAAAGATGGAATCTTGGATGGAACTATGGAGTAAGCACTGAAATTCACCGGCTCACATGCATGCTCGGCGTGACCCTGAGGGAAGTAGAAGACATGTGAGTTAACTTCTGGCATTTGCACCATTCCTCCTGCAATTGCATGCCATAGCTGAGGGTCCACACTCTTGTTTACATTTTTCAATTTCTTCTTTGACTCCATATTCATCTCAGTTGCACATGGATTGCAACCCTTTCTTTTTGCTTTCATTGTCAATTCCTGTAAGATATTTTAAAATTATACACATCACTAAAATTAAATGAAAAAAGATAGGGAATAGATTTTCTTTAAATAAAATCCATCACTTTCAAGTATGTAAAATGCATTTTATGAATGGAAAAGTGTTTAGTTGGGATCCAATTTCTGTTAGGATATAGAATAATAGATATTAGAGTAGTTAGAGAAGTTAGTTTGTTATTTGGATTGTAGTTATTAGTTCTTAGAGAAGTTAGTTTGTTATTTGGATTAGATAGAGTGCATGTGTATAAATAGGAGAATACAAATCGTGAGTATCTATTCAACTCCAACTTTAACCACTAGTTAACTACTTTTTGGTCGGACTTTTATGCGACAAAATTACGCTCAACAATCCAAGTCTTTTTTAAATTTAAATATAACTCTACGTTTAAATTATAGAAAATTTGAAAACTAACTATCTTTTAATTTAACATTTTTTTGCTAAAATATTTTCTATAATAATCTGTTTTTTTTACTATTATATAAAGACAACTTTAAAGTTAACCGTTTACTACTTTTTGTTCGTCCTTTTCCCTAGACAAAGTACACTTAACACTTCAATTCTTTTTTTTAAATTTAAATATAAATCCATGCTTAAATTATAAAAATTTTGAAAACTAACTATCTTTTAGCTCAACTTTTTTTCGCTACAAAACTTTCTATGACAATTTAATTTTTTTCTTCAAAATTAAATTAAAAGCCAACCTAGAATATAAATATAACAAACACCAACTCTTTCTTTTGAAAATCCTTACCCGCTAGCAACACAAATTCTAACATTTTGTCTATAAGAATATAGGAGTGTAGAATGAGAAATTACTTAAAAAATTGTGTAAAAAACATAGTGTTATAGTTGGTGTTGCCATCACTTTTCTTATGAAATTATTGCCTAAAAACCATACATGATCATGACAAAACTAAAAACACAAGAATAAGTGCTACTTGTCCACAACAAAACTAGAAACCCCCAACAATAATTCCTCACCAAAGTAATTTCTTAGGTTTAAGGCCAAAATTACAATGGTCCCAAATTTTGATGCCAAACCAATTCTAATTTGAGAAGCTTATTTGTTTTCTTTATTATCTATCGACCAAATTTGGTTTTGTTAGAAACCATAATTTGAATGTTTAATATCACGAAACAACCTTGATAAACTAAGTAGAAGGTTTTGTAATTTTATTTTCAAAACAAAAAAAAGTCTCACACTGAAGTAAATGATAAAGTAAAACAATAGTTGTAATAATAGAGAAAATAAGAACCTGTTAATAAAATGAAGAGAGATGAAATGGAAATGGAAATGGAAATGGATGAGTGCGAGAGTCACTAGTGTCTGTGTCTGCGGAGGGAGAAGAGGAACAAACATCGTAAATAAACAAACACAAAAATCCTTAACTGACTCGACGATAAGGTTTCCAATTCCAACAATATCTCCACAAAAATAGCTCAAGTCAAAAAACCTAGCGAAAAACATGTTTTATATGTTACAAAAACAGGGTTATGTACTTGGTATGGTGAATGTTGGCGTTCAAATAGGGATTCTGAATATATATATATATATATATATATATATATATATATATATATATATATATATTAGACACCGATGCACACGAATAAAACGGAAAACAGCATTGTGTGTTTACGTGTTTGTTTTTTTTTTTTTTTTTTTACTTATTACTAACAAAAAAAAGAGTATCTAATTTGTGAGTCAAAACAAAACCAAAAACAAAAAAAAAATACAATTTTGCCACTATTTGTTAGAAGTTGTCACTTCAAGAATTAAATATTATCAAATGTCAAAATGTATATGGCATAAATTTGGATTAAAATATAATAGTTCATGTCCTATAGTTCAACCGACAAAAATGTTAAAATTATTAACTTGGTTATCGCGATCAAAGTTTGAATCCAAACTCCTCTACTTATGTGTGTAGATTTTCAATAGTTATTTATGTTTTATCTATCTATAAAAAAAATATTGGACTAAATACATAGTATAGCATATGCTCTCTGTCTTTTAAAAGTGTCATGTTGACACTTTTTCTTTTTCTTATATGTACAAATTTTTACGTAAATCTAATATCATTTAACATGTTTGATAAGAGTTTATGCACTTTTATTAAACATTGTTAATTTTGATGGGTCTCATTAACAAATCAAATGATTTAGATTTGTGGAAAATTTTACATATGGATGATCTATACGAAATAAATTTAACATCTAAGAGTCAAATTTGAAAAATATGTATCAAGTAAAAACATATTGAACGATGCAACATTACATCAGTATAATTTGGTCCCCCTTCTTTCCACCGTATAATTAATTATTGAATTTCACTCCACTTAATTAATACACTAACTACAATTAGTGAATATGTTTTTTTTTTTTTGGAAGAAGCTAAACTAGACCACTGAAATTGGCACAAGAGAGAATCGAACCTGAGACCTTGAGAGGTGCACACTCCAAGGTCGCAAGCCAACACCATCAAACCTACCCAAGAGGGTTCAATTAATAAATATGTTTCAGTAAATGATATGAATTTTATAGTTGAAATAAAAAATATTTGTATTCTTAAGACTTAAATTTAGTTTTGGTCCCCTATATTTTTAATTGCACAATTTTGGTATCCTATTTTAGAAATTTTGAGAAATCTCTAATTTTGACCATCTGATTTTTTTTATTAGGCAACCCACTTGGGTTGGTCTGGTTGTGTTGGCTTGAGACTTTGGAGTGTGCTCCTTCCACGGTATAAGTTTGGATTCTCTCTGGTGCCGATGGACCAATTTGGCTTTTCCAACAAAAAAAATTTTGATTTCAGTCGTAACCAAGTGTACAGAGGCAAAAGAAGATCTTTAAATGATACAAGAAACATAAAGTGAATAATTTACTACCACGTCATCAAATTGGATGGTCAAAATCAAGGATCGATCTTCTTCTTTTTTTTCAAAATAGGAGGCTAAAACTACATTTAAGTCTAAGAACTATGTACAACTTAAATGTAACATTTAATCTAAGATAGAGGAAGTGTTTTGCCAAAATAGGGGGCTAAAAGTGATTTAGATGATTGTCATATATTGATTTGATAAGAGAGTCGAAGTAGAGGAGAGTTTTTGGCAAAAGCTTCGGGCTAAAGAAAATTGCTAAGGCAAAAGTTAAGACAAAAGTGGATAAGGGAGGGAGACTCTAACACTAAAAATTACATGCTTGTTTGGAGGGTGTTGAAAGAGGCAAAATTAACAAATCGAATTAAGAAGGGAAAAAAAATGTGTGGAGGGTGTGGAAGCAACAAAGGGAGAAGTAAGACTGAGTGGGCTTACTTTCTAGCAGTTGTCTATATATGATAATGAGGGTTTGAGAGCACCTTAGAAGTTAGGGAAGTCATTTGGAGTTGTGATGAAGATAAGAGCTGAGGTCTTGATGGTTCAATTTTAAATTTATTAAAGATTGTTGAAGCTTTATCAAAGAAGAGTTAATGGATTTTGTAAGAGAATTCATAGTAATTCAATGTTGCCTAAATTAAGTCATCTAGAAAACAGACCTATTTATGTTGTATGTACAAAATCATCTAGAAAATTCTTGCAAACAAATTGAAAGAAGATCATTGGAAATTGATCACAAAAAATCAAACTACATTTGTGTCTGGGATACAATTGTTAGATGGAGCTGTGGTTGTTAACAAAATAATTCATTTGGCAAATATGAAGGTTGTTTTCGAAATGGTTTCATGTTGTATCATTAATCCAACATTGGTCTTATATATGATTAATTATGTATTATGGATTGTCAGTTAAGTTAAGTGTAATTTAAGTGATCTAATAAGTTTTTGTTGAAAGTGAACTTATGAGTATTTAATAGGTGTGAGCATCTAATGTGTAGAGACTAAAGGGTAATTCTATTTTTATGATGGGTTAAAATAGAAATACTTATAGTTGACCTTAATTTTGATTCTGTAAATAAAAAGGTCATGATCCCTAAGTCAAACACACAAGTCGCATCGCCGTTGTTGTTGACATCACATCATTACAATGAGATATAGAGAACATCAAAAGAGTTCTCTTAGTGAGAGTGTGCGTTGATCTAGAAGCTCATACCACATTAACGCTATCCAGTAATCATGAATTCAGATACGCTTCTACATATTATCGTTCTTGAAAAGACAAGATACAATTATAGTAGTTGTAAGTCGCACATGCTTGAATGCAAATAGGATTCGAACAGTCGACCTTACAATCACAACCAGCGCCCACAAGGCTACACCCAGAGGCGGAGCCCTTCATGGGCTAAGGGTCCGGAAAATTTAAAAATTAACGGCTATAGGTTCATTTGCGAGATTTTATACAATTTTGCGTCGGTTTTAGTTTTCGGCAGATCCAAATCCCCGCAAAGTGGTATAGTGGCCCACCCATTTTTTTTTTTAAAAAAAAAAAAACTAAATTATAAGGTCTATTTTGCGAGACTTTAAATAATTTTTCAACGATTTTAGTTTTCGGCGGTTTCAAAAGTGACATACTTGATTTTTTTTCTTCATGTTTATACTTGGTTGGTTAGCGGAGGCTTATAAACCTTCGAATTTGCATGGGTTCCAAATCTCCCGTATATTGTCCTGTCAACGGAAAATTCTCTTAGTTAACGGTTGTACTATAAAAAAAAGTTCCATAATTTATAGTAGTTGTAAAATATGTGATTCATTTTTTTAAAGTATCCACCCTAGCTTTTTAGCCAAATGTCATTTTAACTTTGTGTTTAATGCTTATTAAAACTTTAATTTTATGTTTATATATTATAGTCTATTTTAGTAGCTCATCCTAACTTTTTTGTTCCGACTCTACCGGTG
The DNA here is from genome assembly GCA_018208015.1 of Medicago ruthenica. Lineage (NCBI taxonomy): Eukaryota > Viridiplantae > Streptophyta > Magnoliopsida > Fabales > Fabaceae > Medicago > Medicago ruthenica. The sequence goes on from WNNG01000473.1 coordinate 109,737, forward strand.
GCTACAACCACTTTACCAAGAGGTACATTTTATCTTTTTTTTTCCTTGATAAATAAGCCTAACCATTACAATCTTCCAAATTTATATTTTGGAAATTCCTCTCATACACTACTTCATCATTTTACAGATATAGAAACCTTATTTTTGGTTCATGGTACTGAGAAATATGCACATAAGAACATGTTACAGTTTAAAAATTTACCAATAATACGATTATCGACAGAAGCTAGGTGATGCAAAACCTATCACTTTAGCTTAAGAAAACTGAAAACAGATTTGAATGGTAGTATAGAAGCACCATGTGACCTAACATAACAATAAAATATTCCCTGGAAGTTACGTTTGCAAGGTAGTGGTCCTAGACATTTTTATGTTTGCCAAAATAAGCACTGCATGATGCACATTCAACCGTTTATACTGGAGTCAATGACCTAGATCAGCTCTTGAATTAGGGCAAGTTGACTGATATGAATAAAGAGAGAGTTTTTCCTCTGACCCTACGCTCCTTCCTTTTTTTACTCATTGCTTAAATATCAACAGTTGTCGGTGTCAGATTCCTTTTTTAGACAACAAGCTCTCTATGTACTACTCCTACAACATTACTTTCACCTTCTATTTTTATTTCATTGTTCCCTTAGTCCTTGCTTAGAACAATACTCCCTCGGATCTTTATATATAAGCATCTATTTGATTAAAAATTTGTCCTTAAATATAAGCTCATTTTCAAATTACTAGATGTATTTATTATTATTTTCTTAAACATACCTCTAATTAATACTATTAGCTTGTCTTGAAATATGAAGAGTCAAATTTAATACATATGCAAGCAAATGACAATTTGGTAATATTAACACACAAAAATACAAAATAGACACATTAATTGCACAAACAACTTTTCTTAAGAAATAAGAAAAATACAAAAGGGACTTATATATAGAGAGACGGAGGAAGCATTTGGTGTGTATTTGGTTTTACTTATAAAATTATTAGTATTTCTATCAAACACAATTTTGTCAACAAATGTCTATCAAATATTAACCAGGAGATCAAGACTTCAAAGCATGAAAACCAACACAAACCATGAAATTTGTCTAACAAAAATAAATAAATAAATTTTGACAACAAATACATATGTTTGATTGGTGTCACCTAGACTATTTGTCTAGAATTGATAAAATATTTAAGTTTTAACTTTAAACTTATTTTTAGATATAAAATATCATAATATAAATCACTTTACTTTAAACTTCATTGTAACCTAATCAAATTTTATTCAAAATCATACTTGACAAGTGCTGGTCTAAAAACACACAACAAACATTTTACTTTTTTTTAGGAACACACCGAAACATTTTACATTTGAACAAACATTTTACATTTTGAATGTTCAAAAGTTAAAAAAGAAGAAAGCTCATAATGGAATTTGTTCCATACTTATAGTTTTGTAACCACCTCCCACTTTCCCATATAGCACAGTGAAGGCATCTTTTCTTCTTTTCTAAAACTAATTCTAATAACAAGAACTTCTGAAGGAATCAAAAGGGTATATACACCACCTTGATTAGAGCTGTTGCCTATAATTCCTCTTTGCAATGCCCTGTTCCACACTACCATTTCAAAGGTATACATCAAAATCCATTGACCAACTATACAACTACTCAAAGCTTCTCAAGATATATGTGTAACACAAACTCTTCGGATAGAATGTGTATTTGGTGTCAAACATGTGTCAATGTTTGACACCGCTATATGCTACTACATATAATCAATTTTATTTTCTTAAATTATCACGATGGTTTACATGTCAGTGTTAGTATTATGTCTAATGTGGTAGTGCCTCATATATCTCAAAACATATATAGCTCCATTTATAGAAAGGAAGTTCTTTCAACCACTAGAAATTGTTAGATGAAACCGGGGACCAAAGATAGCTATTGTATTGTCTTCAGATAGATGCATGTGCCACATGACCCCTTAAACTTTTCTTTGAATACCATGTTGCCCTTGAAAACACATGGCATTGTCTCATTTGTTGGAGAATAAATGGCCTACAAAATTCAATCTCTTTGTGCAACATGAATGAGCCTAGGAAGAATACTATCTATTCAAATTGCACTTCCACTATCATGAAATTGGCCCCGCTCACCTAGTCCCTCTCTTGTCTCTTGTCTTTAGTTCTCTGGACCTTTTGAACTCAAAATTTAGTTACTTCGAGACAAGCCTTGAACATCACTGTCTTATAATCGGTCCCATTCTTTATTATTGACACTTACCAATATTTAAGTTGGACCATAGTTCAACACATTTCCACCATCAATTCATGTATCATGTTTGTCCCAGTTTATATCCTAATTAAACTCTTATGCCTTCTGTTTTTTATACTTACTTTTTTTTATGAAATATGTTTCTGTTTTTGATAGTTAACACTAATGTTTTTTTAAAAACGGGCATGCAACCACAAATTTAGTTGAAATTTAAAGTTTTTCTTTTTATCTCCAACTACATTGAAATTATGAATAAATTGTTCGTGAGAACTCAAATTCGTATCATGATTGAAAGAATAACTAGTCAAACTTTATTTACATCTAAACCGAATTCTAAATTACCAGAAAGCTCGTCCCCGAGAGCTAGAAGGTTAAGATAAAAAAAAAAAAAAAAAGTACATTGCACTTGTAAGTTGTAATTGTCAACGCAAAATGGTATTTGGAAACAATTTACCATAATATTATCAAGAATTGTGATACAGCCATGATAGCAATTTAAAATCTTGATCAACGCAAAAGATGAGGATGACTCCTAAGGCCAGTTAAATATAAAAACTACTAATCAACATTAATAATAGGTTAAGAAGAGAGTACTTACTTACAAGTTACAACTTTAATAAAATCAAAGTTTATAACAAGGTACTAATAAGTAATTTAACTTTCATAGGTTCAGGTCAATCACAGTAATTTACATAAGAAATAAAAGGATTAAATAAAAAAACAGAATACGATAGTTGAAAATAGCTTCTTCTTCCACCTCCAAAATTCTATATCATATGGTCTCATCTTCCGTGCAAGTGAAGTAAACATAGTTAACAGCTACCTTGAGATGTCATAATCTTGAGGGTATGCTAGCTGCTGTTCCATCTGCCAGCTCAACTTGGAAGCAACACCCTCATGACATGGAACATACTCCTGTAAATTAATTTCAAATGTTATAGTAGCTAACTGCATAATTTTACAGATGATATAAATGAGCTTATTGTTTTTAACTTTTTTTATCTCAATTTACAAAATTTTCAATTATCAACTTATATAGTATAAAATCACTTAAATCAAAGAAACATCTGTTTGATGTGACTTTTCTATTGAAAAATCAAAGAAAGTGATTTCACATGGGACATTTGCTTCAACTTGTGAGAATCAGATTGAAAAGAGTTGTAACTGTAATAATGCCAACAAACCCTTGCAATAACTTCTTGGATAAACTAGAGGATATTGGACTGATTAATACTTTTTTTTTTTTTACAATGGACTGATAAATACTTGATATGTCAATTTTTGTTTCATTGCAATAAGATGCAAATACCTATAGTTTTTTGAGTTAGGACAAACTAGTTACCTCCAATTTCTTAACTAACTCTTTTGCAGTTGGTGCTGATACAATTATGTGACGAGCATTTGGACTAATAAACCCTTCTTCCACAGCTTTGTCAATGAATGACAACAAGGAGTTAAAGTATCCATCAACATTTACTAATCCAACCTACAAGTTTGGAATTTTAAGCCAGATTAATTCATAAATAATAATAATTATAATATACATAAAGATATAGATTCCTCAAAATTGGACATGTCAATTATTACCGGCTTGTCATGAATTCCAAGTTGAGCCCATGTTATGACTTCAAGAAGTTCCTCTAGAGTTCCATATCCACCTGCATAAGTTAATTCAGAAAATTCAATATTGAGAAACATAAAATAGATCATCCATGATTATAATCTGAATTGTAGCATCAATGTTTTTTAGGTCTATGTGACGGCAATGTGACCACAGTTGAAGCTACGTCAAACACATTTGACCGCAATTCTAGACAATATCATAGACCGCAATGCGACCTTGATTTAAATAAATTCTTGGTATTTAGTAAGTATCACTTTGTGTCCAAATGTAGCTATGGATGTGGCAGTGTCAGGGGAAGGTTATAACTTATAATTATAATTTATATAAATCATTCCTTCGGAATCAATTTTCTTAGGAGGATCCCAAGAAAGAGTGATTGAAAACTCTGTCTTTGCGTGCCTCCACTCTCTCTGTCACTAAATTTCAATACTCAAAATAAAATAGGGAGTAACAACTAGTACTAGCAGTAGAAAGGTTATTGAAAAGGATCAAACAATGTCAGGTGCAGGTGCTAATTGGAAACGTTATCTTATGAAAGTTCCTTTTCTTTACTTTCCCTTATTTATCAAATGAAGCAAGTTTTGTAGAATCACGCCACTGTTCAAACAAAAGTAGTGGAAAAAATGGCATATAACCTGAACCATAGTTGATCAGAGCCGCAGAAGCTATGATTTTCAGTCCAATATTTTATATTTTAAGGGATAAGGTAAGGTAAGGTCACTATCACTATTCATTATCAAGTAAGCTTTGAAGGGTTGTTCTTCCTTATTAATCATAAACATTGGAATGTGTGAAGGAAAGCCATGAAAGTTGTTTTGGAATTAGTAGTAGTTTGAAGCAAAGAGAAAAGAGGCACACAACACATAATACTAATATTTTAAAACAACATGATTTAAGGCACTTTCTTCTTATAATAATTAAGAAATTCCTTTCTTGTCCTCAACTCAATGAATGGACCACACTAGTCAAAGTTATTCATTACTTGTGGTTGTGACTTCCAAATCAAATCAACAAAAACATTTTTTAATTAAACATTTTAAAAATGAAAGATAAAAAGGTTTAGCAAAGAAATAAACCCCACAAAACACAACAATACTTGGATTAGTCTAGAAAGTTAAACAACTTTACCAGACAAAAAGAAACCATTCTGTCTAAAAAGCAACCAAGTAAACAACAAAAGAGTAATATGAAAATGTCGGTGAAACAATTGTTTTTTCAAAGGAATCAAACAATGAGATATGGTAATTTTTTCACGCTATAACTAGAAAATGCTAGAAATTAACACACAAATTGCATGCTAACCTGGTAAGGCAATAAAAGCATCTGAATGCTTAGCCATCTCAGCTTTCCTTTGATGCATATCAGCAACAGCCTTAACTTCTCCTACTGTTTCACCAGTTAGCTGCATAATGGCATCAAAGCAAAGACATAAACAACAATTTTTAGGCAAAATCTAATAAAAAAAATAGAATTTTTTAAATAAAAAAGAAAAGAAATGGTTTTTATTTACTAGCTCTATGGTACTAAATATAAGAGAAGTCGGATCAATAAAAGTTAATGTATCCGATTCAATTTGAACCAAATACATTAACTTTTGAGCGAGTAATTAGTACACTTTATTATGAGAAGGTAAAAGGGGTTAAGCTTTTACTAGACAAATACCTCTCGAGGCATGAGTGTCTTGGGAATAACTCTGCAACAACAGACAATAAAATGACAAAGATAGTGTTAATTAATGAGTAAAAGAGGTTAACAAAAGCATGGTAGTTACTCATTGACCAAGTGATTAATTTTTTGTTCTCTCTCTTTTTACTCCCAAACACAACTTTGAGAGAAAAAGAGATTTTTTTTTTTTGAGATAAACAAAAATGATGATGAAAACTGAAAAGAGGGAAAAGTGTTATATACCCAATGACATGGCGACCACCATCATGAACGGCTTGAGAAACTAAACCCATGAGACCAATGCTTCCTCCTCCATACACAAGATCAATGTTTCTTGAAACCTTCACACAACAAACAATATCATTAGTATAAAATACTATGAAACAACAAAACCAAATAATGGTGGTGGCTATGATTATGTATGATGTCAAAAATGAACAATGAATGACCCATGTGATGAAAGAAAAACATTTACATTAGTACAAGTACATTTTTAACTGTTACTTTGAAATGCAAACAGTGAAGGTAAAAAAGTGAGAAGAAGAAAAAAAGCACAAAAAATGATTCTTCAACAGACAGCATTTTTTAGTCCGTACAAATGTTTGGTTCAGAGTGATGCTTAACTAAAAAGCTTAATATGAAACAAAAATGAAGATTCCAATTTAATTAAACACTTTGATTAATGTTTTTGGGCTTAATGTATATGATGGAAGAAAAAAAACAATTCAAGAATGACCAAATACAGAGTATATAACCTTACAAAAACTGAAATTCACTATAGAAGCAGAATAATAAAGATGGTCATGTCACATCATAATTATTTTTTATGAATATTCTCATAAGATCCATATACACCATTTCAACTCACTTATTGAAAAACTGTGGCTAGAAAAACAAAAATTAGTATATAGATTAAAAAAAAAAACTTGATATGTGTATATACATACCAATTCATTGCCAAGGTGAATGGCAGCATCTTGATAGGCAGTTTTTTTACCAGGACTACTTCCACAGAAAACACAAATTCTTTTGAACTTTGAAAGCCTTATCTCACCATTTCGTGAGTCCATTTGTTAGTTGGAATAAAAAGGTAACTAACTAGGTAGTTAGTTAGTTTGTATATAACTTAGTAACAGTGAAAGACAAAGATAAAGGATAATGAAGAAAAAGAAAAGGTTTGAAAACTATAGAGTGAGTCTCTATGCTTCTTTGCCTTGGTGTCTCATCTCATCTTATGTCTCTATATATATAAACCCAATTGCTCTTCGCACGTGACTGCCTAGGTAGCATGCTTCTACTACTATTGTCTATTGTATATGTATTGCGGTCCCAACTCCCACTTATTAGTTATTTACTCTTCAAAAATAATAAAAACAATGGTGTTGATTTTATTTCTTAAATTAAATAGATAAAAATAAAAATTAACAGTATAGTGGTATGATAGTGTCTTTTTTTTTCTAAGGGAGTATAGAAATAAAATTTGTTTTTTTTTTGTATAACTTTAAAGCTTAGAAATTTTGGTTTTAAGAATTCAAAACATCAATGAAATTTCACGATTAAAAGTGTTTACAAAAGCTTTTATATTGTTAACGAAATTTGAACTAATTTAACTTTGAATATGAATCACATTGTTATTAACTAAATTGATTTTTTTTTAGGTTATCGAAGTTTCTATCACCGTTTAGTAGTATTAATCTTTGTCGGAAAATTTGTGAAGCATACAAAGTGGATTCTCACTTTTCAACTGATTATTTTGGTACGCAAGAGTCAGCGATCAAACCTCTGATCACTTGTTTAAAGAACTCAAATTCTTTACCACATAAACTACTCTATTGTTGGTCAACTAAATTGGACTTTAGTTGGTGATAAATTTGCTTTCTAAAACTTATTTTAAAATAATTTAAAATATAGTTATCGATATAAAGTTTAAATTACTTTTTTGTTGCTTTTAAATGTTTAATTTATTGATTTGTAGTTTTACCGACAAATAATCAAAAGATATCAAAGAGGTATTTTATTAATGAATTTTTGACATTATATGCTTTTCAATGTTCACATCTAGGAGATAATATATGTGTCTCTTGTTAATTTTTTATTCTTTAACATTCCCTTTCACTAACTTAAGAGTAAAGTCAAAAAACATGCGTTGTGACATTGTCTCTTCTAATTGTTCAACATTAACGTCAACTGAAATTTGATAGAGTGCACATGCCTAGTCACTTGTAAAAAATCTCCGTTATGTTTTCACAATGTTTCATGTTTTTTTTTTTCTTTAGAATGGTGTTGTATTTCTCTCCTTTAAATTCAACTTTTATGTATAGTGCATTGAATCATCATGAAATAGTTTTTATTTTTATTTTGATTTAGCAAAAACAAGTTAAAACAATTTTATATTTCAACATGACTTTTAAACAGAATCAGTATTCTTATCTATGTAGAATATAGTTAAAAAAATTACATTTTTAACTATATGCGTGTAATTGAGAGAGTCAATGATTTTTACAAAATATATGTGTATGTGTCATTTAAGCATACATTAGAGGATGTTAATGCATTGAGTGAAAAAAAATGATTTCAATGCATTTATTCTTTGTATAAAATACGTGGAATTGACAAAATTACTTGTGTCACGCGACAAATGGTGAAAGGTGTTTCATACTTTCATGGTAGTGAAGGATGATATTAGACGACAATGTAACAGTGAAGGTGTTGAGTGGCAACGATGAAGATAAACTCACGGTAGCTATAGCATTGATAATGATGCCAAATGGCAAAGCAACAATGAGAATGCCAAGTAGAGATGGTGGCAGAGGCAATGGTCGACGACGATAAGTAGTGGTGAAGGATTTCGTATACTTTAGGATTAAATTGATAGTTTTCCTTTCTTTTTTTTTCTTTTACAAAAAAATTGATAAATTTCATATAGTTTTGCGATCAAAGATTGTCTATTATATTATATAACTCAGGAAGTAAATGGTTTACGTTAAGGGTCTCTCGTTAGATGAGAAATAGCTTAAAAATATTTTTATAAGTGAGAGTAGTCCTATTTTATAAGTCGATTTTGTAGAGTTGAGTTAGTCATGACTCAAATTATAAGATAGTAAAAAGCTTTTTTTAAGACTTGTTGGATTACCGCTATCAGGTCTTGTTCCATTTGTACATTCATAGGTGTGTAGGGGGGCGTTAAGAGTTTCTCAATGAATGACATAATGTCTGAACAAATGTTTATAAGTGACAATAGTTATAATCTTACACGACAATTTTGTATAATTGAATTAGGCCCAAAAGATTATAAGATGGTATCAAGGCATATCCAAAATCATTTGAGCCACCGTAATCGAGCAACTTGAGTCACGCTTTAATTATGTCCAATCATAGACGTTAGTGTGTGTTAAGAATCTCACATTGCATAAGATAAGGTTTAAACATGTATTAATAAGTGGCGGCAACCCATATCTTACAAATCAATTTTATAGGGTTGTGTTATGTCTAATATAAAACTCTAGGACTGGACATTTGAAACGTGACCTGTCTGGCTCAATAGATGTGACTTGATAGTATGTGGTCCAATGGATTATGAACATGCTCTGATACCATTTTAAAATTTAAGTTGAACCTAACTCACACTTACAAAATTAATTTATAAAATTAGAAATGTCTTTCTTTATAAACTCATTTCAAAACTCATCTTTATTCTAAAAACGTGGAATTTTCATAATAATTTATTCATAACTAATTTGTCCTGGCACATTGGCTACACAAGATCATGAAAACTTGTTTTATTTAATTTTTGTTATCTTGGCCAACAAGTATGCTTTAAAGTTAATAACATATTTTACTAAATTGAAATGAGTACTAGTTTCTTTCAGTTAAAAAAAAAATTAGTACTACTCGGTTCAAATCAAATGCATTGGTACCTATTAGGTGTTTATAGAGACAATTAAGTTACTACTAAAATATATTTACATTTTTATACTCTGATACATTACTTAAATCCTATCTATTTACACTCGCTCTATGTGCACTCATCGACTAGCTCAAAGTTTAAACAATCTTCATTTTCTTAAGCCCCCTTACCTAGTGTATGTATGTTTATATATTCCCATCTTGTACTCTTTCATTATAATTGTTGAGTTCAAGTGTGAATGAATAGTCAACGTTGATTATGATTTATGAGTGTATAAAATCTTGAATACTTAAAAGATGGTGACTCGTATATCCAATGTCTTTAAGGTTTTAAGTGGAGATGTAGGTCTCGATATATTAGTAGTCTTAAATCATTAGTTTGTTGTTGCTCATGTTGTTCTCTGTGACTCACCAATAAGTGGTATTAGAGTCTTGATCCAACTTGATGGGCAATCATGAGCGGATCTTAGTACATTGGATCGCATGTAGTCAAGAGGCTCGATGTTTTGATGGTCCTAAATCATTAATTTATTGTTGTTTCTTGCGCTTCTTTCGACTCGCCAACAATAATGTCTTTCATTACACTTTTTATATTCTTTTTTCTCTTTGATTTCCAATATTTTACTTTAAATCCTCTTTGTCATTATACTTAATGGTCGGCAGAAAGATCTTGCATGCCTCTAACTCTTGTGGGCGAGGATTTGAATCGTTTGTATGCCAAAGATTCTTGGTCTAAAAGGAGTTTGGAATGGTGGTAGATTTGAAGTCACATTCACTTATGGTACCAGTCCACTATTGCTCTTATTTCTTGTTAAATGAGAAACTTTTTTACCGGGTCATGAGAATCATTGAATTCCACCACATGAAAAATTGATCATGTGTATGTGGTGAGTCTTGATACTCGTGATATAAATCAATACAACTCTCACTCTGCATCCTCTTCACCCTTTCCACTTGTTTTGCACTGTATTGGTCCTTTACTGCTTGGTTCTTTAGCCAAAAGTGTGTGGAAGAAATCATTAACATGGGCTTTATCTGGAAGAGGACTTTGTCAACACAAAAAGTGATTTCATACATGACTTTTCAACCAACAAAAATAACGATGTACTAGTAAAACTGATAAGAAATAATCCTTCTAACCACCATAAAAAAAAAAAAAAAGTAAAACATAATGCTGCCCTCAAAAATAAAAAAGCAGAGTGGGGATCACCAATGTCTTTGATTTACCCTGCAAGACCTCAACACCATAAGAATTTTACCATTGTACAGTTTAGATCATCTGCCGCCGCATTATAGATGCAATAGTCACACTAAAATTCTATCTTCGTCTTGGTTTAAAATAAATGTTTTTTTTTTTTTATTTAGACAAATGTTAATTTATTTATGTTTGTTTCCAGCATGTAAACCCTAAACCTCATGTTTAGTACTCATTTGGTATTCCTCGACTCATCATCCGAATTGTGTGCTTGGGACTAATTTAAAGGGGAAATGTTAACAAGTTTTCGCAGAACATTCTTTAAGGACCTTAAAAGATAAGTTTTTATAAAAATTTGTGTATTCAATGTACAAGTATGTAGTATTACATGCATTTTTTACATTGGTCTGTTTGTCATATTGAAATGTATAAAGTAATATTGCTAATTTGGCTAATGTTTAGCCTTTGGTTGGTTCTTCGGCGATATTTTCGCGTTTTCACAAAACTACGGAAAGACTTTTGCATGAAGGTAGAAGTTCCATTTTATAGCTTCTTGAAATCACTGTTATTTTTCTTCAATAAACTTGCCGACGTGCATGCGTCTCTTGCCACCAAAGACACACTTAGTCTTTTTTGAGTATGATTTAGAGTACTCTTTATACTTTTTATATTACATATTTTGCTTATATAAAAGGATTCAAATCAGCTGCACTCATCTAGATTTTGATCTAACAGCTATGTAGCTGCTACACGTGTCTATTTGATTAGGTTTAACTCCACGGTCAATAATAAGTGTAAAAAATAAAATTTGAAAGAAAATGTGAGAATACTATAATTAATTAATTTTCTTGAATGGGCACTCCTGACAAAAAAAAAAAGAATTCTTATTTGGTTGGCGATGCAAATTTTGTTTATAGTGAAACAAGTTATGGGTAATCTCTGATGTTGCTTCAGTGATATTGAGCATTGTGCATTGATGATTGAAAAGAAAAATGTAAATGGGTAATGTCTTGTACTACCTTGTAGCCTTATCTGCCTTCCCTAATTCGACACCATTGTTGTGACATAGGAAACATTTGATTTTTAATTTACACGCTCCTTTCCTTTCCCCATATTCTTTCTCCCTCAATTCTTCATCCATCTTGTCCCTAATCCCATTCTTTGTCTCTCTTTCACTCACTTGATTCCATTCTCTCCTCTCTACTACCTCCGGGTTTATTTCCTTACATTCCAATGACCCATAACATTCAAACCATTCTTGTAAAAACATATGATATTTTTCTATATAATGATATCATGAATATGTTATGTGTCATGTGTTAGGCTTAATATACACAAATACACAAGTCTCACGTAATGAATTATAAGAAGAATTGTGTTATTTTGACACAAAAATTGACATTGAATTTCAACAAAATTTAAATAGGTGGTTGATTAAATTTTGAAGATGGTTAATAAATAATATAGGAAAAGGAAGCCAAAAGAAGAAATGTTATGTTAAAAATGATACTTTTTAAACTTTTGATGCATTGATTTCAATGCAAATACTACTATATTTGATTCCTTAACCAGTGTCTCGGAGGCATTGGTTAAGAAAACCGAAAAAGGAAATTTTATGTTTAAAATGACACTTTTTAAACTTTTGATGCATTAACTACACAACTTTCAATGCAAATACTACTATATTTGATTCATTAGTCAGTGCCCCGCCCGCGGAGCATTGTTTAGCATGACCCTTATAAGGTATGACAACTTATTATTAATCATCCATCGAACACAATTAACCACAATTTATTAGGAATTCAAATATACATAATTTCCATTATAATCATCCAAATTTTGTGTTAGAAAATACTTTTTTTTTTTGAAAGAGTGATAGAAAATACATGAATTTCATATTTTATAATATACATGATATATTGGTTAAAAAAAATATACATGATATATTTTTATTATTATTTTGAGAAAAATATACATGATATATATTGATCACAATTTGTATTCAAACATACACCTATAAATTACATGGTTAATAACATTCAAAGTCGCGGTTAATTTTGTTTATATAGATGGTTAATAAATTGTGATACATTTTACAATTTATTAGTTATCTACTAAAAAGAAAAAAATCGTGAATTTAAACTTCATTAACCACTTAGATTATTATCGAATGTTAATGTCAAATTTATTTGTGTGTCAAAATATCATTTTTCTATTAAAAAAGGTCCAGAGAGTTCAAACCCTTCAAACTAATATAATCACTAACTTGTTGATATTTGCCTATAAAATTACGAATACACAACAATTTCTTAACTGATGTTATGGGGTATAGTTATGACTTATGCATAAATTAATTGTTGACATTTTGTTTGTATCTGTTTTGACAGGATTATAATGACAAGAACTGAACACCCATGCCTTTAAGCTAGTATTGGTTGTTATGTTGAGTTCCAATCCCAAAATAGCTTCTGGCTGTGCTTGTTTAGCTTTATTATCATTTGTCTAGTTCTTGTCCTCCTCTATTTTGGATATTATAAACGCATAATCACTCTTTCTTAATTGGGGAATGAACTTCTGTATAAAAGTTGAAGTGAACCTCCTGCATGCTTGCACGCGCGTTTAAAGCATGTTTTTGTGTGTTATTGCAAAATGGATCTTAAGTGCATTGCTTGTCTTATTATCTATAAACATGGTGGTAACAAACTAGTACCAAGTAACATGCATGATTAACCTTAAGACAGTAGAAGAACTACTAATTAATTAAGGGACTTAAGTTGAGTTGTTAACACAGACAAAGGACAACGAATTCAATGTGTCTAGAAGAACTACTAATCAATTTTATAACACTATCGGAATTTATTTATTTTTTATTTGTTAATCTTCCGGTTCTCTTGAGAGTGGGATTTTAGTAATCTTGCTAAGGATATTTAATATGAGCATCTATTTCTTGTACGGTTGGGTTATACTAGTAGTTTTCTATTAAAAAAAATATTATAAAATGAGTCACATGAATAACTTTATATTATTACATTTCTACAAAATTGATTTATTCTAATACAATATATTAATTGGTCTCTCCAAAAAGTAAAGATAGAATATGCTTCTATAGTCACCCTTCTCTAGAGACATCAAAAAAATTTACTCTACGATATGAGTTTCTATTTAGCTTGACACTAAATAGATGAAACGCACATCATTGTAGATGCTTAAAGTACTTTTGATGTGAACCAGATATATTATGCGTACAATTGTATCAACTAACTAACTTATCATCTAGCATTTGTCAACAAAAAAACTTATCATCTATCAACTGGTTAACGTATCACCTACCGCTATAAGTGCATACGTCGTAAAACTAACTAATCAGCGATCCGATATTTTTTTCAAACATAGTCTATATCTTGCTTATGTTTGTGAAATTCATGAACAACAAGTGGGAAGTGTTTATGGAAATCCCAAAAAATAGAGTTAGTGCTGCATTAGGAAACGAATAGTGCAGATATTTGGATTATGAGGAGACTCAATGTAGGCCAAGATAAGACAATAGCAGCAATATAACGCTGTAAAGTGTCTTACAAATTGGTGTCACGAAATCGTGCACAACATAAATAGCCAGAAAAGAAACTAATGGGGAACAAGTTGATGAATATGTGAAGCTTATACAGAGTGTAAATGTATGTGAATGCCAACGAACGTGTGTTATGAATTTATCTGAAACATGATAGTGTTAGAGAGCAATACACTGTCATTCATCACCATCTAGTACTACCAACGCCCGACCTATTTCTTTACTGCTTTCATTCATTTTCCAATGCTTATCTTTTAAGCCATGATTTCTCCATAACTCTCTGGCTTTTCTCTGCTGTGAACAGAGTATGGTGAAATAATGAAAATTAATTATATATTTAATGGCACCAATATTATACCTTGTTTGTTTCTCTAGATAAATGATTTTGATTCTAAATCTTAATTAAATATGAAATCAAGTTATTTGTGTTATTGAAGTAATTATGTCAAAATTAACATTTTATTAGTTATTTAAGTGCGACAATATATGTTTTGTTCCGGAGTGAAACTAAAAAAATAAAATAAAAGAGAATAAAATTAAATGATGTTAATTGATTTGACTAAATTATTTTTATTTAATTTAGTTTATTTCATGTAAGTATGTCTAGATAATATTGATTGGGCTTGTGCTCGTGGAGGACTTTCTCTTTGTTCCAACTTCAATTCTCTTACCCACTTTTATGATGTATTGTTTGTTTTAGATTTTGTGTAAACCCCCGTAATATTTTCAATAATTATGATGGATAGAGGAGTGTAGGTTTTATAAACTACGGTTAACCTCAATTCGTAAGATATATGTGACTTTTTAGTGTGCCAAAACATGTCTCAATGACATGACAAATAATTTTATGAGAAATTATATTTGTACAACCATTTTGTGATAACTTTTAGGTCAATTTTCTCTCATATTCTTATTATGTTATTTCTCTCTATTGATTTTGTTTTCGTGTCAATAACTACGTTTCTATATATATCTTTGGTTGTCCACGTATGTGGCCTTTTTGTTTATAAAATCTAATGAAAAATACCCCCGCCTATCACATTTATAAGTAAAAAACTACTTTTAGATTAATTGAATATGACCAGAGAGGGTAAGTCACTTTCTGGTGGGCTTAAAATAAAGATTTTAGTAGTTTTATCCTTAGAACGACCAAATTTTGCATAGAAAATTATTATGTATTTATTATTTTTACATGTGTTTAAATTGTATTTTTAAGACAACTTTTATAATGGAATGCTTAAACAATACTCTTTTTACGTGTTTAAATATAACATGATTTATTGTAAATTCATAATGAGATATAAAATGATTCTTTCTAACCTTGCATTGCATGGTGGTGTGCTTCTCTTAATAAAAATAAGTTCACGTTCACAATTTGATTCTAGTTCAAATTTTGCATAATATTAGTACTAATTTTGTAAAGACTGTAATGATGCATAATGATGAGGGTTGAATGAGACTGGAAGCATCATATCATGTAAGGTAATGGTTGGTCAGATTCTGAAGCACTCATTCGTGTCTGTGATATTGTGGTGTTCTTGCTAGCTACCACAAAACTATGTCCAGTAATATAGTAACCCGTATAAGTATAAACGCGGCATAATCACTTTAGTTGCCCAGTGTTTCTGAATTCTGACACACACTCAGCCCCTCTACTTTGAGTGTTCCAAATATTTTTGTTTTTGCATTTATTTATGTACATATTAGGGACTAGTTATGTATTTTTGTTTTGGTTACCTCTTTCCCCCAACAAGATGCGACGTTTCATGGTTCCACCTTAGTCACTCATGTATACTTAAATTTCCAGAACTTTCATTTTCATTGTCTTCTTTACGTAAAAATCATCATCATAATTCATACAAAAGAATTTTCCCAGTTTTTTACAACAAGAATACAGGTGATCACTTAAAAGGTGGGTGGGAACTTGTGTGGGGTGTAAAGTTTGACAAACGCATTTTCATAGAAACTAACCATTTAATGTTCTTAAAGAGTGTCTAAGAGACAAGGTGAAGTTTATGTTACCCCTTGTTGAATTAGGGGTAACTTACCCCTAACGAAAAATATGATTCGATTTTGAAACGTAAAAGATAGAGATCACATATTGAATGAAGAAAATGAAGTTTGATGTTATTGAGATGAAAATGATAAGTAAGAAAAAACCCATCAAAGAGGTGTACATCACCCACTCATGAATGAGGGTAATTTACCCACAATGACAACTATGATTTGATCTTAGAACGAAAGAGATGAAAATCACATGTTGAATGAATGATATGAAAAAGTTTAATGTTCTTGAGATGAAAATAGCAACTCATTGTAATAATAAAGATGAAGAAAATGAGTTTTTTTTAGAGTAAATAGTCACTTTGGTCCCTGACTCTGCACTTCGCTGTCACATAGGTCCCTGACTCAGGATTAATTATAAAAACATCCCTGACTCTGTACTTCCGTTATCACTTTAGTCTCTGGCGTTAAATAATTCTGTTAAGTGATGATGTGGCAAAGATTTACAATGACTTGGCATATGATGTGTTAGGGACTAAAGTGAAAGAAACCCAATAGTCACTTTATTAGTAACCATTGGGTATTTCTTTTCTCCCTCCAAACACAAAAACAGTCTCAAAACAACTCTCCTTGTTCCAGTGAACTCATCCACCACTGCACCTCCGCACCTCCGCCGCACCTACGCCGTCGCGCCTAAACACAACAAGGTAAGTGACCAACAAATTCTATTTTTTACTTGTTTTGATCATGCAAAATCACAACTTTTCATGTTTCTTATGTTTAATGGTAAGGGTTATAAGGGTTCATGATTCTATTTGTTCTTTTGTTTATTTTAGACTATAAGGGTTATAAGGGTTAATGATTTTTTACATCTTTTGTTTATTTGGACGCTAAAGTGCTTTAAAGACACGAGTTTATTTATTACAATTTGATTAAGATGTAAAAAATGGTGAGCAAGAGAGGTGTTGAATTACCATGTCCTTCTCAAACATTTTAGAAGAACAGTCAATTTCTGCAAGGCGGGGAGGTGGAGTAAACTGTCTTGCACTAATGTCTTATTGTTGTCAGTAGGTAGCATTCTGTTAAACTAACAACTTGTCAGGGGCCTAACTGATAGTAAGTATGCACAGTCAGGGACCTAATAGCAAGTTGGTGTTTAATGGAAAATTTGATTTTGAACAAAAGAGAGAATTAGATGACATTTAGGGATTTGATATTCAATTTGGGATATTGATTTTCGGTTCAGGGATTAAAGTGACAATTTTTTACTTTCACTTTAGTCCTTGTGACACCTCACACTCCTTATCAGCATAAAATCTTTTCCGCATCAACACTTAACAGAATTATTTAACGTCAGGGACTAAAGTGATAACGGAAGTGCAGAGTCAGGGACTTTTTTATAATTAATCCTGAGTCAGGGACCTTTGTGACAGCGAGATGCAGAGTCAAGGACCAAAGTGACTATTTACTCCAAACTCTTTTTTTTATTGATGGGGTAAATTACCATCAATTCATCGAATGGTAACATAGAAAAACCCAGAGACACTCATTAGCCTTTATCTAATTTTAAAGCGTATTTTTTCTCTCAATTTTATCTTTGTTATCTTAATTGAAAAAACATCTAATAATAAAACACACAGTCTAACCATGATTTATTTTATACAAGTCATCTAATTCACAATAAACTTTTTTTTAATGGATAATCATCCGATCAATTTATAAAATTATATTAAAAAGTAAATAGAAATTATTATTTAGTTGTCCCAAACCACCATCGTTCGCCACCCTCAAACCTCCATTTGTTTTTATTTTTACAGGAATTTGATTTTGTTTTTTTGAATGAAATCAATTATTTGTACTATATTTGCTTGATTCTTTTTTTTCCTTCATAAAAATAGATTTTATGATTTTATCTTAAGGTGGTCCAATGAACTTAGAAAAAAATGGATGAATTGCCAACAATCTTACTATCAAGATGATTTGAATTGGAATTAGTGTATGTTTGTTTATGTGGTGCGACAATAATTGATTTTGAATGAGTTGATGATAAAAGTACTCTTTCTTTTTTAAAGAGTTTAATAGCAAAATTTGCACACATTAAATACTAAGAAGTACTACTCCGTCCCAAAATATAAGCAAAAATGAGTCAACATAAGTTGATGTATTTGGTACAAATTTTGAACCAAATACTTTAACTTTTGTTGACCAATTTTTGCTTATATTTTGGGACGGAGGGAATAGATAATTGTAAATTCCAACACACACCTCAACATATCACATATTCATGTAATATTTTATCTTCTAAGTTGAATTTGCGATTCAAATTAAAAATATTTTTTCTTACCATCTTTTTTCTTATTATCTTTTTCAGAATACTTTTTATTTACCTTATTACAAACAGAAATGATGGCTGTTGTTTCATTCGGTCATTTGGTACCTTTTGACCTTGTTTTCTAACCAATATAAGCATGACTGATTAGTTTTCAAGTGAAGCAAAAACTGGCTAATGGGTCATATTTTTCAAAAGTATGTTTGGCTTCTGAGTCTTACTTTGGAGCGTAATTACAGATCAAAGTGGTCCATATGGATGTGATGTGAAATGGGGTTCCATGTGAATTAATGATAGACAGGGTAGTTAAGGTTACAAATCAACCTTTCTTTTGTCTACAACTCTACTTCATCGACCAAAAGGACAATTTACCTTTTATTTTGTTCCTTTATACTCTCAGAATCCTATGGACCCGCTTATATATGAAAACGTTAAATTCTTTTCATATTAGTTTTCGGTAGGTTAGTAACAAAAATATAAAATATGTATCGTAAAAGTCATCATTATTTGCATAGGAATAATTTAATTTGATTTATATGTTTTCTCTTAACACAACATTTTGCTTTTTTTTTGGCTGTATGGTGGGGAGAATTGATTTTGGTTAAAAGTAATTATAACTAAAAGTGATCGTTTTTAGATATATTCATGTAAAATTGAATTGAACTACAAATTTATGTGTGAAAATTAATTCTAAAATCAAAGATTAAAAATCTTAACTTTGAGTAGAATAAATTCTTGAGGCAGAATCAATTCTACGACAGCAATCAAACACCTCCAAAATTAATTTTACACCTCCAAAATCAATCTTACCAAGTGGAATCAAACATACATGTTTGTATTAATTTTATGAGATAAGCCATATTCAATTCTAGAGTAGGTGGATATGTTTCTTTTTCTTATTTGCATTTTGTCCGTTGAATTATATCAAATCTTTTATCTAACATTTAAACTTTACCGTCCTCGTGAGCATAGCTCAGTTGGCAGGGACAATGCATTGTTATATGCAGGGGTCGGGGTTCGAACCCCGGACACCCCACTTATTCACCTTATAAGGTGAATTCTAGCCACTAGGCTACTTGGCCAAAAAAAAAAAACTTTACCTTTTATACTTCTTTATGGCATAAAAAACCTTTACTTCTTTTTTTGACTTAAAACCTTTATTTATTTTAATGTTAAATTCTAGATTTTCATGTTTAAAAAAGTATAAAAGTATGCCTCATGGTGATTATAACTTTAAACAAATACTATAGGAGTTCCATTTGCATGTAGCATCTCATGAAAACATGATGATAGTCCGTCATATCATATTTTTAAAGTATTTTCAATTAAGTTGAGTCTATTTTTATTTACTTATTATTTAATTTAGAGTCATTTAGAATAGATTGTCGTTTTTGATTTATTGAGTCAAATAATAAAGAATTACTTATTATTACTCAAAACAAGACATGATTTGGTGGCGAGTGTTAATAGAAGAAAATTATGAAAATAAATGGGTCTTTAACCCATTGTGTGTTGAGCCAAAAGAATTGAAAGCTAGCAGAAAGTTGTTGTTTCCGCTTCAGCATTTACTATATAACACCAGGGAATTACACATTTATCCGCCGGACAATTTTTTTAACAATTTCAAAAGTGGGAACAACAACTTTCAAGCTAGCAAGGAAATGGAACACGCTAAAGAATAGAATTGGAAGGAAATTAGGTTACAATAGGCTATATATGTGGAAGCCACACACATTACCAAGGATTCATTTTGGAGACAAAAGGCGGAATCACGTTTTGGAGAATGAGGAATTGAAGGAAAGAAACACGCTATAGAGTACAAGATTGTCCATGATTCACGAAGCTGAGAAGAAAGTATTCTCTCTAATTCTAATTCATGTACAAGCTCTTAAACTCCTTTGTTATGATTATGTTAATTATGCATAACTAATTTCTTTTGATTGAGTCTTTTAGATGAACTTATTTTGAGCTATTTGCACCATGTAATTGTTAAGTACTTTTCTATACAATTGCAATCTAGTATTATTCAGTTATTTTTGTGCCTAATGCCTTTTATATATTGGCGAATGTATGAATTGATCCCAAATATCAATTGATTACTAGCCCTAATTGTTGAATTTGACCTAATATAATTGTTCAACGTAACGGATCACTTTAGAGATATTGGATTGTTAGGTTGTGAATTTAGAAATTAACGGTTATAAAACTTTCAATGACTACGAACTCGCCTAGTTGTAATCGGAGAAGAGGGTTATGAATTAAGAGATTGATCTGAATCATTTTGTTAATTGATCGTAATACTAGGTGCACAATTGTAGAAATTAGATTTGTTAAATCCTTATTATAATAAAATTGCTGAGTTGAGATTGAAACAATCTCTGTGGAGACGAACTTATAAATTTTATTATTTCGATACATTTTTAGTACACTTGTTAAAAGTTTATCAAAACACATTGTCGTGTAAGAGGTTTATCGAAACAGCTTGTTGTCAGTTTGTCTTCTATTTATGTGTAATTTTCATATATGAAATATAATAGCATATTATTAATACAAAAAATAAACTCTTACAACTTGCCACCTAATGGAGGTTGCTATTAAACTCGTTATAGTAACTATAAATTTATAACTAATCATAGTAGCGTGGTGATAACCATTGAATTTTGAATATTGATTTTTCAAAAATGTTTACTCAGCCTAGTTGATCAAATTGCTAGCCCCAAATCCTCCTTATTAACCCGTGTTTCAACATTTGGACTAAACAAAGCTTGATTTATTTTATTTGTATATCTCCTGTATTATATGTTTTTATTTTATGAGATATGCTAACAAATGTCTTTAGGGCTAACAAGTGTTCTTATGATACTTAATAAGAAGTTCGAAAAAAGAAGTTTTATCTTGGAAAAGCATTTAACACCTCTAAACTTTAGAAATTGACTTTTTTTTTTACCTTGAATTTATCACTTATTTTCATTCTTAGTTTCTTAACAAGTGTCATAAGGACATTTGTTAGCATAATCCTTATTTTATTTAAAGACTTCATAAGAAAATTTACTTTAGTAAAAAAAAAATTACATTAGGTCTCTAAGATTTTTTTGGGCCTGCCCTGTATTTGTCTCCAATCTAAAGTCTTGAATTTTATTTTTTTTAGAGGATAAAGTCTTGAATTATTGACCAAAAAATAAAAGTCTTGTATTGCAATTGTAACTGCACTGTGTGCATGTCATGACTCGGGACCATTATGGGACAAGGAGGATCTATATTTATGGAATATGAAAATGATATAGTAGTAACTACTAAAACTTCCATCCTAACTAAAATTGTCGCCAAAACCGACTTCTAATTTTCACATTCCTTAGGCTAAATACAACACGTTATTAATTTCTTTTTTTAATAGAAAACGCGTTATTGCTTTTTTCGAACTTGAATGGGACATATAAAGGGACAAAACAAGTAATGATAAATTGAGAATAAAAGGATTTCCAACACCGTATATTTATGTGTTGGGTATTATTTAATTTTTTTATTGCTTTAACTTTTCTTTTAGTTTTTATATGTTTGTCAAATAAGTTGTTAATGTCTAAATGTTCAAATGACATTGATCTTTATATTATGTACAGTCTACATCAAAAATGAATTAAGGTGCTACTCTATCCCATTCATTACAAGTGTCTTGTCAAAAACAATTACAAGTGTCATAGAAAATTGTGGGTTTAAATACAATTTAGTTCGGCAAATATGCCATTTTTTAATTATGGTAAATATACAATTTTTTGTTTTTGGTCTATGCTATTTTTTCAATTTCTTATAATATGTGTAATACTTATTTTGGTCCTATTTGAAGGATTAAAATCAAATATTTTACATATTACTGTGAATAATTTTAGGTAAAAAGAATATTTGAAAGGACTAAAGAAATTAACAATTCCATTGTTGTGGATGCTACATTTGACTATATTTGGCACAAACAGGTGCCTTTGAAGGTCTCTGTCTTGGCTTGGAGGCTTCTCCGTAACAGGTTGCCGACTAAGGATAATCTGGTGAAGCGTAACATCATTTCCCAGGACTCTCAATTTTGTGCGTCAGGTTAAGGGGGTTTGGAAACGGCTCTTCATGTGTTCCTTGAATGTCCCGTTACTACACCTTTGTGGAATTTGGTTAGGTCCTGGATTGGTTTATCATCGGTTGATCCGCGGTTGATCCCTGATCACCTTGTCCAGTTTACTCATTCATCTGGAGGTTTGCGTGCTCGTCGCTCCTTTCTTGATCTTATTTGGCTTTGTTGTGTGTGGGTGTTATGGAACGAACGGAACAACCGCATTTTCAGGGCACTACTCACCAACTACTGGATAAAGTTAAAATTAATTCTTTTTGGTGGTTGAAAGCCTCTAATGTTAACATTGGCTTATGTTCTCATTTGTGGTGGTCGAACTTACTTGATTGTATGGGTATATGCTAAGTGTCGTTGGTTTTTTCTTTTTACTTGTTGTGACTGGTGACTGTTTTTTTCGAGTCTTCTTCTAGCACACCTTGTGCTAGGAGGGACTCGCTGTTTCTTTAATATATTTCATTTTGGCTTGTTCAAAAAAAAATAATTAACAAAAACATATATAAGACAAAACACACCTACTCACCTAGGCTTTACTTCATGGAAACTTCACGTTTTGTACATCATAATACCATATGATCAAATATTTTAACGTGGGATTTGTCTTGAACTTGTCCTAATGCTTAGAGACAACATTAATTTGCTAAGTAACGTCTCGTTTCTTTGTATGAAATTATGTATTTTTTTGATAGCCTCTTTGTATGAAATTAAGTGATACATAAAAGTTAGGAACACACCGCTTTGATTTAATACTTTATACTCCCTCCGTTCCTATTTATAGGAGTAGTTTACAAAAAAGTTTTGTTCCTAAATATAAGATCATATACAAATTTCTAAATGCATTAATTACTCTTTTTCCAAATATACTCATTACTAATACTATCAATTTGTCTTGGTATATGAAAAGTTAACATTAAATATATATTTAATTAAGGGTAATTTAGTAATAGTCATACACATGTGAGATAACTTTATTACTTTAACAATTTTTTTTAATACACATGATTTTTATAAATTACTCCTATAAAAAGGGACGGAGGGAGCAGAACTTAAACTGCTGCATCATTAATTTGAACAAAATCACAGCCGAAAGTTTATGGAAATTAAGAAGGAAAAAAAAAAGTCAGTTCTATGTTTTGTGGAGAAGATCGTACAAATATAACAGTAGTCGCTTTCTGTCCCTTCTCTTATATTCAATTTAGGATTTGTATTTATTTAAATTTAAAAGTGTAGTAGTATATTCTATATGAATTTATATCTATAATTCTATATGTTATACTACAAATAAACCAATAGAGCATCAACATGTGGTACTTTATGAAACAGATATAGTGATATATCCGATTTCTTACTCTTTATATATGGAGGAAAATCTGATTTGGAGTGTAAAAAAATAATAAACCAATAGAGTGTGTCTTTGTGCGTATTCATGCTTGGGCGGCACTAATGACAATGTGATCAATGTTCATTCACCGGAATTCCAATTTCCACCCAATTTTCGCACAACCATAACGATATATAGTTTCTAGCAACAAATTACGGATTTGCTTTTGTCACGTTGTGAAATATCAACTAAGTTTGCATGGTTAAGAACGAGTATCTACTAACGATATATAAAAATTAAAATCTAGCAAAATTTCATAATCATCCTTATTAAAACTCATGATCTCCTTAATTTTATGTGCATAATGGTCATTTTGCAAAATTTAATTTATTTGTTTTTTTAAATTAATTATGGATAATGGTTATCACAGGTATAACCAATTTTCACAGATAACTATAGAACTAATTTATTTATTTACAAAAAATAGCTACGGATAATGGTCATATCTACTAACAATATATAAAAATTGAAGTTCAGCCAAATTTTATAATCATTTTTATTAAAACTCATGATCTCCTTAATTTTACGTGCATAATAGTCATTTTGCAAAATTTAATTTATTTGTTTTTTTAAAAATTAATTATGGTTAATGGTTAACCAATTTTCACAAATAACTATAGAACTAATTTATTTATTTTAAAAAATAGTTACAGATAATGGTCATATCTACTAACAATATATAAAAATTGAAGTTCAGCCAAATTTTATAATCATCCTTATTAAAACTCGTTATCTCCTTAATTTTACGTGCATAATAGTCATTTTGCAAAATTTAATTTATTTATTTTTTAAAAAATTAATTATGGATAACGGTTATCACAAGTGTAACTAATTTCAACGGATAATTATAGAACTAATTTATTTATTTTTAAATAAAATAGTTACGGATAATTAGTTCTACTAACAATATATAAATCTACTAACAATATATAAAAATCAAAGTCCAACCAAGTTTCATAATCATCTTTATTAAAACTCATGATCTCCTTAATTTTACGTGCATATTGTCATTTTAATGGTTTAAATATTAAATAGTTTTTTAAATATAAAATAAAAATTTATTTAATAGACATGCTACATTAATGTTGATATTTTCAAAATAGTCACGAATTTCCATCATATTGGCTTTCTCATATATGTATATAAAAATTTGTTTATAAAAATATCAGTACATAAAATCTGCAACGGGTGCGGTGCAAACATTGAACAGTCTTTTGCATATAAAATAAAAAATTGTTTAATAGAAACACAACAATAACTATGATTTCGAAAATAGTTATGAGTTATCAAAATTTTATCATATCATTTTTCTCTTATATGTATATAAAAAATTGTTTATGGAGATATAAGTACATAATAAAATCTAGGCCTAAAATCTACAACGGGTGCGGTGCAAACATTGAACAGTCTTTTGCATATAAAATAAAAAGTTGTTTAATAGAAACACAACATTAATTTTGATTTTGAAAATTGTCATGAGTTATCAAAATTTTATCATATCGGCTTTCTCATATATGTTCTTCTTTCCTGTTTTATTAAGAATTGACGATAAAATAGTAAAAAATAATTAAATAAAGGATAAAATTGAAAGAAAAAAAATGTTACACCAAAACATAATACTAATTTTATTTTTTTTGACGTTAACATAATATTAACTTTTATATATAAGATCAAAATAAGATTGTTTGTAGTGTCAAATATTATTCATGTTGTTGACAAAGAATAAGATTTATAATAGAATTAGCTTGATAGGATTTATAATATCAAGTTTTATAATATTAAATTTATAATGGTGGCCATTTGATACTATCAAGATGTATAACAAGATTTATAATTAGCTTGACATAGAATTGATATACTATCAAGTTTATACTATCAAGTTTCAGCAAATTATAATTAGATTTATAAAACTTAGAATTTACTTTTTTGGCAAATATTAGTTTCAGCAAATACTACAATATAAATCTAATTAGTTCAATTATAAGTTTTATAATGTCAAATTTATAATGGTTGGCCATTTGATAGGATTTTTCTTTTTCGGATGAACAAATTGATACTATCAAGTTTTTTCACAAAGAGTGTATTTTTTTCATGGCTGAGTTTAACCTGGGAAAGCAGGATTCCTTCCCAGCATGGGAAAGTTGAACCTGCACCCTAGATATAATAATTTTATATTCAGACGGTGTAGATTCATCACCTGCTACTTGCTTTAAATTTTTTTCCGGTTGTGACGGGTTGGCCAGATTTATTTGGTGACGACCGTCAACAAAGAAAACGCACGGTCGTGTATTACAAAGCACGGACCGTGCGTTAATTTTTATTCTAGATTTTAATTGAAAAACCGTGCGCATTAAAAAAACGGACCGTGCAAAAAAAGCACGGACCGTGCTTTATTGTAGTTTTGTAAACGCACGGACCGTGCTCTTCAAATTTTAACAAAGTTTGGACCGTGCTCTTCAAATTGAAAACTAAAGTTTGTGTTTTTTTTAACAAAGTTTGTTTTCTTTTTTTAAAAAAAAGCAAAATTTGTTTCTTGTTATCTTCAAATTTAAACAAAATTTTGTTACCTATAATAATGGTCCCATAAAGAGTTAAAATTCTATAAATAAGATGAGTAGTAATTGTTAAAAATATAATTATAAATATAATTATGGTAAATTTTAAATATAATTATATATTAAATTTTAAATAAGAGGAAAAGCACGGACCGTGCGTTTACAAAACAACAAAAAAAGCACGGTCCGTGCTTTTTTTGCACGGTCCGTGCTTTTTTTGCACGGTCCGTGCTTTTCTTTTACACTCTTATCCACTTTCAGCCTAAAGCCTTTTTTTTATAAATAAAAATAATCGAAGCAATTTTTTGTTATTTTTTATAATTTCTTGACGGTCGTCACCAACACTGACGGTCTGCTTGTCCGTCTATTTTTAATTGGTGACGGGCGTCACACCTGGTGACGGCTAGACCGTCAGTAATTTTTTATCAACATTTTTGT
This sequence comes from Medicago ruthenica, assembly GCA_018208015.1. Lineage (NCBI taxonomy): Eukaryota > Viridiplantae > Streptophyta > Magnoliopsida > Fabales > Fabaceae > Medicago > Medicago ruthenica. The sequence continues at coordinate 136,774 of WNNG01000473.1, forward strand.
TTAGATCTGGAATACACGATTTTTATCATAGACTGTCTACACCATATTTTTTTCATTTCTCTTTTACACTCTTATATTTTTGTTTAGATCTGAAATTTTTTTCTTTTCTTGATCCGGAAACAATTGGTCGGATTTCCTCGCTCGCGCGTGCCCGCGAGCGCGCGCGCGCGCCCGTATTATAAGAGTGACTTAGAAGTTGAATTTTTTCACGATTTTTTGCAGACATTTTTAGGACATAAAAACAACATCGCCCACAAAAAACGAGAATTTTCCGACAAGAGACGGATTAAATATGAATTTTTTACGCGCCAAAAACTCAAGAACGCGAAACAACAAAACATGCACCTAGAAAACGAATTTTGAGCTGGTTTTTTGCAGACACCTCTATAAAAATACATATAGAGGATCTGCAAAAAACCAGCTCAAAATTCGTTTTCTAGGTGCATGTTTTGTTGTTTCGCGTTCTTGAGTTTTTGGCGCGTAAAAAATTCATATTTCGTATTATAAGAGTGACTTAGAAGTTGAATTTTTTCACGATTTTTTGCAGGCATGTTTAGGACATAAAAACAACATCGCCCACAAAAAACGAGAATTTTCCGACAAGAGACGGATTAAATATGAATTTTTTATGCGCCAAAAACTCAAGAACGCGAAACAACAAAACATGCACCTAGAAAACGAATTTTGAGCTGGTTTTTTGCAGATCCTCTATATGTATTTTTATAGAGGTGTCTGCAAAAAACCAGCTCAAAATTCGTTTTCTAGGTGCATGTTTTGTTGTTTCGCGTTCTTGAGTTTTTGGCGCGTAAAAAATTCATATTTAATCCGTCTCTTGTCGGAAAATTCTCGTTTTTTGTGGGCGATGTTGTTTTTATGTCCTAAACATGCCTGCAAAAAATCGTGAAAAAATTCAACCTCTAAGTCACTCTTACTTTTTTTCCGGTTGTGACGGGTTGGCCAGATTTATTTGGTGACGACCGTCAACAAAGAAAACGCACGGTCGTGTATTACAAAGCACGGACCGTGCGTTAATTTTTATTCTAGATTTTAATTGAAAAAACCGTGCGCATTAAAAAAACGGACCGTGCAAAAAAAGCACGGACCGTGCTTTATTGTAGTTTTGTAAACGCACGGACCGTGCTCTTCAAATTTTAACAAAGTTTGGACCGTGCTCTTCAAATTGAAAACTAAAGTTTGTGTTTTAACTTTTTTTCCGGTTGTGACGGGTTGGCCAGATTTATTTGGTGACGACCGTCACCAAAGAAAAATAAACCGATACTAAAAAAATTGATAGAAAAAAACGCACGGTTTGAAGAACTGAACGTGCACTTTTCAGTTTAAAACCAGGAACATTAAAACGCACGGTCGTGTATTACAAAGCATGGACCGTGCGTTAATTTTTATTCTAGATTTTAATTGAAAAAAACCGTGCATTAAAAGCACGGACCTTGCAATAAAAAAACGGACCGTGCAAAAAAAGCACGGACCGTGCTTTATTGTAGTTTTGTAAGCACGGACCGTGCGTATAATATGAGTGAAGTGATAAGGGGTTTTGTACTGTAATTTGGGAGCCAGATCCCAGGTCTCTCAAATGCCTCAAGTGTCATTCATATTTTCTCATCTCTGTTGATGTATCTCTGTTAAGCAGTTCACAATTGCTACATGTTTTCCTTTTTCGTTTCTTTTATACTTACTTTTTAATACTTTTTGTTTAGAAATTTTATAAGGAAGATATTGACCATTTAATTATGTGAGGGCTTGATGATAGCAATAGTATTAGTATCACGTAGCAAGAGAAGAAAAGAAACACAATCACTGGTATTGATTATCAGTTAAACACCTCTTATACTGCAGGGTTGTGAAAATACTATTCCAACGTCCTCTAAGTAGTGACCTCTCAAGTTTATAATGGTAAAGCTTGACAATTAACAACCTACAAGCTCTACACCTCTGCTCCCTTCCCAAAAGCCGCCTCCTTCCCCAAGAGTCCAGAACTTACACCTCTGCCTCCTCTATTACACTCCCAACTCCGTAGTTTTATTTGGACATACCATAACATCAAAAGGCCCATCTTGTCTACGCCTAACCTTGTTCCTGATTCTTTTGTGTTAACAAGAATATTGTACTACAAAACAACAAAAAAAAGCACGGTCCGTGCTTTTTTGCACAGTCCGTGCTTTTAATGCACGGTTTTTTATTAAAATCTACAAAGAAAAAAAAAGCACGGTCCGTGCTTTTTAATACACGACCGTGCTTTTTTTTTTGGATTTACAGGTTTGGACTGCCACCTGTGGGTGCAGGTTGAGCTTTCCCATGCTGGGAAGCAATCCTGGTTTCCCAGGTTAAACGCAGCCTTTTTTCATGGGTAGAATTTTGACAAAGAATGCATCATGCTTGGAATCATAGTTGAAACTTATTCACTATACGTGCGGGAGTCCACCTTCCAAATATTTTAAGTATAAATTATTCTGTCAATTTTTTTCTTCATTTTTTTACATTAACATTGAACTGATTTATTTGGATCTATATGCTAGGTATATAGATGAAAAAACTCATGGCTTTGCCTTTTCATGTCTAGATATAGATATTGGATCATGCATCAACAAGTTGATGGATGAAATGGAAAGTAGTCTTCTCCAATCCCCACCGAATATGAATATGATCAATTGATCATGATGAGTGTGAATATGATAAGGTAGCATAGCAATATCGTGAGTTTGTGATCAGTCACATATCCCTAGGGTGAGCGTATTCTTTTTTTATTTTTCCTGAAAAATGTTTAGACAAAAATAAGAGGTGCGAAAGTTGTTTGGAAATGAGTGTTTGTGCTTGGCATCTTTTACCAACAAACGAACGAACATGGTCGTTTGTATTCACGCTAGGATAGAAAAAGAACACGACAAAGACTGCTACATATGCAATACTTTGCATTCATTGGCTTGACTTTGACATTTTTAGGTCCCTATACCATAGCTCTATTAGCTCCATACACTTCTTTGCTCAATTAATGCCTTGTGCTACGGTAACCCTGATCATATTCCATTCAATGGGGTTCCTACACGTGTCATCCCACTAGGACTCTGTCTTTGCTGCCACGTACACAGTAACCTCATCAATTACTGTTACAATCATGATTCATGATTAGCATTTCTTTGGATGAAAAAATGCAGACTGCAATGCAGACTCTCTGCAGAGTACGATTTTCCCATTACAATGGAAAATGAAAGGCTATACTATACGGCTTCTTTTTAGCTAGCTTGCATAAGGTTGCAATTTACTACTTGCATGTATTTAGGGAGGGTGATGTTTAGCATGAGAAAGGAAGGTTATTTTCCACTATGGGAAAGTAATGTTAGGAAAGTCAATTATATTCTATGATTCTTGTTGTTATGAGAGTTAATTGTATCCCATGTTTCTGCTGTAAATATGGTAACAGTTATATTAGTCATATTAGAATAGCTTGATTGTAGGAATAGATTGCTGAGTTATAGGAGCATAATCATCAAATTAGAGATATGTATTTGTGTATATATTGCCTCTATGTTTCTGAATGAAAGTACAACCAAATTATTTCCATCTTCTCTTTTTCATTTTACATGGCATCAGAGCGGTAACGATCTGCTCTCTTTTCCTCTTTTTTACCTTTCAAACATTTTTCATCTAGTTTCTAAACCATTATGGCCGGCGATGGAAACAAATCAGATTCCAACAAATCTGATTCCAGTAGCCCTTACTCCCTTCACCATTCCGATCATCCTGGAATGGTTCTTGTTTCTAAACCTCTCGATGGAAACAATTATTCGACTTGGCGTCGAGCCACTACCATCTCATTGAATGCAAAATCTAAATTTGGTTTTGTTGATGGAACCCTCAAAGCACCATCTGCCAAAACCAAACCAGAAGACTATGCAGCATGGAAAAAATGCAATGATATGGTTTTGTCATGGATTCTTAATTCATTGACTCCTGATATTGCAGACAGTGTTATTTTTTATGACACTGCTCGTGAAGTTTGGGAAGATCTTCAAAATCGTTTCTTTCAAAGCAACGCACCACGCATTTTCCTGATCGAGAGAGAGATTGCTTGCCTTACTCAAGATCAAATGACAGTTGCTGCATACTATACAAAGTTGAAAAAATTGTGGGATGAGTTAGGATCCTACAATGATGCTATTTGCACATGTGGAGCAAACAACAAAAGACGCAAGTTGATGCAATTTCTCATGGGGTTGAATGAATCTTATAGTGTTGTTCGCGGTCAACTCCTTTTGATGAATCCTCTACCTGATGTTTCACAAGCTTATTCTTCCACCATTCAAGAAGAAAAGCAACGAAATTTGGGTGCAAGAAGAGAGACTATAGAAGCTTCTGCCATGGCTGTCCAAAAGGAGGAACCGATAGCCCTTGCAATTCGACACAAATCTGGCCCGCCCTCTCATCCCAATTCCAATAATCGTCAACCGCTACATTGTTCCTATTGTGATAGAGATCATCACACGAGAGAGACGTGCTGGAAGTTACATGGTCATCCACCAGGACAGTCCAAACATACCACTGCCAAAAACCATCATTTCAAGCCCAACAGCAACAATCAATCTTCAGCAAATAATGTCAGAGAAACCCCCGCAGCACATGTTCAACCCCTTGTGAATGGATTAACTAAATTACAACTACAACAAATTTTGTCTAATATGCAGGGCAACGGAGCATCTTAATCTGCTGCTCCCAAGGCAAATAATGTCAATGTTTCTCAGGTTTGTCTGCACCCAAGTTGATAATTGATAGTGGTGCAACAGATCACATAACTTCTTCTCCATCTTTACTTGTCAACAGTAAAGAAAACACTTCTTTACCACCAGTTGTTATGCCAAATGGAGATCGAGCTCCAATTATTTCTACTGGAAATTTACCTTTAAGTTTTATTATTTGTTTGAAGAATGTACTTGGGGTGCCATCTTGTAAGGTGGATTTGATGTATGTGAGTCGAGTTACAAGAGATTTAAATTGTTCAGTAACTTTTTTCCCTCAATTGTGTATTTTGCAGGATTTGATGACGGGGATGACGATTGGTTTGGGTGAACAACGAGATGGACTCTATTACTTGGTTGCAATGAATAAGTTACACAAGGTCAATAACATCAAAGTTGCCTCCACTTCAAACACCACAAGTATCTTGTGGCATAGACGTCTAGGACACTTATCCTCTTCTAGATTAGACTTTATGGCCAAAAACTTCCTTAATTTCCCTTTCAAGCAAAATAATAATTGTACTGTTTGTGCTCTTGCAAGACAAACTAGGCTTCCTTTTTCCACAAGTTCAATTCCTCTGTTAAACCTTTTGAATTAATACATTGTGATATTTGGGGGCCTTTCAAAGTTCCTTCTCTTTCTGGTGCAAAATATTTTTTGACTATTGTAGATGACTTTTCTCGTTTTACTTGGGTTTTTCTAATGCATCATAAAAGTGAGACAACAAAATTTCTAATCAATTTTTTCTCTTATGTGAAAACCCAATTCAATACTACTATAGCAAATATTTGGGTTGACAATGGAGGAGAGTTTTTCTCTATGCGAGATGTTTTTTAAACAGCAGGGCACTAATTACCAACATTCTTGCATTTATACACCTCAACAAAATGGGGTGGTTGAGCGCAAACATAGACATATCCTTGAGTCGGCTCGAGCTCTTCGTTTTCAGTCGCATCTCCCTTTACACTTTTGGGCAGAATGTGTCTCCGCTGCTGTTCATATAATTAATAGGTTGCCCACACCCATACTTGCTCACCAAACTCCTTTCGAAAAACTTTATAAAAAAACTCCCTCTTATTCCCACCTTAGAGTTTTCTTATGTCTAGTTTATGCTACAAATGTCCATGTGTCCCATAAATTTTCTCCTCGTGCCACCAAATGTGTTTTTATTGGTTATCCAGTTGGTCAGAAAGCTTACAAATTATATGATATTGAATCTAATAAAGTTTTCACTAGTCGTGATGTTATTTTCCACGAGGATATTTTTCCCTACGAATCCATTTCTTCTTCACCACCTAAAACAGATTATGTCATACCCACTGCTGTCTTAGATTCCTCACTCATCCAGCCAACACATGCAGAATCCATCCCTGCCACTTCTAATTCTCCAACAGCCCCCTTGTGTCGTTCTAAAAGAACTCATGTTCCTCCTGCAGCCTTGAGTGACTATGTTTGTAATCAAGTAAGTTCTCCCGAATCATTGTCCTTCTCGTCATCTTTTCCAAGTAAAGGTACACGATGTCCTCTTTGCAATTTTATCTCATATGATTGTTACTCACCACAACACAGATCCTTTATTGATACTATTACTAATGATGTTGAACCTACATGTTATGAGCAAGCTGCCTCCCAATCTCATTGGCAAATAGCAAAGCAATCTGAGTTGGCTGCTTTAGAGTCCAATAATACTTGGTCTCTTACACCTCTCCCTCCTGGAAAGCAAGATATTGGTTGTCGTTGGGTGTACAAAATCAAGCGCAAATCAGATGGTTCTCTTGAACGCTATAAAGCACGGTTAGTAGCAAAAGGCTACACACAACTTGAAGGGATTGATTACCATGACACTTTTTCACCGACTGCTAAAATGGTTACAATACGTTGTTTATTAGCTTTGGCATCCGCTCAAAATTGGTCACTTCATCAACTTGATGTCCACAATCCATTTCTTCACGGAGATCTTTCTGAAGAAATTTATATGTCTCTTCCTCTTGGTTTTCAGCGATAGGGGAAGAACCTCGTGTGTCGCCTCAACAAATCCTTATATGGATTAAAACAAGCCTCTGGCCAATGGTTTGCCAAGTTCTTTACAGCTATTCAAGGTGCTGGATATATTCAATCAAAAGCAGATTACTCATTGTTTACATGTAAGAAAGGCAAATCATTTACTGCCTTACTGATATATGTTGATGACATCCTCATAACTGGTAATGATCCCAATGCCATAACTGTTCTGATAAGTGCCAGAAATTTGTTAAAATGAATATTTAATTTAAGCACTTATGTTACTTGTTTCGCACGTTATCATAGGAAAAGCTCAGAATCACTGATCAAATGCCAAATTATGCTTTTACTTCTTACCTCATCCATTTGTGCAGGAAAATGCAAGCGAGGACATGATTTGAGCAAAGAAACATGAAGAAATGTAAAGGCTGGCTCGCTACAGCGGAGGATTGGTCACTACAGCGCGCCTAAGCAGGGAGAAATCAAGTTTCCATCGTTGCAGCGATGGAACTGGTCGCTATAGCGACCAAAGGCGGTTTGAACCCTGTTTTGCTGACGTGGAGCAAACCCAATGGCCAAGAAAGCTTCGATCGCTACAGCGACCAGCTCATCGCTGTAGCGAGCCTTGAAAAAAACCAGATTATATTTATAGCCATTCAGCACAGAAATGGTAGTATGATTATTACAGTTTAGTAATATTTTAGGTTATAGTTTTAGACATAAAATAGGGCTAAAAGAAGTGATCTTCATGGAGCAAGAGTGAAGGGAGTGTGGATTAACTAAGACTTTGGGAAATCAAGACTTAGCTTTGGATCTTCATCTTTCTTTCCATTTTTGTATGGTTGTCATGACAGTGACCAACTAACCTTCCCTTGTTGGGATTGGAGGTACTCAATATAGCTTAGATGTAATCTTTGATTTTGCAAATATATGATTCTAGTAACTTATGTGATAATTGAAGTCATTCTTGCTTTTCATTCTTATGCTTGATTTAATTGTTATTGACAAATACTTTTGAATCTAGGTTTAGAATAATCTTCTATCAAAATAAGAAATTCTAGACATGGAATTGGGTTTTGATAATCGCACAAAGTGTCGGAACGTAAAGCTTTCGGATCGTTTAATAGATTGGGAAATCGTCGATTAAACGATACGATCGATCTCACGACGTCATTTGGACACGAATGATGTTGTCGAGTGATACATGATAATTTCGCTAAAAAGCTAGAATCCATATGCATGATCATTAGAATATATTCGAGGCTAGATTGACGAACTCCGATCTCAACGCTTTTACGTCCTATTACTTGTCGTTTTTATTTCCGCTTTTACATTCCAATAGTTTTTAGCAAACAATCTTATAAACCCTTACTCAAAATGATAACAATTGTTGAATGGCTTACGGTATCGCACTAGTCCCTGTGGAGACGATATAAAAAATACTTACTTTTGACTCAACATCAAAATGGCGCCGTTGCCGGGGACTGGTGTTTAGATATTTTAAGCATCGCAACAATTTGTATTTTTTTGAGCATTTGTATATATCTTGTTAATATTTTTCGTTTCTTTTGTACATTGTTACATTTTGTTTACATTAACCCTCTTTGTTATACAAAGAAAATTTTCATGTTAGTTACACTTGTTTCAGATTCTCAACATAAACGAGATCATGGCTGATCATGATTATTTCAACTTCTATACTCCATTTGAGTATGAATCCTATCAACAGTATCAACAATATCCTTCTGAAGATGAACAAATGTCAACAATGGAAAATATTTTGAATATGTTCATGCAACAATCCATGATCAACATGCAAAATACCAACCAAAGATTGAGAGCTTTATCAAGTTAATTGGAAATTTTGCAAGTTTAATTAAATTTTTCACCAAAAATCATGGATGTTCAAACCAACAATCAATCCACTCTTAAATTCGGAGAGATTGTTGAAGAAGATGTTGATGAAACGGAGGAAGAGCTAATGTTTGAAGGATGTGGTATAAGGAAAATAGTAGAAGAAATAGAGATACCACACGAAGTAGAATTTCCTCAAGAGTGGTCAGATTCTGAAGAGGACAAAACTGTTGATAATGAAGAAGTGATGGTTATAGAGAAAAAGGAACAGTTTCTTAACATGGAAGAAATTTATGAAAAGAAGGGGATGAAAGTGAGCAAGGCAGAAATTGATTTTGTAAAATATAACATATGTTCCTTGTTCAGCAAACTCTGGTTAGGGAGGATATGGACTCTGCATCAGCTCTACTTCAAGTTCTTCCACCCAAAGAAAAGGAATACAAAGGCTGATGTGATGTCCGTCTCATTGTGGCCACCCTAACGAAACAGGCGTCGAGCTAACGACGTAAAACAAGCGCTTGTTGGGAGGCAACCCAATTTTGTAAATATTTATGCTTTATTATAATCCTCATAAAAGTTTTCACATGAAGGGAATGTGGTACATTTCAATTTTCAAAAATTCTGTATTCTGTCATGGTCGCTATAGCAATCACTTCCGTCGCTGTAGCGACGAGTCAAAATTTCAGCGTCTGAAGCTTCAGACTCTGATTCAGAATCTGAAGATCCTTCGGACTCTGCGCTCGCTATAGCGACAGGTGGTCCGCTGTATCGATGGCAGAAAAACCTGTCAGTACAGATTTCAATGCCACTAACTCCCATTAACTTCTTGTGATGAACTTATGTTTAATTATGCACTATTATTTATGTTCAATAATGTTGAATGAGCCATAGATTTGTGAATCACCAATAGATGCATGATAATGATAATGATAGAAATTGTTTGATGTGCGCAAAGCTAAGGTACTTGTTTCTTGCTTTTCTAGGTGTGTACTTGAATTTAAAACGAGTACTTTGCACAAAATTTATCTCATTCAGTTCTCCGCGATAACATGCTTATTATGTGAACCACTTAGAACTAGCCTAAATGTGAGGAATCCTCAAGTGCTTTACATATATGCAGGAGACCGGCATTCATTGTTTCACTCGGTTGTTTTATGTTAAATATGATAATTGTTTTGAACTGTATGAAAGCACAGAAAGGCATTCTTTTTGAAATGAGAAGAAACACTTGACCACAGAAAGCCTACCCAGTGAGAGAGTGAGTATTTGATAACCCCATTTGAGCCTAATGAATCAGAATCCTTAACTTTGAACTGTCAATATTCATAAGCACAATGCTTAATGAATTTGCCCAAGTTTTTCAAAATCCAGTTCATAGTTAAATCACTATTGGATTCTGATATTCTTACCTTCATTTTGAACCCTAAAACATCATGTTTATTTGTCCCTTGCCTGATGATAAGGGAACATTCAATTAAGGTATTATTTTAAATAAGTTGGGGAGAAAAGCGAGGTATTGTATGTCAAGTAGTGGTGAAATTTGAAAATTGATCTTGACAAAAAGAAAAAGAAAAGAAAAAAAGAAAGAAAAAGAAAAAGAAAAGAAAAAAGAGAAAAAATATAATAAATCAAAAAAGTTGTCAAGATCAAAGTAATACTTGTATATCACCAAGGGTTGATAATGAGAATTTGGAGGAAGTTATGTAAATAGAAAGAATGTTCCTCTATGCTTGGCCATTTGAATTCAATTTTTCCCATATATGACATTTCTTTTGGAAACCAAGCCAAGTTACAACCCTCAAAGACCTTTTGATCTATGCTTTTGTGCTTTTTGAGATGATATTTGGATGGACACATAAATTAATTAGGATGTTAGCAGATTTGCCGGATGTGTGTTCAAAACCCTCACTTCATGATTTCAATTTGTTTCATTTACTTTCAAAGAAGTGTGTTAGTTATGTTATTGTTAATTATGTTATTGACTTGCATTGTGTGATATGAATTTTGTGTTTAGGACTTATGTCACATTCACAGTGAAATTCTGGCTGGAACTTGAACAATACGCAAAACAGGGCACAAAGATAGTAAAACAGAGCACAATTAAAATCAGTTCAGAAGCAGGATTAAAGGTGCAGAAAAGTAAAAGGCACAGATATTTGTTAACCCAGTTCGGTGCAAATGCCACCTACGTCTGGAGGATACCAATCTAGGAAGGAAATCCACTATAGGAATTAATCTTTAAGACTCAAGACACAGACCCCCCTGTTCCCAGCCTAAGCAATCAATCTCCTTCTAGTTCTGATTTCTACCCAACACCTTGAGTATTAGAACACTACTAACTTCCTATCCAAGTAACTAACCCAGTTACAAAACAACTTCTGAAAAACTACTCAGTTTTGAAGAAACACTTCAATAACACAAAGACTTCATTCGTACCTAAAGGCTTAGAATGAATTACAACTCAATAAAACTCTAAACCAACTCAGATGAGTGGTGTACAAATTAAACCTAAGTTTTAAAACACAAAGACTCAAAACTCTGAATAATACTCTATGATTCGTAAGTCTTCAACAGGTAGCAGCAATCTCCTTAAATAGGCTTCAGCAAGCAGCATTAATCTGAATCCAATCTTCTGAATTTGATATGTTTCTGAAATATGAATGGCTCAATAAGGAAACAAATAATTCTGCATTGTATCTTGTAAAGATTGCTTCAGTAAATATAATTAAGCATAAACACGATGCCAATCTTCATAAGATCTTCACCAATTCAATCAACATTCTAGAAACCTTCAGCCAAAATAAATCCTTGATAAATCTCACAAAGATTCGCACAGAAAGAATGCACAAAAACCCAGCTTCTGAAGAAGTCAACACGGGTCAATGGATGAATAGTGCGTCTAAAGCACTGTAGTGCGTCTGAAGGCATTTCAACGTCTGAAGCACTGTTCCTGCGTCTGAAGGTCCAAAGTGCGTCTGAAGGCCAAAACAGCTTCTGAACCACATCAAATCCACTTTTTTGCTTCTGAAGACTTCTCTAACACTTGGAGATGCTTTGCTTGAACACATTGAATTTACCAAAACATGCAGCCAACTTCAAAATACTCAACAATCTCTCCCTTTGGCAAATTTTTGGCTAAAATCAATGTTTCACAAATAACAAGCTCTTCAATTCAACATAACCAAACTCAGCAACGAAGAACTCCACAAAATCAAACCATAACACAGAGATAAGCAGCGGACAAATACTAAGTGTGCTATGTTAAACCATGTTAAACCAACAAATACTATGTAACAACTTCAGTTCTTCAACTCAACACACCAGCTTCTGATAACAAACAAAACTGCTGAACATCTTCTGATAACACTCCCTAAAGCTTCACAAACACACCAGCAATCACACCAATTTCAAAACAACTCTCCCCCTGCAACTCAACATTCAACATTACTCCCCTTTAATTCTGAACTGCAGTGAATTTCTGAGACATAGGATTTTGAAACTGAAACAGCAGTAAACTTCTGGAACACTTAAACTGAAACACTCTTCAGCACATAATTCTTCATAAACACTAAAAACACACAACTCACAACTCAGGCACTTCATACTCATGTACTCCCCCTGAGACACAAACTCCCCCTCAAACATATCTTGACATTTCTTGTTATAATTCTGAACTCTGATTAAACCAGTCAATTTCTGAACCACATGAATTCTGAACAAGATTAAATCTGAACTTCTGAATTCTGAACAAATTCTGAGCAACACATCTTCTGATTCTGAACAGCTCAAACACAAGATTTTCTCCCCCTTTTTAGCCACAAAATTTTGACAAACCATAGTCTTCATATGGGGAATAAAAACAAAACAAGTAACACAGATCCTTGAATGAATATCAGACTCAGATTCAGGATCACACTCAGCATTTGCAAATCTGGCAGGTACTCTATCTTCCTCACATCCAGTTTGTTGTAATTGCTATAAATCCTCATGCAGACACACACTCAACTTGCTTATCAGATTCTCAAACTGTTTAGCATCCAAAGCTTTTGTGAAAATATCAACAATCTGGTTCTCAGTATCCACATGTTCAAGCTGAACAATCTTTTCCTCCACAAGATTTCTGATAAAATGATGTCTGATATCAATGTGTTTGGTTCTGCTGTGCTGTATGGGGTTCTTGGAAATGTTTATAGCACTTAAATTGTCACAATATAGGGTCATAACACCTTGTTGCATGTTGTATTCTTCCAGCATCTGCTTCATCCAAACTAATTGTGAACAACTACTACCAGCTGTTATATATTCAGCTTCAGCTGTAGACAAAGACACACAGTTTTGTTTCTTGCTGAATGTTAGTTGCGTAACAAAAGTAACTATTTTATATTATCATCTCCACAGGGACTAGTGCGCTATCTTGAGCCGTTCAACAATCGTTTTCGTTTTGAGTAAGGGGTTTATAACTTGTTTGCATAAACTTTATTGGAATCTAAAAGCGGTAAATAAAAACTACGAGTAATAGGGAATAAAAGCGTTGAGATCGAAATTCCTCAATCAAGCATCGAAAATAATCTAATAATCATGCATACGAATTCTAGCATTTTAGCAAAGTTATCACGTATCACTCGACAACACCATTCGTGTCCAAATGACGTCGTGAGATCGATCGTATCGTTTAATCGACGATTTCTCAATATATCAAACGATCCGAAAGCTTTACGTTCCAATACTTTATGTGATTATCAAAACCAAATTCCATGTCTAGAATTTATTATTTTGATAGAAGATTATTCTCACCAAAGATTTAAAAGTATTCGTCAATAACATTTAAATCAAACATGATAATGAATAGCAAGAATAACTCAATAACACATAAATTGCTAAAATCATATATTTAAAGATCAAAGATTACATCTAAGCTAGACAAAGTACCTCCAATCCCAACAAAGGGAGTTAGTTGTTCATTTTCATGACAACTGTACAAAAGTGTAAAGAAAGATGATGATTCAAAGCCAAGTTCTTGATTTCCCAAAGAGTCTTAGTTGATTCCACCTTCAATCACTCTTGCTCCATGAAGATCAGAGCTTCTAGCCCTATTTTCTGTCTAAAAACTATATCCTAATAATATTACACACTGTAATAATAATGTTCTTAGCAAAAAAGTATGAAACAAAGCTTAAATACTAAAAGCTGAAAGTGACATCTCGCTCGGCGAGATTTCACTCGCCCGACGAGTTGAGATTTCTTCACCAGTGGTTTTCAGCCACGTCTTCAAGTAGCATTAAACCGCCTTGGATCTCGTTTGGCGATGAATATTTCGCTGAGCGAAATCAAGTGCCCCTGCTCCTGAAAATCCCTGCCTGAGCTCGTCAAGGACTCGCCATTAGCTCGCTGGGCGAGTTTATCAGATTCTTTTCTTCTTGATTATTTGCTCAAATCATGTCCTGGCTTGCATTTTCCTGCACAAATGGATGGGGAAAGAAGTAAAAGCAATATTGGGCATTTGATCAGTGATTATGAGCTTTTCTCATGATAACATGCAAAACAAGCTACTTAAGTGCTTAAATAAACTATGCTTTTTAACTCTTTTTTGGCACTTATCACTGAACCATGAAATTAAGTTATTTCCTAGAAAGAAACATCCTCCAGAAGTGCTCTTCCTGTCATCTGCACTTCCAGCCCAGTCAGCATCACAATATCCCATCAATTCAGAACTTGAACTGTGTGAGTACATGATTCCATAATCACTTGTGCTGTTCACATACTTCAGAATTCTCTTCACCTGAGTCAAATGACTCATCTTAGGATCAGCTTGATATCTTGCACATACTCTAACAGCAAAGGTAAGATCAGGTCTACTTGCAGTTAAGTACAGTAAACTCCCAATCATACTTATGTACTGGCTTTGATCAACTGAAACTCCATGTTCATCTTTAGTCAGTTTCAGATGTGTAGCAGCAGGTGTTCTCTTATGGCTGGCAGTTTCCATTCCAAATTTCTTCACAATATTCTTGGCATATTTACTCTGAGAAATGAAAATTGTATGTTCCATTTGCTTGACTTGCAGTCCAAGAAAATATGTAAGTTCACCAAATAGACTCATTTCAAACTCAGATTGCATCTGCTGAACAAACAACTGAACCATTTTGTTTGACATCCCACCAAACACTATGTCATCAACATAGATTTGAGCAATCATCAGACTTCCATCTTCATCTTTCACAAACAAAGTTTTGTCAGAACCTCCTTTTCTGTATCCTTGAGTCACAAGAAATTGAGTAAGCCTTTCATACCATGCTCTAGGTGCTTGCTTCAATCCATACAAAGCCTTCTTCAATTTGTAAACATGATCTGGAAACTTAGGATCCACAAACCCTTTAGGCTGTTCAACATAGACTTCTTCTTGCAGATATCCATTCAGAAAAGCACTCTTCACATCCATCTGGAACAGTTTGAACTTCAAAATGCATGATACTCCCAACAGTAATCTTATGGACTCTAATTTGGCCACAAGTGCAAAGGTTTCATCAAAATCAAGTCCCTCTACTTGAGTATATCCTTGAGCAACTAACCTTGCCTTGTTTCTGACCACAGTACCATTTTCATCTGTTTTGTTCTTGTAAATCCACTTAGTGCCAATCACATTTAAACCTTTAGGTCTTGGAACAAGACCCACACTTCACTTCTTTTGAATTGATTCAACTCATCTTGCATGGCTTCAATCCAAAATTCATCAGTGAGAGCTTCTTTCACATTTTTGGGTTCAAATTTTGACACAAAACATGAATCAGTAGCAGCTGATTCTGATCTTCTTGTTCTGACTCCTTGATCTAGGCTTCCAATAATTAAATCTCTAGGATGATCCTTCTGAATTCTAATTGATGGTCCTTTACCAGTAGGAACATGATCTGGATGAATTTCTGCTTCTTCAGACTCTACTTGATTTTCTGCTTCTGACAGTTGTTCTTCTGATGTTTCAGACTCTGGAACTACTTCAGACTCATCTCTATCTTTCTCAGCAGACAAATCATCAATCACAACATTAATGGACTCCATCACAACCTTGGTTCTAGAATTAAACACCCTATAAGCTCTGTTGTTCACTGAATAACCCAGAAAAATACCTTCATCAGACTTAGGATCCAGCTTTCTTCTATTTTCTCTATCAGCCAAAATGTAACATCTGCTCCCAAAAACATGAAAATATTTGACTGTAGGCTTCCTTCCTTTCCATAGTTCATATAAAGTAGATGTTGTTCCCTTCTTCAAAGTAACTCTATTGTGTATGTAACATGTTGTGTTCATTGCTTCAGCCTAGAACATGTATGGTAGCTTCTTTGCATGTAACATAACTCTTGCAGATTCAGCTAATGTTCTGTTCTTCCTCTCAACTACACCATTTTGCTAAGGTGTTATTGGTGCAGAAAACTCATGCTTTATTCCTTCAGATGCACAGAACTCAGAAAATCTCTTGTTTTCAAATTCCTTGCCATGATCACTTCTGATTTTGATAATACCACAGTCCTTCTCTCTTTGTAACTGAATGCATAACTCTTTAAACACTTCAAAAGTATTTGACTTCTCTCTAACAAAGCTAACCCATGTGAATCTTGAATAGTCATCAACCATTACAAAAGCATATCTTTTACCTCCAATACTCTCAACTTGCATAGGCCCCATTAAATCCATATGTAATAGTTCTAGTACTTTAGTAGTTACCATGTGTACCAATCTGGGATGAGACTTTCTTGTTTGTTTTCCAATTTGACAATCACCACAAACACTGTCCTCATTGATCTTCAGATTAAGTAAACCTCTGATAGCTTCAGTACTCAGGATTTTCTTCATGCCTTTCAGATGCAAATGACCCACTTTCTGGTGCCAGAGTCTGACTTCTTCTTCTGAACTCATGAGACAGGAAGTCAGGCTTCTTTCTTCTTCAGACACCCATAAATAACAGTTATCTTTAGATCTGCATCCCCTCATCAGAACCTTACTTTCTTGATCAGTTACCACACATTCTTCTTTGTTGAAATTCACCTTCAAGTCTTGATCACAAAGCTGGCTAATACTGATCAGATTAGAAGTTAATCCTTTCACCAACAGCACATCATTAAGTCTAGGCAAATCTTCACTGATTAAGTCACCAATACCCAGAATCTCACCTTTTGCTCCATCACCAAATGTCACATAGCTTCTGGAATAAGGTTTTATATTACTCAGCAACTTCTTCACACCAGTCATGTGTCTTGAACAACCACTATCAAAGTACCAGTCTTCTTTAGAACTGGCTCTCAAAGTGGTATGAGCTATAAGGCCAACATTCTTGACTTTGGGTTTCCACACCTTTTGAACATTGTTTCTGATTGCAGCTGGTTCCACTCTTCTATACTAAAAATGTTCAGGATAGCCATATAACTTAAAGCAAAAAGGTTTAATATGCCCCTTCTTTCCACAATGATGACAGATCCAGGGATGATTTCTTCTTTTGTTTATGTTAAACTTCTGGGGTTGCTTCTGAGGTTGCATTTGAGCTTGCTTCTGAGCTTGCATCTTAGGTCTCATCTTAGATGTCCCAATCATAGGATCATGAGCTTTAGTGGCAGGAACAAACTTTTTAACTGGATTCTTCTGTTTGGGGTTCTGAGTCTGATCAACAAAACCTAAACCAGCTTGCTTTCCTTGTTTCTGATTCTCCAGAATCTCATCCAGCACATCAGTAGCAATATTCATCATTCTGACCTGCTTTTTCATATTCTCAAGCTGGGAATTTAGCTGGCTTACTTCTTCTTTCAGTTCTGAATTCTGCACTGAAAGTTCACCTTTCTCAGCCTCCAGTTGACATATTGTCTCCTTCTGATCCAGAACTTGCTTGCAAACTTCTGCACTTCTGGTGTATAGCTTCCTGTAGTTGTCAGCCAGTTCATCATATGAGGTTTTAGCAACTCTGGCTTCAGACACAGATGAAGCTTCAGACTCTGAGTGAGACTCTGAAAAAGTCTCAGACTCTAAAACTGTGTCAGTTTTTAAAATAGCTCCTGACCTTACCATCAGACTTGTATCACACTTAGCAGATTCACTTGCAGCATCTTCTTCAGAATCATCATCAGACCATGAAACAGCAAGGCTTTTCTTCTGCTTCTTAAGAAAAGTAGGACATTCTGACTTGATATGTCCATAGCCCTCACACTCAAAGCACTGCACACCTTTAGCTTGATTACTCTTCTCCTCAGTCTTGGTCTTCTTCACATCACTAAGTTGCTTCTTGTTGTTGAATCTGAAGTTCTGACCTTTGGTTTTAGATTTCCTGTCAACATGCTTCAGAATTTTATTGAACTGTCTTCCCAGCAACACTAGAGCTTCTGATAAATCACCATCATCCTCATCAGACTCATGTTGATCATCAACTTCAGAATTAACTGCAAAAGCTATTCCTTTCCCTTTCTTGTCAGGCTGTTTACAAAAAGCAGTCTCAAAATTTAGCAGAGACCCAATAAGCTCTTCAACCTTCATAGTGGTGATGTCATGAGCTTCTTCTATAGTTGTTACCTTCATGTCAAACCTTCTGGGAAGTGACCTAAGAATTTTTCTCACTATCTTCTCATCTGACATCTTCTCCCCAAGAGACTCAAAGGAATTTGCCATATCCAGCACATTCATGTAGAAATCCTGAATATTTTCATCCTCCATCATCTTCAAATTCTCAAACTTAGTAGTGAGTAGCTGGAGTCTGGACATCTTGACCTTAGAGGTTCCTTCATGAGTGGTTTTCAGTATTTCCCAAGCATCCTTTGCAACAGTACACTGTTCGATCAATCTGAACATGTTCATATCAACACCATTGAATAGGGCATTCAAGGCCTTGGAGTTTCCAAGAGCCATATCATCTTCAGCTTTAGTCCACTCTTCTTCTGGTTTCAGCACCTCAGTCTTGTTCCCATCTTTGTCTAAAACAACTAGATGATCGCAACCTTTGAGCACAGCTTTCCAAGTTCTGCTGTCAATGGATTTTAGGAATGCACACATTCTGGACTTCCAGTATTCATAATTCGTGCCATCCAGCAATGGTGGTTTGTTGACATAACCTCCCTCTCTGTCCATGCTTGCCAGAAAACACTTCCCTGGAGCTCACCCAATCACAGGCAGGGTGCCTGCTCTGATGCCAATTGAA
The DNA here is from genome assembly GCA_018208015.1 of Medicago ruthenica. NCBI lineage: Eukaryota > Viridiplantae > Streptophyta > Magnoliopsida > Fabales > Fabaceae > Medicago > Medicago ruthenica. The sequence continues at coordinate 155,546 of WNNG01000473.1, forward strand.
ATTCTGGCTGGAACTTGAACAATACGCAAAATAGGGCACAAAGATAGTAAAACAGAGCACAATTAAAATCAGTTCAGAAGCAGGATTAAAGGTGCAGAAAAGTAAAAAGGCACAGATATTTGTTAACCCAGTTCAATGCAAATGCCACCTACGTTTGGAGGATACCAATCCAGGAAGGAAATCCACTATAGGAATTAATCCTTAAGACTCAAGACAGAGACCCCCGTGTTCCCAGCCTAAGCAATCAATCTCCTTCTAGTTCTGATTTCTACCCAACACCTTGAGTATTAGAACACTACTAACTTCCTATCCAAGTAACTAACCCAGTTACAAAACAACTTCTGAAAAACTACTCAGTTTTGAAGAAACACTTCAATAACACAAAGACTTCATTCGTACCTAAAGGCTTAGAATGAATTACAACTCAATAAAACTCTAAACCAACTCAGATGAGTGGTGTACAAATTAAACCTAAGTTTTAAAACACAAAGACTCAAAACTCTGAATAATACTCTATGATTCGTAAGTCTTCAACAGGTAGCAGTAATCTCCTTAAATAGGCTTCAGCAAGCAGCATTAATCTGAATCCAATCTTCTGAATTTGATATGTTTCTGAAATATGAATGGCTCAATAAGGAAACAAATAATTCTGCATTGTATCTTGTAAAGATTGCTTCAGTAAATATAATTAAGCATAAACACGAGGCCAATCTTCATAAGATCTTCACCAATTCAATCAGCATTCTAGAAACCTTCAGCCATAATAAATCCTTGATAAATCTCACAAAGATTCGCACAGAAAGAATGCACAAAAACCCAGCTTCTGAAGAAGTCAACGCGGGTCAATGGATGAATAGTGCGTCTGAAGGCATTTCAACGTCTGAAGCACTGTTCCTGCGTCTGAAGGTCCAAAATGCGTCTGAAGGCCAAAACTGCTTCTGAACCACTTCAAATTCACTTTCTTGCTTCTGAAGACTTCTCTAACACTTGGAGATGCTTTGCTTGAACACATTGAATTTACCAAAACATGCAGCCAACTTCAAAATACTCAACAATCTCTCCCTTTGGCAAATTTTTGGCTAAAATCAATGTTTCACAAATAACAAGCTCTTCAATTCAACATAACCAAACTCAGCAATGAAGAACTCCACAAAATCAAACCATAACACAGAGATAAGCAGCGGACAAATACTAAGTGTGCTATGTTAAACCATGTTAAACCAACAAATACTATGTAACAACTTCAGTTCTTCAACTCAACACATCAGCTTCTGATAACAAACAAAATTACTGAACATCTTCTGATAACACTCCCTAAAGCTTCACAAACACACCAGCAATCACACCGGTTTCAAAACAACTCTCCCCCTGCAACTCAACATTCAACATTACTCCCCTTTAATTCTGAACTGCAGTGAATTTCTGAGACATAGGATTTTGAAACTGAAACAGCAGTAAACTTCTGGAACACTTAAACTGAAACACTCTTCAGCACATAATTCTTCATGAACACTAAAAACACACAACTCACAACTCAGGCATTTCATACTCATGTACTCCCCCTGAGACACAAACTCCCCCTCAAACATATCTTGACATTTCTTGTTATTATTCTGAACTCTGATTAAACCAGTCAATTTCTGAACCACATGAATTCTGAACAAGATTAAATCTGAACTTCTGAATTCTGAGCAACACATCTTCTGATTCTGAACAGCTCAAACACAAGATTTTCTCCCCCTTTTTAGCCACAAAATTTTGACAAACCATAGTCTTCATATGGGGAATAAAAACAAAACAAGTAACACAGATCCTTGAATGAATATCAGACTCAGATTCAGGATCACACTCAGCATTTGCAAATCTGGCAGGTACTCTATCTTCCTCACATCCAGTTTGCTGTAATTGCTATAAATCCTCATGCAAACACACACTCAACTTGCTTATCAGATTCTCAAACTGTTTAGCATCCAAAGCTTTTGTGAAAATATCAGCAATCTGGTTCTCAGTATCCACATGTTCAAGCTGAACAATCTTTTCCTCCACAAGATTTCTGATAAAATGATGTCTGATATCAATGTGTTTGGTTCTGCTGTGCTGTATGGGGTTCTTGGAAATGTTTATAGCACTTAAATTGTCACAATATAGGGTCATAACACCTTGTTGCATGTTGTATTCTTCCAGCATCTGCTTCATCCAAACTAATTGTGAACAACTAATACCAGCTGCTATATATTTAGCTTCAGCTGTAGACAAAGACACACAATTTTGTTTCTTGCTGAATGTTAGTTGCGTAACAAAAGTAAGTATTTTATATTATCGTCTCCACAGGGACTAGTGCGCTATCTTGAGCCGTTCAACAATCGTTTTTGTTTTCAGTAAGAGGTTTATAACTTGTTTGCATAAACTTTATTGGAATCTAAAAGCGGTAAATAAAAACTACGAGTAATAGGGAATAAAAGCGTTGAGATCGAAGTTCCTCAATCAAGCATCGAAAATAATCCAATAATCATGCATATGAATTCTAGCATTTTAGCGAAATTATCACGTATCACTCGACAACACCATTCGTGTCCAAATGACGTCGTGAGATCGATCGTATCGTTTAATCGACGATTTCTCAATCTATCAAACGATCCGAAAGCTTTACGTTCCAATACTTTATGTGATTATCAAAACCAAATTCCATGTCTAGAATTTATTATTTTGATAGAAGATTATTCTCACCAAAGATTTAAAAGTATTCGTCAATAACATTTAAATCAAACATGATAATGAATAGCAAGAATAACTCAATAACACATAAATTGCTAAAATCATATATTTAAAGATCAAAGATTACATCTAAGCTAGACAAAGTACCTCCAATCCCAACAAAGGGAGTTAGTTGTTCATTTTCATGACAAATGTACAAAAGTGTAAAGAAAGATGATGATTCAAAGCCAAGTTCTTGATTTCCCAAAGAGTCTTAGTTGATTCCACCTTCAATCACTCTTGCTCTATGAAGATCAGAGCTTCTAGCCCTATTTTCTGTCTAAAAACTATATCCTAATAATATTACACACTGTAATAATAATGTTCTTAGCAAAAAAGTATGAAACAAAGCTTAAATACTAAAAGCTGAAAGTGACATCTCGCTCGGCGAGATTTCACTCGCCCGGCGAGTTGAGATTTCTTCACCAGTGGTTTTCAGCCACGTCTTCAAGTAGCATTAAACCGCCTTGGATCTCGTTGGGCGATGAATATTTCGTTGAGCGAAATCAAGTGCCCCTGCTCCTGAAAATCCCTGCCTGAGCTCGTGAAGGACTCGCCATTAGCTCGCTGGGCGAGTTTATCAGATTCTTTTCTTCTTGATTCTTTGCTCAAATCATGTCCTAGCTTGCATTTTCCTGCACAAATGGATGGGGAAAGAAGTAAAAGCAATATTGGGCATTTGATCAGTGATTATGAGCTTTTCCCATGATAACTTGCTAAACAAGCTACTTAAGTGCTTAAATTAACTATGCATTTTAACTCATTTTTGGCACTTATCACTCTCCCCAACTTAAATCTTTGTTTGTCCTCAAACAAAGGACTCAAAAGAAATGGAAAAATCAAGGCTTTGGACATAAGTACAATACATGCAAACAAATGAAAAGTTTTCAGATGAAAAAATTCAAATGTGGATTGCGCGGGCAAGTATGAAGTTTCTCATTAATCTAGATATATACTATGAATATGACATAAGTCCTAAGCACAAAATTCATATCATACAATTCAAGTCAATAACATAATTAACAATGAACCACACCTAACACACTTCTTTGAAAGTAAATAAAACAAATTGAAATCATGAAGTGAGGGTTTTGAACACTCATTTGGCAATTCAGCTTACATCTAGATTAAGTTATGTGTCCATCCAAATATCATCTCAAAAAGTACAAAAGCATAGATCAGAAGGTCTTTGAGGGTTGTCACTTGGCTTGGTTTCCAAAAGAAATGTCATATGTGGGAAAAATTGAATTCAAATGGCCAAGCATAGAGAAACATTCTTTCTATTTACACAACTTCCTCCAAAATTTCATTATCAACCCTTGGTGATATACAAGTATTACTTTGATCTTGACAACTTTTTCTATTTATTGAATTTTTCTCTTTTTTCTTTTTCTTTGTTCATTTTCTTTCTTTTTTTTTTCTTTTTCTTTTCTTTCTCTTTTTCTTGTTGTCAAGATCAATTTTCAAAGTTCACCACTACTTGACATACACTACGTCCCTTTTCTCCCCAACTTATTCAAAATGATACCCTAATTGAATGTTCCCTTATCAATAGGCAAGGGACAAATAAACATGATGGTTAAGGGTTCCAAATGAAGGTAAGAATATCAGAATCCATTAGTGATTTAACTATGAACTGGATTTTGAAAAACTTGGGCAAATTCACTAAGCATTGTGCTTATGAATATTGACAGTTCATAGTTAAGGATTCTGATTCATTAGGCTCAAATGGGGTTATCAGATGCTCGCTCTCTCACCGGGTTGGCTTTTTATGGTCAAGTGTTTTTTCTCAATTTCAAAAGAATGCCTTGATCATTTATGTGCTTTCATACAATTCAAAACAATTATCAGATTTAACATAAAACAACCGAGTAAAACAATGAATGTCGGTCTCCTGCATATATGTAAAGCACTTGAGGATTCCTCACATTTAGGCTAGTTCTAAGTGGTTCACATAATAAGCATGTTATCACGTAAAACTGTATGAGATAAATTTTTGTGCAAAATACTCATTTCAAATTCAAGTACACACCTAGAAAAGCAAGAAACAAGTACCTTGGCTTTGAACTTTCAAACAATTTTCTATCATTATCATTATCATGCATCTGATACTTTGCTTAGCGAGCTTATCAGTAAGCTTCGCTCAGCGAAGTAATATGTCGCTCCGCGAGAATGACAGATTTTAGAATTTTCAAAAATGCAGCATTTCAAAAGACTTGTCATTTTTAGCTTCGCCTAAGGTTTCTAAAAAGCATTAATAAAACATAAAAACTTACAAAATTGGGTTGCCTCCCAACAAGCGCTTGTTTTACGTCATTAGCTCGACACCTTTTTCGTTAGGGTGGCCAAAATGAGACAGAACGCACATCAGCCTTTGTATTCCTTTGCTTTAGGAGGAATTCCATGAACTTGAAGAATAGCTGATGTGGAGTCCATATCCTCCCTATCCAGAGTTTGTTGAGCAAGGAACATATGTCATCTATTACAAACTCAAATTCTGCCTTGCTCACTTTCATCCCCTTCTTTTCACAAGTTTCTTCCTTGTTAAGAAACTGTTCCGTTTTCTCAATATCCATCACTTCTTCACTATCAACAGTTCTGGCCTCTTCAGATTCTGACCTTTCTTGAGGAAGTTCTACTTTGTGTGGTATCTCTATTTCTTCCACTAATTTCCTTATACCACATCCTTCTAACATTATCTCTTCCTCACTCTCATCAACATCATCTTCAACAATCTCTCCGAATTCAAAAGTGGATTGATTGTTGGTTTGAACATCCATGATTCTTGGTAGAAAATTTAATTGAACTTGCAAAATCTCCAATTGGCATGATAAAGCTCTCAATCTATGGTTGGTATTTTGCATGTTGATCATGGATTGTTGCATGAATATATTCAAAGTATTTTCCGTTCTTGCCATTTGTTCATCTTCAGAAGGATATTGTTGATACTGTTGATAGGATTCATACTCGAATGGAGTATAGAAGTTGAAATAATCATGATCGGCCATGATTTCCTTTATGTTGAGAATCTGAAACACGTATAACTAACAAGAAACTTTTCTTTGTATAACAAAGAGGGTTAATGCACACAAAATTTAACAATGTACAAAAGAGAAGAAAAATATTAACAAGAATATATACAAAAGCTCAAAATAATACAAATTGTTGCGATGCTCAAAATATCTAAACACTAATCCCCGGCAACGGCGCCATTTTGTTAGTTGCGTAACAAAAGTTAGTATTTTTATATTATCGTCTCCACAGGGACTAGTGCGCTATCTTGAGCCGTTCAACAATCGTTTTCGTTTTGAGTAAGGGGTTTATAACTTGTTTGCATAAACTTTATTGTAATCTAAAAGCGGTAAATAAAAACTACGAGTAATAGGGAATAAAAGCGTTGAGATCGAAGTTCCTCAATCAAGCATCGAAAATAATCCAATAATCATGCATATGAATTCTAGCGTTTTAGCGAAATTATCACGTATCACTCGACAACACCATTCGTGTCCAAATGACGTCGTGAGATCGATCGTATCATTTAATCGACGATTTCTCAATCTATCAAACGATCCGAAAGCTTTACGTTCCAATACTTTATGTGATTATCAAAACCAAATTCCATGTCTAGAATTTATTATTTTGATAGAAGATTATTCTCACCAAAGATTTAAAAGTATTCGTCAATAACATTTAAATCAAACATGATAATGAATAGCAAGAATAACTCAATAACACATAAATTGCTAAAATCATATATTTAAAGATCAAAGATTACATCTAAGCTAGACAAAGTACCTCCAATCCCAACAAAGGGAGTTAGTTGTTCATTTTCATGACAACTGTACAAAAGTGTAAAGAAAGATGATGATTCAAAGCCAAGTTCTTGATTTCCCAAAGAGTCTTAGTTGATTCCACCTTCAATCACTCTTGCTCCATGAAGATCAGAGCTTCTAGCCCTATTTTCTGTCTAAAAACTATATCCTAATAATATTACACACTGTAATAATAATGTTCTTAGCAAAAAAGTATGAAACAAAGCTTAAATACTAAAAGCTGAAAGTGACATCTCGCTCGGCGAGATTTCACTCGCCCGACGAGTTGAGATTTCTTCACCAGTGGTTTTCAGCCATGTCTTCAAGTACCATTAAACCGCCTTGGATCTCGCTGGGCGATGAATATTTCGCTGAGCGAAATCAAGTTCCCCTGCTCCTGAAAATCCCTGCCTGAGCTCGCCAAGGACTCGCCATTAGCTCGCTGGGCGAGTTTATCAGATTCTTTTCTTCTTGATTATTTGCTCAAATCATGTCCTGGCTTGCATTTTCCTGCACAAATGGATGGGGAAAGAAGTAAAAGCAATATTGGGCATTTGATCAGTGATTATGAGCTTTTCTCATGATAACTTGCAAAACAAGCTACTTAAGTGCTTAAATAAACTATGCTTTTTAACTCATTTTTGGCACTTATCACTAAACCATGAAATTAAGTTATTTCCTAGAAAGAAACATCCTCCAGAAGTGCTCTTCCTGTCATCTACACTTCCAGCCCAGTCAGCATCACAATATCCCATCAATTCAGAACTTGAACTGTGTGAGTACATGATTCCATAATCACTTGTGCTGTTCACATACTTCAGAATTCTCTTCACCTGAGTCAAATGACTCATCTTAGGATCAGCTTGATATCTTGCACATACTCCAACAGCAAAGGTAATATCAGGTCTACTTGCAGTTAAGTACAGTAAACTCCCAATCATACTTCTGTACTGGCTTTGATCAACTGAAACTCCCTGTTCATCTTTAGTCAGTTTCAGATGTGTAGCAGCAGGTGTTCTCTTATGGCTGGCAGTTTCCATTCCAAATTTCTTCACAATATTCTTGGCATATTTACTCTGAGAAATGAAAATTGTATCTTCCATTTGCTTGACTTGCAGTCCAAGAAAATATGTAAGTTCACCAAATAGACTCATTTCAAACTCAGATTGCATCTGCTGAACAAACAACTGAACCATTTTCTTTGACATCCCACCAAACACTATGTCATCAACATAGATTTGAGCAATCATCAGACTTCCATCTTCATCTTTCACAAACAAAGTTTTGTCAGAACCTCCTTTTCTGTATCCTTGAGTCACAAGAAATTGAGTAAGCCTTTCATACCATGCTCTAGGTGCTTGCTTCAATCCATACAAAGCCTTCTTCAATTTGTAAACATGATCTGGAAACTTAGGATCCACAAACCCTTTAGGCTGTTCAACATAGACTTCTTCTTGCAGATATCCATTCAGAAAAGCACTCTTCACATCCATCTGGAACAGTTTGAACTTCAAAATGCATGATACTCCCAACAGTAATCTTATGGACTCTAATTTGGCCACAAGTGCAAAGGTTTCATCAAAATCAAGTCCCTCTACTTGAGTATATCCTTGAGCAACTAACCTTGCCTTGTTTCTGACCACAGTACCATTTTCATCTGTTTTGTTCTTGTAAATCCACTTAGTGCCAATCACATTTAAACCTTTAGGTCTTGGAACAAGACCCACACTTCACTTCTTTTGAATTGATTCAACTCATCTTGCATGGCTTCAATCCAAAATTCATCAGTGAGAGCTTCTTTCACATTTTTGGGTTCAAATTTTGACACAAAACATGAATCAGTAGCAGCTGATTCTGATCTTCTTGTTCTGACTCCTTGATCTAGGCTTCCAATAATTAAATCTCTAGGATGATCCTTCTGAATTCTAATTGATGGTCCTTTACCAGTAGGAACATGATCTGGATGAATTTCTGCTTCTTCAGACTCTACTTGATTTTCTGCTTCTGACAGTTGTTCTTCTGATGTTTCAGACTCTGGAACTACTTCAGACTCATCTCTATCTTTCTCAGCAGACAAATCATCAATCACAACATTAATGGACTCCATCACAACCTTGGTTCTAGAATTAAACACCCTATAAGCTCTGTTGTTCACTGAATAACCCAGAAAAATACCTTCATCAGACTTAGGATCCAGCTTTCTTCTATTTTCTCTATCAGCCAAAATGTAACATCTGCTCCCAAAAACATGAAAATATTTGACTGTAGGCTTCCTTCCTTTCCATAGTTCATATAAAGTAGATGTTGTTCCCTTCTTCAAAGTAACTCTATTGTGTATGTAACATGTTGTGTTCATTGCTTCAGCCTAGAACATGTATGGTAGCTTCTTTGCATGTAACATAACTCTTGCAGATTCAGCTAATGTTCTGTTCTTCCTCTCAACTACACCATTTTGCTAAGGTGTTATTGGTGCAGAAAACTCATGCTTTATTCCTTCAGATGCACAGAACTCAGAAAATCTCTTGTTTTCAAATTCCTTGCCATGATCACTTCTGATTTTGATAATACCACAGTCCTTCTCTCTTTGTAACTGAATGCATAACTCTTTAAACACTTCAAAAGTATTTGACTTCTCTCTAACAAAGCTAACCCATGTGAATCTTGAATAGTCATCAACCATTACAAAAGCATATCTTTTACCTCCAAGACTCTCAACTTGCATAGGCCCCATTAAATCCATATGTAATAGTTCTAGTACTTTAGTAGTTACCAGGTGTACCAATCTGGGATGAGACTTTCTTGTTTGTTTTCCAATTTGACAATCACCACAAACACTGTCCTCATTGATCTTCAGATTAAGTAAACCTCTGATAGCTTCAGTACTCAGGATTTTCTTCATGCCTTTCAGATGCAAATGACCCACTTTCTGGTGCCAGAGTCTGACTTCTTCTTCTGAACTCATGAGACAGGAAGTCAGGCTTCTTTCTTCTTCAGACACCCATAAATAACAGTTATCTTTAGATCTGCATCCCCTCATCAGAACCTTACTTTCTTGATCAGTTACCACACATTCTTCTTTGTTGAAATTCACCTTCAAGTCTTGATCACAAAGCTGGCTAATACTGATCAGATTAGAAGTTAATCCTTTCACCAACAGCACATCATTAAGTCTAGGCAAATCTTCACTGATTAAGTCACCAATACCCAGAATCTCACCTTTTGCTCCATCACCAAATGTCACATAGCTTCTGGAATAAGGTTTTATATTACTCAGCAACTTCTTCACACCAGTCATGTGTCTTGAACAACCACTATCAAAGTACCAGTCTTCTTTAGAACTGGCTCTCAAAGTGGTATGAGCTATAAGGCCAACATTCTTGACTTTGGGTTTCCACACCTTTTGAACATTGTTTCTGATTGCAGCTGGTTCCACTCTTCTATACTAAAAATGTTCAGGATAGCCATATAACTTAAAGCAAAAAGGTTTAATATGCCCCTTCTTTCCACAATGATGACAGATCCAGGGATGATTTCTTCTTTTGTTTATGTTAAACTTCTGGGGTTGCTTCTGAGGTTGCATTTGAGCTTGCTTCTGAGCTTGCATCTTAGGTCTCATCTTAGATGTCCCAATCATAGGATCATTAGCTTTAGTGGCAGGAACAAACTTTTTAACTGGATTCTTCTGTTTGGGGTTCTGAGTCTGATCAACAAAACCTAAACCAGCTTGCTTTCCTTGTTTCTGATTCTCCAGAATCTCATCCAGCACATCAGTAGCAGTATTCATCATTCTGACCTGCTTTTTCATATTCTCAAGCTGGGAATTTAGCTGGCTTACTTCTTCTTTCAGTTCTAAATTCTGCACTGAAAGTTCACCTTTCTCAGCCTCCAGTTGACATATTGTCTCCTTCTGATCCAGAACTTGCTTGCAAACTTCTGCACTTCTGGTGTATAGCTTCTTGTAGTTGTCAGCCAGTTCATCATATGAGGTTTTAGCAACTCTGGCTTCAGACACAGATGAAGCTTCAGACTCTGAGTCAGACTCTGAAAAAGTCTCAGACTCTAAAACTGTGTCAGTTTTTAAAATAGCTCCTGACCTTACCATCAGACTTGTATCACACTTAGCAGATTCACTTGCAGCATCTTCTTCAGAATCATCATCAGACCATGAAACAGCAAGGCTTTTCTTCTGCTTCTTAAGAAAAGTAGGACATTCTGACTTGATATGTCCATAGCCCTCACACTCAAAGCACTGCACACCTTTAGCTTGATTACTCTTCTCCTCAGTCTTGGTCTTCTTCACATCACTAAGTTGCTTCTTGTTGTTGAATCTGAAGTTCTGACCTTTGGTTTTAGATTTCCTGTCAACATGCTTCAGAATTTTATTGAACTGTCTTCCCAGCAACACTAGAGCTTCTGATAAATCACCATCATCCTCATCAGACTCATGTTGATCATCAACTTCAGAATTAACTGCAAAAGCTATTCCTTTCCCTTTCTTGTCAGGCTTTTACAAAAAGCAGTCTCAAAATTCAGCAGAGACCCAATAAGCTCTTCAACCTTCATAGTGGTGATGTCATGAGCTTCTTCTATAGTTGTTACCTTCATGTCAAACCTTCTGGGAAGTGACCTGAGAATTTTTCTCACTATCTTCTCATCTGACATCTTCTCCCCAAGAGACTCAAAGGAATTTGCCATATCCAGCACATTCATGTAGAAATCGTGAATATTTTCATCCTCCATCATCTTCAAATTCTCAAACTTAGTAGTGAGTAGTTGGAGTCTGGACATCTTGACCTTAGAGGTTCCTTCATGAGTGGTTTTCAGTATTTCCCAAGCATCCTTTGCAACAGTACACTGTTTGATCAATCTGAACATGTTCATATCAACACCATTGAATAGGGCATTCAAGGCTTTGGAGTTTCCAAGAGCCAGATCATCTTCAGCTTTAGTCCACTCTTCTTCTGGTTTCAGCACCTCAGTCTTGTTCCCATCTTTGTCTAAAACAAATGGATGATCCCAACCTTTGAGCACAGCTTTCCAAGTTCTGCTGTCAATGGATTTTAGGAATGCACACATTCTGGACTTCCAGTATTCATAATTCGTGCCATCCAGCAATGGTGGTTTGTTGACATAACCTCCCTCTCTGTCCATGCTTGCCAGAAAACACTTCCCTAGAGCTCACCCAATCACAGGCAGGGTGCCTGCTCTGATGCCAATTGAAATTCTGGCTGGAACTTGAACAATACGCAAAACAGGGCACAAAGATAGTAAAACAGAGCACAATTAAAATCAGTTCAGAAGCAGGATTAAAGGTGCAGAAAAGTAAAAAGGCACAGATATTTGTTAACCCAGTTCGGTGCAAATACCACCTACGTCTGGAGGATACCAATCCAGGAAGGAAATCCACTATAGGAATTAATCCTTAAGACTCAAGACACAAACCCCCCTGTTCCCAGCCTAAGCAATCAATCTCCTTCTAGTTCTGATTTCTACCCAACACCTTGAGTATTAGAACACTACTAACTTCCTATCCAAGTAACTAACCCAATTACAAAACAACTTCTGAAAAACTACCCAGTTTTGAAGAAACACTTCAATAACACAAAGACTTCATTCGTACCTAAAGGCTTAGAATGAATTACAACTCAATAAAACTCTAAACCAACTCAGATGAGTGGTGTACAAATTAAACCTAAGTTTTAAAACACAAAGACTCAAAACTCTGAATAATACTCTATGATTCGTAAGTCTTCAACAGGTAGCAGCAATCTCCTTAAATAGGCTTCAGCAAGCAGCATTAATCTGAATCCAATCTTCTGGATTTGATATGTTTCTGAAATATGAATGGCTCAATAAGGAAACAAATAATTCTGCATTGTATCTTGTAAAGATTGCTTCAGTAAATATAATTAAGCATAAACACGAGGCCAATCTTCATAAGTTCTTCACCAATTCAATCAGCATTCTAGAAACCTTCAGCCATAATAAATCCTTGATAAATCTCACAAAGATTCGCACAGAAAGAATGGACAAAAACCCAGCTTCTGAAGAAGTCAACGCGGGTCAACGGATGAATAGTGCGTCTGAAGCACTGTAGTGCGTCTGAAGGCATTTCAGCGTCTGAAGCACTGTTCCTGCGTCTGAAGGTCCAAAGTGCGTCTGAAGGCCAAAACAGCTTCTGAACCACTTCAAATCCACTTTCTTGCTTCTGAAGACTTCTCTAATACTTGGAGATGCTTTGCTTGAACACATTGAATTTACCAAAACATGCAGCCAACTTCAAAATACTCAACACACAGTATATATCTGGATTAATGAGAAACTTCATACTTGCCCGCGCAATCCACATTTGAATTATGCGACCTGAAAACTTTTTATTTCTTTGCTTGTATTGTACTTGAGTCCTAGGTTTGTAAACATTTCCTTTTTTGAGTCCTTTGTTTGAGGACAAACAAAGATTTAAGTTGAGGAGAGTGATAAGTGCCAGAAATTAGTTAAAATGAATATTTAATTTAAGCACTTATGTTACTTGTTTCGCAAGTTATCATAGGAAAAGCTCAGAATCACTAATCAAATACCAAATTATGCTTTTACTTCTTACCCCATCCATTTGTGCAGGAAATTGCAAGCCAGGACATGATTTGAGCAAAGAAACATGAAGAAATGTAAAGGCTGGCTCGCTACAGCGGAGGATTGGTCGCTACAGCACGCCTAGGCAGAGAGAAATCAAGTTTCCATCGCTGCAGAGATGGAACTGGTCGCTATAGCGACCAAAGGCGGTTTGAACCCCGTTTTGCTGACGTGGAGCAAACCCAATGGCCAAGAAAGCTTCGATCGCTACAGCGACCAGCTCATCGTTGTAGCGAGCCTTGAAAAAAACCAGATTATATTTATAGCCATTCAGCACAGAAATGGTAGTATGATTATTACAGTTTAGTAATATTTTAGGTTATAGTTTTAGACATGAAATAGGGCTAAAAGAGGTGATCTTCATGGAGCAAGAGTGAAGGGAGTGTGGATTAACTAAGACTTTGGGAAATCAAGACTTAGCTTTGGATCTTCATCTTTCTTTCCATTTTTGTATGGTTGTCATGACAGTGACCAACTAACCTTCCCTTGTTGGGATTGGAGGTACTCAATATAGCTTAGATATAATCTTTGATTTTGCAAATATATGATTCTAGTAACTTATGTGATAATTGAAGTTATTCTTGCTTTTCATTCTTATGCTTGATTTAATTGTTATTGACAAATACTTTTGAATCTAGGTTTAGAATAATCTTCTATCAAAATAAGAAATTCTAGACATGGAATTGGGTTTTGATAATCGCACAAAGTGTCGGAACGTAAAGCTTTCGGATCGTTTAATAGATTGGGAAATCGTCGATTAAACGATACGATCGATCTCACGACGTCATTTGGACACAAATGATGTTGTCGAGTGATACGTGATAATTTCGCTAAAAAGCTAGAATCCATATGCATGATCATTAGAATATATTCGAGGCTAGATTGACGAACTCCGATCTCAACGCTTTTACGTCCTATTACTTGTCGTTTTTATTTCCGCTTTTACATTCCAATAGTTTTTAGCAAACAATCTTATAAACCCTTACTCAAAATGATAACAATTGTTGAATGGCTTACGGTATCACACTAGTCCCTGTGGAGACGATATAAAAAATACTTACTTTTGACTCAACATCATGTTCTTAAACAGTTTTTGCATAATCAATTCCGGATTAAAGATTTGGGTGACTTGAAGTATTTTTTGGGCATGGAGGTTTCTCGGTCAAAGAAAGGTATATTCATTTCACAAAGGAAATATGCTTTGGAAATTCTAAAAGATGGAGGATGTTTGGGAGCTAAGCCTGTGAACTTTCCCATGGAGCAAAATGTCAAATTGTCAGATGAAGGAGAATTGTTGAAAGATCCATCCTCATATAGGCGACTTGTAGGACGCCTAATTTATTTGACCGTTACTCGTCCGGATATCACCTACTCAGTGCACATATTGAGTAGATTCATGCATGCTCCTTGCAAACCTCATATGGATGCTGCCATGCGAATATTACGGTATCTAAAGAACAATCCAGGTCAAGGTTTATTTTTCTCTTCCCAAAATGATTTATCTTTGCGTGCCTTTTGTGATTCAGATTGGGGAGGTTGCCCGATATCCAGAAAATCAACTACAGGGTATTGTGTTTTTTTAGGATCCTCTCTGATTTCTTGGCGAACAAAAAGACAAAAGACAGTTTCTCTATCATCAGTTGAAGCAGAATATAGAGCTATGACAGGTGCATGTTGTGAGTTGTCTTGGCTACGTTCATTGTTGAAGGATTTGGAGATATTGCACCCAAAGGCAGCACTGTTGTATTGTGACAACAAAGCAGCTCTTCACATTGCGTCTAATCCGGTATTTCATGAAAGAACTCGACATATAGAGATAGATTGTCATTTTATTCGTGACAAAATTCAAGATGGTTCAGTTGCAACTGAGTATGTTCCTTCAGCAGAACAAGTCGCTGATGTGTTCACTAAACCACTTGGGAAGGAATCTTTTCTTACAATGAAGCGCAAGTTGGGAGTTCTTGATATCCACTCTCCAACTTGAGGGGGAGTGTTAGGAAAGTCAACTATATTCTATGATTCTTGTTGTTATGAGAGTTAATTGTAGCCCATGATTCTTGCTGTAAATATGGTAACAGTTATATTAGTCATATTAGAATAGCTTGATTGTAGGAATAGATTGCTGAGTTATAGGAGCATAATCATCAAATTAGAGATATGTATTTGTGTATATATTGCCTCTATGTTTCTGAATGAAAGTACAACCAAATTATTTCCATATTCTCTTTTTCATTTTACAAGTAAGTTTTGATCATTAAATTTAAGATCTTATTATAGTCTCTCCACACTATATTTTTTCCCACTTTGTCTTCTACCTCTTAACCTGCAAACAACACAGAAAAAAATTCTCAATACTTCACTGAACTAAATGCTTTACACACCGCTTAAGGGTGGTTCACGGAACGGAAATGGGTAGATCGCAATTTTGGATCAAGTTTCCAACCTCAAACCAAAAACGCAAGTTTTAAAACACATTTTTGTATGCAGGATCTCATTTCCTTCTTCTTCCTTGCCTTCACCCTACAAATTTTACCCACCGCTACTATCTGCTAATCCTGTCGTGTTGCTTCATCATTTTAAATCTTGTTTTCCATTTTACCTTCAACAACAACAACAATGGAATTGTGTGTCCTATTTGTTAATTTTATCATAGTTTCTCTGGCGAGTTGAAAGTAAAATTGAATTAAATTAAAACTCATGTTTTGCATAACTCGAATTGCAACTCCGCTCAAAGTATATCCATTAATGATTTCAATAATCCGATTTGTTTGAGATAACAAAGGAAGGGGATGAAATTGAAAAACCATGAGTTTATAGTTATGTCATGAAGACATACGTAAAATACTTTAAGCCAAATGGAAAAATAGATTGTTGTTGTGTAGAGCTTATAGTTAGTTGGAACCATGATTTCTGGAAAAAGGTACACACAAAGATGGGATAATGGTGGTAGAAGAAAGTAGGAAAAAATATAGTGTGGAAAGACCATGATAAGAACAATTTTCCTCTTCAATCTAATGGTCAAAACCTACTTTTCCATGGTGGAAAATAACATTCCTTTCACATGCTAAACCTCACCATCTAGGGAGTGTCATGTCCACCTCTCTCTGCCTCACTTTGTGGATGATCTATGCATAAGTTAAGCATGAACTGAACTTTTTACTGCTCCATACCATGGTAGTATGTAAGAAAGTGATTTAAGTAATCTCAAAGGAATAATTACATCATTTTCTATTTAAAAATTACTTCATTTGATAGCATTGTTTGTTTTTAACAAATTTAGAAAAATTTATGAGATTTTTTAATCTGCTTTAAAATTGTTAATTGACTTATAAGATGTGGTAGTAATTTATTATTTTACTTTTTTGTAAAATTTAAATACGACCATGCAGGTCCCACACTTATATGAGAGACAGGATGCTTCTATAAGCATATACTATACTTCTTCAAATCAGTTCCTAATGGAAATAACTAGTACTTCATCTTTCCAACAAAAATTGTCACATTTACCATTTCGCACAAATTAAGGTTAATTTTTTTTTTTATGGGAAATTAAGGTTAAGTTATAAATAAAAGAAAATGAATAACAATATTACAAAGTTAATATTATCAATCAATGGTTGTTTCTCATTATCATAAATATAAAATGAAAAATAATAATTTTGGAGTGATACTCAAAAAAATAAAGGCTTAAATGCACTTTTGATTCCCCTATTTTAACTTAATTGGAATTTTAACCCCCCTATATTTTACATTTTTTGGGTTTTTTTTAATCCCCCGCCAATTTTAGTAATTTCTCATTGTCATTAATGACGTGGCGGTGATGTGGCAGTGTGTGTTAGCTAATTAAGTTTCAATGTCATTAACATAAATAATTAATTACATACAAAATGTAAAAACTAATTGATTAATAATTAAAAAAACAAAAATTGAATTAAGTTATAATGAGAAAATGAATTAGGTTTGATAACATGAACCCTAATTTCTAAAATACCTAATTTCTTCAATCTCCATCTACTTTTCATTTCTCACTCCACGCAATAATTTCTAAACTGAATAGTATAATTGTTGGGTTTATATGAAGGAACCTTTTAGAAGAGTTAAGATGGCGAGAAGATTAGGAGTACATTATATTTTCAACTACGGTTGCTACTAATGTGTTCAAGATACCAGTACAGGGACTGTAAGGTTGGAGTATTAAGAGAAAAATCAAAGAGTTATTGCAGCTTGGTTGTGTTCAAATTGTGTATAGAAGCAAATTGTGGATGCTCTTGCTAATTTAAGTTGTGTTCCAATTAACGATTTGTAGGTGTGAGAAAAAAAAAAGTAGATAGAGATTGAAAAAATTATAGGGTTCATGTTATCAAACCTGATACATTTTCTTATTATAATTTAATTCAAATTTTGTTTTTTTAATTATTAATCAATTAGTTTTAAATTTTGTATGTAATTAATTATTTATGTTAATGACACGGAAACTTAATTAGCCAACATACACTGTCACATCATTAATGACAATGACAAATCACTAAAATTGGTGAGGATTAAAAAAAACCCAAAAAATGTAAAATAGGAGGACTAAAATAGTGGTTTTGAAAACAGGGATTAAAATTCTAATTAAGTTAAAATATGGGGATCAAAAGTGCATTTAAGCCAAAAATAAATTAGACTATAATTAAAAATACTTGGTATTTCATTGAAAATAACATATACAATGGTTTAATAAATATAAAAATGACAGTACTTGATGTATCAATTTTTATTGGATATAGTATAACTGTATAAGCTCCCATGTTAGGTTGTTGGTGTTTTTGATTTTGCTTTTCACTCGTTTTGTATTTTTTTTTCCGTCTAACTTTTTGGTTGGATCTTATCAATAAATTCTCAATTATCCAAAAATAAAAAACGTACTCCTACTTTTTTTTTCTTTTAGGGAAATGCTATGCTACATGTTAAAATGGTTTTTTTTTTAGGAAAATGGAGCACTCGTTAAGATTTTTAAATAATAAATTTTTATAAAAATATATGTAATCAATTATTGAAAATTAAAATATTTAACTTTTATATAAAATAATTTTTTTTTTTAAATCTTTAAAAGGTGTCCCAGAGATAGTTGTTATCAAAACTTTTTTTACAATGGATACAACTAGTAGTGTGATTCCTTCCTTCATTAATTAGTCATGAATTAATGCACACAAAGCCTAATTTCTAGCAGTCAGAGTCGTATACTATACTATGAGTGGAGTGAGAACATAATAATCTGGATTGCATTGTTTTTTGGAGCCACCTTGGTCAATTTTGTCTACTTGTTGAATTTGATGTTGTGTGTTAGTACAACGATAAACATGGCTTTCTCTAGCAAATTTCGGCGTCGACAAAAAGCATAGCATTAAATGAAAAGATAATTATAATTAGCTTGATTTTCTGCTTGAGAGAGACAACACAATTACACAAGGCATAAACACATGCAGTAATCTTCTGATGTTTAAATTCTTTACGTAAATGCGGTTGTTAGAAAAGCTTATGATTAAAGTCAATTTTTTTAGTCTAACTTCTTTTTAGGCATATTTGAGTTCAAGTTAATGTAGGTTTGGTTTACTTTTAGAAGGACCAGAATTGATTATCAGATTAAATAATTGATTTTGACATGTTTGGTTGTTGCCGAGTAAAATTTATTCTATTTTTATAATTGATTCTACTTGAAGGTAATATTTGTAGTTTTTTATTTTATAATTGATTTTCACACACAAATGTATAGTTTAACTCACTTTTACATTAATGTATTCAACCACAAATACTCCTTCTGTCCCTTTTTATAGGAGTAGTTTACAAAAAAATTTCATCCCTAAATATAAGATCATATACAAATTCTTAGATGCATTGATTACTCTTTTTCCAAATATACCCCTTATTAATACTACCAATTTGTCTTAGTATATGACAAGTTAACATTAAATATATGTTTAATCAAGGGTAATCTAGTAATAGTCGCACATATTTGAGACAACTTTATTGCTCCAACAACTTTTCTTTAATACACGTGATTTTTGTAAAATACTCCTATAAAAAGGGACATAGGGAGTCACATTTAGTCAGAAACATTTTTAATCAAATCAATTTTACAGAATTAATTCTATCAAAATCAAGTTTTTCCACCGCACAATCAAACACACGCTTACTCTTTCTATCTCATAATTAGTGGCTCATCTAACTATATGTATTATTCACATAATATATTTTGATCATAATTTTTTACTAATATATACAGATAAATCATAACATATAAGATGTTATCGGATTTGTCTCGATCAATGTTTTTAAAATATCAATTTTTATAATTTTTGCTAATAGATAAATTTTGGAAAAAGATGTAGAGAGTAATTTTTAATAATTGACGATGTGATTTTTTTCTCGTATTGATCCAATGATATCACACCAAGTAGATATATTTTAGAAACTAATTATCTAAAAACTAATATTATAGTACATGATTTGATTGAATGGAGGTGTAGTTTTACACATATGCAAATTAAATCTAATATACACTAACGCATGACAAGTTCTAGTTAGGTGGAACACTTTGATATGCAATAAAGTACTTGAAAATTGCTCAACCCATAAGGGCACACTCCTTTCAAGTGTGGTAGTTTTTTTTTTTTAACAAGGCAGAATAGAATATATTGATCACTCGAAAGTTCATTCTAGCACAAAAATATCTTTCAAGAACTAAAGAGTTATATATATATATACACACACAAATAACGATAACAACCAAAAACATCAACTAGGAGGTTAACCCCAAATACAACAAAGGATTAACCCGCCGGTAATTAAAATCAAAATTTAAAGATGAGTTTTTTTTTTTTTTTGCTTTCAACCATCAAAGAAGATAATAAATTTACTTTTTCAAGCAAATAATCAACGAACATACTTCAGTTGTGATGGCTCATGTTCATCTTCATTCTTAATTATTCCTACTAAGACATTGATACGACCATGGTTGATTTAATTTGACAAATATTAATTAAATATTGAGACACACATATTTATCTTATCTTGTTTTTATCAAATCAACAATAATCAGATCAATTTTTAGACATTACAATAAAAAGAACCATAAGTTTCTACCTCTAACCATAATCAATATCAATCATCTTTTTAAGTTTCGAACAGTTTTTAAATAGGTCTATAGTATACCACAATGGTGCGCAAGCGTATTATGTCTCGCACGGAGCACGAGTTTGATGAACGGTCAAATGGCAACGTCACATGAACTCTTATCTTGTACTATCAATATTTTAATTAATTAATTTCTTAAACTCTGGTTCTTCTCCTCTCTCTTTCCATCCTCTTTCCTTCATATCACACCTCTGGGTAATGGGTTTGAAAACTATAGTAAATCATACAAAAGTGGTGAAGCAATCTTCTTCGTCATTTATTCTCCTCCTGTAAAATCAATTAAATATTGCAGTTGCTTCTACGGGGAACACACTGACATACACAACTCAAACTAAACACACTCTGCAATTTTTATAATAAAAATTGGAATATGCAATTTTCATGAAAAAAATCAAAATCTACAATCATTTAGCCACCTATAGTTTGATTGAAAAATAAAGAAAATTTGAGGCTTTCCGAGGGATTGTGCTCCATTTCAATTCTCTAAATTTCACCATAAACCAAAAAAAAAACTTAAAATTTAACTTGAAACACCAAAACTATGACATAAAACTAATGACACATACCCTTTCAAAAAAAACTAATGACCCATATGCCGCATGCCAAGGTCGGCATTCCTGTGATTATCAAGATATTCTCTAAATTTCTAGGCAAGATATTCATCGAAACTCCACCATTCTTTGCAATCAGCTTCAAAAAGTTCCTCCATCTCTCTCTGA
Source organism: Medicago ruthenica (assembly GCA_018208015.1). Taxonomy (NCBI): domain Eukaryota; kingdom Viridiplantae; phylum Streptophyta; class Magnoliopsida; order Fabales; family Fabaceae; genus Medicago; species Medicago ruthenica. The sequence goes on from WNNG01000473.1 coordinate 176,637, forward strand.
AAATCAAAACCCTTTTAAAATGCAATTTTTTTTGTTAGATCTGTTCCTATTTTCGAAAACTAGAAACTCAATAACTTCATTGACTATTCCATGTCAAAGACGCCATATTTCCAATTCATGCAGTAACTCAAAGAAAAAAAGTGGTTCTTTGAGACTTGATTGGAACCGTTCTTTGTAAAGAATAGGAACAAGCTGTGTCACACCAGTGGAAGGGGATTTCCGACAAATGATGCAGGTCCCGAAGTTGTCTCGATGCGGTGATAGTGAAAACAAGAGAGAGAGAGAGAGAGAGAGAGAGAGAGAGAGAGAGTTTGGATGAGAGAAAGAGATACAATGCAGATAAGTGTACCGTGGACTTGTGATTTTTTCACTTACACACCGTAGGCGATATGTGAGGCTCGCGCACGGTAGAAGGCGCCTCGAACTTCCCTTGTTTTGCAAACTTCATTTTCAAACATAAATGAATATTAAAGCTTCTTTTAATTTAAATTATAAAAAGTTTGGGAGCTGGCTCCTTTTTTATTTCAATTCAACGAACTAACGACTTTTCAAAAGGAACATTATTTTCAAAAGTATACATTCTCCATGGATATTAGTTTACTTTATTGGTTTTTTCTCCTATTTTATAGTATTAAAATCTCAAGATTCGAAACTACTACAGTACACTATAATTTTGAACTTGCAGGTTGTTAGTCAAAGAAAGTACTCCAAAGTTATGAACAAATGATTTGCAATCAATTACGTTGCATGTGCTTTATTGCTTTGTGAAGAACATTTGAAAACTAATAGCGTGATCCCTTCCCTTGTATACCCACATTTTTGGATCAGTTGGAACATTAACCAATGATCCGTATTCCATCACAACACAAATTCAAAAGCATCTCGATCTGAGTTATTTTATTGAATTTCTTAATTCATTTTAACGGACTAGTATTGTTTTAAAAGGCAGCATGAAAACCACATAAATAAATTGTACTACATCAAATATTCACAAACTCTGCAGCCAAAATGACACAAATAAAACCTAATATAACACCATAAATAGATCAGCAGGTGCATCGAATCTGTCATGTACTCTTTTTCTTTTTTTATGAGTATCATAGTACTTCTTTTTGGGGACTAGATGTGAATCTACCACATACGTTTGTATTATTTATTTTTTGACAAACATACATAATATTATTGTGTTTTTTTTTTATAAAATACGTTTATATTATTGTCAAGTACAAGAAAATTTCCACGGGTGTTATTAAAAAGATGTTAATATTGTAGGATAAATTTTGATGAATCACTTATTCCAGACTAAAAAGACAAAAGAAGGGTGCATTTGAACATGGAATGCAGCCGATATGGCGTCCTTAAAGACTATTTGTCACCTATTTTTCAGACAACGTGATAGTAACTTTCATCCTCAACACCACCGTCAAAGCTGCCTTTCGGAACTTTCTTTAATTACTTTTTTTTCTTCTTTCTCTCTATTATAGGAATTTGTGTAATTTTTTTAACACATAAATATATTAGATAAAGAACAAAAAATACCCCAAGTAAGGTGTTATTCGATTTCCAATTATAAAATTATTCAAACCGATCAAATATATGTCGGTTTAGTTTGGTCTTCAATGATTTTTAGAAGTAGAACTAAACCAAAGTGAATTGGTGATATTTAGTTTTTTTTTTTAATAATGGTGATATTTAGTTTTATTTGGTTCGGTTGATCAGTTTGTATAAAAATGCAAACAAAAATAATATTTTTTCAATATCCTCTACTCTTTTTGTTTGTGTATACTGCAATAATTTTTGTGCAGTTTTCAATCAAAATCCATTGCATATTGCCATGTATATCGCATACGAAACCACACCACGGTCACAATAATCTAATGATTTATATTGAACCAGTAAAAGACTCGTACTTTCGCACGGTCATATACCATAGAAATAATTAGATTTTTTTTTGACAAAAATAAACGATATTCATTCGTTCAATTTGATTGAGAATATCGATACAATACAAATTCAAATTCGTTAAAAACAAAAAGGATGAATCTCCTAACATACTCGCAACATCCATGTTAATAGCATAAAATGACAAAGTACATATGCCTGCAAATACGACTATATTTAAGCCACCGAAATACTCATGTTTTTGGATCTGCAACGTTGATGACGCAAAAGTCATTGATTAAATCTGCACTCGATCGATCAAAGTTAATCTTTCAACCTGAATCAAATAAACACCGCACTAAGACAACAAATAAAAAACACACCGCACAAAGACGGAAATCAAGATAAACAAAGTCGTGTGAGACGACGAAATCACAAAAACAAACGAAAATTGAAAATATGTGAAAAAATCACTTATTTAACTAAAAGAGAAAGAAAAACAATTTGGAGGAGTGATTTCAAGTCAAAAATTGACCATAAATCAACCCTCTTTGGTAAAAAAAATTGTGATGGTTAGGGTTTGAGAAAGGGATAAAAAATAATTAGATTGCTAATATTGTCGAATGTTTAAATATATTAAATGAAAATTATCAGTATTAATGTAATGTTGTTATTAAATATTTGAGAAATGTTAACGAGTGCCCCAAAACACTCTTTTTTTTTTTAAGAATAATTTCTTCATGGCACTCTTTAACAAGACCTTAAATATCCAAGTAGGGCAGTAAGAATTGGACAATCAACAAACCAATTAAGCACAAACTAGTCTGCCCAAGTCCACCCCCACAAACCTCTATATCGGTCTAAATAGAAAACGGATTCGTCGTAGTTACAGGGATGATTTGATGTCTTGCCAAAAAAACTGTTTTCAAGAGGATAATTTTATCGTGTTTACCCGACCCGTTACTCAACAGTCACCGTCTTTCTAGATAAAATAGATTAATTATGGGACATCCATCGTGTAAATAATGTTAATTTTTAACATAGTTAGTATTCTTGTTAGTATATTTTTCTAATTTTTTTAATCTTGAAGTAATTGCAAGTCCAGTACTAAGATTATGAGTAATTAAGTAGAAATAGGTGTGGTGTGAATTATATATCGGAGAAATCCTATATCATCAATTCCATTCATTCATATGTGTATATATTGAATGTAGACAAGCATGCAAGAACTATGATATCAAATCAAAGCAATAGTCCATCATGGTAATGAATAATTTTTGTGTATCGATTAGCAATGTATGAAAGCCTGCTTAATTAATTTCTGTTTCCTTTTCTGTTTGGCTTAGCTTGCAAGACAAATTTCTAGGCTAGGAGGGGTATATGATGTTACAGTATATAGGAAGTCTAATTAAGTATAAAAAATGTATGTCTCTTACATGCATGCACTCTCTAATCATTACGGTTTTAATCTATTTATCGAAAACTTATGAATGTGATTACAACTTGAACAAATTTCCACGACATATATATACGAGCTAGCTTGGACTCGATAAGGTAAATTAAAATCATTATTAATTAATCAGTCTTGTTTCTAGATACTATTTAAGGATTTTTAATTAAAAAATTATTCTTTAAAAAAGTTAAATATTTTAATTTTTAATATATACACAAATATTTATAAAGGTTACTATTTAATGTAAACAGTGCCGTCGAAACACTCATTTGCATTTTCCTTGATTATATAGGGAGAATTATTTGCTAGTGTGGTGTGACTTACGGAACCTCATAGTTAAAGAGGGTAATTAATTATATAGGGGAACTTGACAAAAAAAATTATATAGGGAAATTATTTGGTACTCAGTTTAGTTAAAAATTATGATAGACAAGATTAATTCAAAATTTAAATATATTGTAATGTAATTAAATATTAAAAATAACTTGACACTAAATAATTAATTGATATGTATGTACTCGACAAAACTTTATGATACGGTAATATAAACATCAAATGTATGTCTATGACCCGCTATCATCAAATCAAAATCATTTTTTCATTTGGAGTATAATCGAAAGGCAAAATCACACATGTTCTTTACGGTTGACCATTTTTCAAAAAGGCTTTTTTTTTTTTCTTTTAATTGGTTTATGTAATATTATGTTGGCACTATTACATTTTTTAACAAGTTTAGTTAAAATCTTTCAAAAAAAAAACAAGTTTAGTTAAAAGAAACTTGTGCAATATTTTATTAATATTGAGATAATTCACATAATCATATCCACTTCGTCCATTTCCTTTTCGCACTCACTTCTTTTACATTAAATCTAAATTTTCAAATCAAAAACCTTAGAATTAGAGTAGCTAATAGCTAAATTTTCAAATCAAAAACCTTAGAATTAGAGTAGCTAATTTTTTCAGGAATGGTTTCAGTGGTATCACCACTGCACTTACAACTTCATACGCTTCCAATGAACTAATTTATTAGTCAAATTATTTTTTTAAAGTACATAAAAAAAATTATATTTTTTTAATATTTGTGGTTTAATCTATTTTTGCTTATATTACATTTTAGATAGAGGTTAATTTTTAAACCAAAAAAAAAAAGATAGAGTATAATTTTACAAGTTAGGAGATACAAATGTAAAATAGTTTTACACTAGTGATTTTTTTGCCTCAAAAGCTGTATTTCTATTCATAATTGAAATAGGGAAGATCAATTACCTCGTTTGGAGCAAAAAGATCACCATTGTTTTGACTAAAAATCTGGGTTATGACCAAATTTACAACATATGCGATACTGGATGGACCAAAAATAATGATTTTAAAAATGAAGACTATTTCTGTGAGCGTAATAAAATAGGGCATTAAAAATTCAATTAAGTCAATTAGTTTTTTTTTTTTAGCAAAAGTCAATTAGTTATTAATAATTATATTGATTTGAATTAATATTTGTATATATTTTTAATTTTAATAACATTTTCTTTTCTTTTCTTTTTATTATAAAGAGGAATAAAAGCCCAACATTTTCTTATTCTTTTTTTTTTGGTCAAGAACATTTTCTTACTCAATATTTGTTTCTAACCCAATCTCAGAGTTTGATAGTTTATCCATCCTAATTATTTCAGGTCCATTAAACGGTCCTAATATATGAGAACATGGTTAAACCAACCCAAAGAACACACTTTGGTACATTTTAAACTCTTAAAAACCTATCTAAATAAAAGGAATAACAGTAACAACCATTTTATATCTATGTTATAAATTAAGACAATGAGATCACAGTGCATTTATTTATGCATATTTCATAAAACAAAGTGTTTATGCAAGTGCAGTAGATTCATTTGCATGTATCATCATTATAGATCAGCAATTTTATTTTTTTTGAGAGTAGATCGTCAATTCTGGTTACTTGTATTTGGGACACATTTGGGCTAAAGTTATTTGGGTCTAAACCTTTTGAATTCCAAAAACAGGCCTTTTTCAACATGTTCTGTTGGATGACATTTTTAATAAAAAATAAAAGGCTGTTATTTTGAAAATTGCTTTTTCCCACTTTAAAGAAGGTCTAAAACACACATGTAATTTACGTTTTTACCCCGGCGGCAGTTTGTTGCCGATGGGAAGGATCCGGCGGCAACTAACTGCCGATAGAAACCATCGGCAGTTAGTTGCCGCCGTCTCCATCGGCAGCTAACTGCCGATGCGATCTGTACATAACCAGAACAGCAAAACAGAACTGCATCAGAAGCATAAACTTTCCAATTTCTTCAAATTTCCTCAAATCCTCTCCAATTCCATTTTGTCGAAAATCAAGCAAATCATCTCTACAAAACCACAAGTAAGTAGTATTAATCATTTATAATGTTAATGTTAGTTTGTGTAGGTTTATTTTTGTTAATTTTGGTAGATTTATGTGGTTAGGGTTTATGTAAAAATTGAAATTTTTGTTAGTTTATAATGTTATAGATGAATGTTGTTGTTGTAAATGTAATTTAGATTATGTTTAAGTGCAATGTGAATGTGTAGAAGTTGAATTAACACAATGATGAGTTGTTACATACTTTGCACTCAAAGTGTTTGATAAAATGCCTAAATGAGAATTGTTTAGATTTTTAGTTAGTTTATGTTGTTAAATTGTGTTACATTGGATGAGGATTTTTAGTTGTTACGAATAATTATGGTTTATTCTTGTTAGTTAATAGTTAAGGGTTATGTTTATGTGTTTATGTCACCATTTTAAAGTTGTTTTGTTTTGTCAAAATAATTGATGACAATGTTGTTTTGTTCTGTTAAACAACATTATGCATATGTTGATGACAATGTTGTTTTGTTTTTGTGTAGATATGTCTGATCAGAATGCAGATAGATTGAGAGCTGATAGACAGACGATGACCGGCAGCTACCGTAGGGAGAGGCAGACTGCAAACCCTCATGTGCCTAAGAGGGGAAGAGGCCGAAGGCTTGATCATTCTGTGGGTGAGGGTAGTTCATCTCAGCAGCCGACACAGTCGCAGGTGGAGGACCCCACACAGTACCTGCATTATCAGGAGCATTTACATGATGCCACAGATGGTGGCTATGACGTCCAGCATGTTGCGGATGAGGGTGGGGACGACGATGCGGCTGCGCTAGATGAGGATGAGATTGCGGCTGCGACAGCCCCCGAGGAGTTACCTGATGTGGCTCCATTTCCTGGAGGGCCTTATGATGACTCATTGTTGTCATCATACGCTTCACACGTTGCATTACCGTTGTGGTATAATGCAAATAATGTAAGTTTTATTTTTTCTTTTTTAACTTTTATATATGAAGTCGATATATTTTTTTTTTGTAGGATAACTTTTAAAATAAATGACATGAACACATGCCGTTGTCTGATTATTTTTTTGTCTTCGATTATTGTTCGCGCGTAATTTTTTATATATGAAGTATATGCTTTTTTTTGCATGATAACGTTTAAAAAAATGACATGAACACATGCCATTGTCTGATTATTTTTTTGTTTTTGATTATTGTTCGCGCGTAATTTTTTATATATGAAGTATATGTTTTTTTTTGTATGATAACGTTTAAAAAAAATGACATGAACACATGCCGTTGTCTGATTATTTTTTTATCTTCGATTATTGTTCGCGCGTAATTTTTTATATATGAAGTATATGCTTTTTTTTGTATGATAACATTTAAAAAAAATGACATGAACACATGTCGTTGTCTGATTATTTTTTTGTCTTCGATTATTGTTCGCGCGTAATTTTTTATATATGAAGTATATGTTTTTTTTTGTATGATAACGTTTAAAAAAAATGACATGAACACATGCCGTTGTCTGATTATTTTTTTGTCTTCGATTATTGTTCGAACATAATTTTTTATATATGAAGTATATGCTTTTTTTTGTATGTTTTTGATTTATGTGGTGTTTTTTTATTATTTTAGATTCTCAACACTCATAGGATGAGATGCATAAATCACGGGGCGAAGGTGGCAGATCTCCGGCGTCCACATACGAATCAAATCTGGTTTTGGGATTCTATAAGGGCGAGTGGGTTGCATGATTTGCTGTACACAGGGTATTCTACTGTTAATCATGCTCTGCTCCAGGCGCTAAGCGAGAGGTGGCATTCCGAGACCAGCAGCTTTCACATGCCTACTGGGGAAATGACCATCACTTTAGATGATGTGGCGTGTCTGCTGCATGTTCCTGTTGAAGGAAGGATGTTGAGCCATAGGAAGAAGGTGTCTCAGGTTAATGGGGTGGAATTGATGGTGAGGAACTTAGGTGTCACCCAGGAGTATGCAGTGAAAAACTGCAAGACTGAGTATGGTGGCTACATTAGCTATAAGGCGCTGAAGGAGCTTTATGAGGATCACCTGAGTGTGGCCACCACATTAGCGCTTGCTGAGACACAGGAGCAGCTCCAGGAGCTAGCCAGGCGTAGGGATGCCTGTGTGAGGTGTTTCCTCCTATACCTGCTTGGATGTATGTTGTTCAGTGACTTGAGCAACAAACACATCGACCTGGTATACCTGCATGCGATGGAGACCTTTGCTGGGATGAGGGACTACTCGTGGGGAGGAATGGCATTGGCATACCTTTACCACACTCTATCCGAGGCCTCTTCGCTTACAGGAAAGAGGATCGGGGGAAGCACGACACTTTTGATGGTAATAATTATAATTTACTATGTCTTTTAATAATTTACTATGCTTTTTAATTTACTATGCCTTTTAATTTACTATGTTTGCTAATAACTTACAAATGTGTTTGTTTTGTGCAGGGATGGTTCTTGGCACATTTTCCAGAAGTCTACCCACATGACCATAATGATGAATACAAGCAAAACTATCCTTGCGCGGCCAGATGGATTCCACACAGGGGTCATGCGAATCTGAAGCCATACCGTCTGGCGCTGGATCGTTTGGAGATGGATGATGTTACCTGGATGCCATACGAGGATCATAGGGAGATCCAGGAGTTTGTGGAGATATGCTGGTATTCAGGCTGGATCATGTGTGGTCGTGACATCATCTACCGTCACTTGCCTGAGCGGGTTAAAAGGCCCGAGCTCCGACGTCTGTGCTTCCTCTCCCTTATCAGGCCGTTGCACAGGCTTTCCTAGACTTCCGTGTGCACATTATTCCTCAGGTTGCGTGGGGTAGGGAGGTTGATCAGCCATGGCAGTACGAGGAGGGATACATGAGGTGGTACAGACATGTGTCTCACCCAAAGATTCTGCCACCTATTGATGGATCTCCTCCGAGGCCAGCAAATGAGGAGCATATCATTGCACGCCATCAGCAGCGTCACCAGGAGAGAGGCTCGCCTGATACCATTGACATGGTTGGTGGACTTGCTAGCCAGGCTGATGACTACTTGGGTCAGGAGGCGATGAGCAGTGAGCAGTTATATCAGGCGATGCGCCATATGAGGGACATGATGACACCCATATTGTCCAGGAGGTCGAGGAGGCGGCAGCAGCAGCAGCATGATGACCAGGATCAGGATTAGGACTTTTTTTTTAGGACTTTTGTTAGTTTTTTTTTACATTTGTTAAAAAATTTTTGTAAATTTATGACACATTATCGTAGTTTTTTTGGTACAATTTTAACATGATTTCGGGTTTATTTTGCTTTATTTTGATTTCTTCGAAACAACAATAACAACAATTCATTCATGATCCGAACTAAATCATAACTAAAAATTCACAAAATAAGTGTTACGTTACATTACATTATCCCTAAATATGTTGTATCATCATCAATGATGTTGGATTTAAATTTAATTCTTGAAAGTTTGCGGAAAACATATATATGCTCTCGTGTCTTATACTTAGTGTAAAAATTTACAAGTCTTTTTGAAAACTCAAAAGAATGAAGAGAACACAACACATGTATTCTACGAAATCAACTATATATGTTTTCACATCGAATTCCCTCATATAAGATGAGTCATGACAAAAAGGAATGCATTCCAATATATTATTTTGAACTTAATCCTACTGCCCTGCCAACTGACAAAGTTTCAATTGACAGAGGAGCATGATCAAGTACAAAACAACATCTTAGAACTGCATTCCCTTTTGTCACACTCATCCTATACGAAGGAATTGGATGTGAGAACCTATATAGCTGATTCCGCAGAATACATGCTGTGTTCTCTTCATTCTTTTGAGTTTTCAAAAAGACTTGCAAATATTTACATTAAGTAAAAAACACTTCAATGCCAACATCTTCAGCAAACTAACAAAAAATTAAACTAAAATCCAATAAAACAACGACACAACATAATAATACTACCTAAACATCTTCATCCGGTCGAATCAAACTCTTGAGAATATCTTCAGGCGACCTCAGCAACGTAACATCCATCTTGAGGGGGATCATGTTCGGCTCAGCAAATATCGAGAACATACTCCTCACGTCGTCGTCGTTCGTTAACTCCGACCGAGTGTACGACAAATTCCCGTCTGAGTCGAACGATGGACGGTGATACTAAACATATTCCACCCTCCTCGTGTCTCTGTGGTTGATTCGTTGGTTGATTTCATGAAGTAGATCCTTCAATTCTTTTATCGTGACATCGTCACGAACCTTGAAAAAATGTTGGTTACCACCGTTGAATGATACATGAAAGTATACTTGAGCCATTTTTCAGATCTACACCATAAAAAATTTAAAACAATCCAATTAAAAAGTCATTTAAACATTTCATCAAAACATTGTAGTGCAAATTATACATAAACCCTAAAACTAAAAATTACAACATAAACATGCAAAGATCTAAACAATTAAGCAACATAAGTCATTTCCATGTAAACAATCTATCATTTCTTGCCAAAAAAATCAAAAATTAAACAAAGTCTAAAACTTAAAAAAAAAAATTAAATTAAGATAATAAATGTAACATATAAGCATAAAATGACAATGAACTTGATTATAGAAACTTACTAGTTATTGGAGTGTTGGTTGATTTGAGGTTGAAAATTTTGAGATTTTTGGAAGATTTGAGAGAGTTTTGAGAAATTGAAAGATGAAGTTGCAGGTTCTGGGTGCCAAGCTTCATAAGTACTGATCGCCGCGGCATTTAGCTGCCGATGGGGACGGCGGCAACTAACTGCCGCTGGTTTCCTTCCCATCGGCAGTTAGCTACCGCCGGATCCTTCCCATCGGCAACAACCTGCCGCCGGGGTAAAAACGTAAATTACTGGTGTGTTTTATCTTTCTTTGAAGTGGGAAAAGCAATACTCGTTATTTTTTCCACCCTATGAGTTTTTCGTGCATTCTGTTCGGATTCTAAAATCTGAAATATATAACGTGTTTTGGAGGATTTTATGGGTACGCAAGAAATTAAATAGGGTGGCAAAAGAAGGTTTCAAAATGAAATTAAATGGTGTTTTCATTGCTAGGGCCGAATAATGATCTGCAAAATTTGTTCTATAGCAATTGCTCTTTAACACGGAAGCTATAAAGAGCTTATTCATGGATTTGAAGGTACAATAATCAGAAATATTTTTTTTATAAGCATAATCAGAATTATATAAGTGCTTTGAGAGTAATATGTTAGAACAAGAATACTATTCTTGATAGCACACACTCATTGTGTTTAGATTTGAAAGAGGGAAAGAAGGATTATATATTGAGAGAGTTTTTCACTTATGAATGAGATATTCAACTTGATTAGACATCACTTGGTATTTACTACTCTTCAACAAATGGTTTTCATAATTTATTAGACAAAGCTAGTATTTCGCTTTTGATAGTTGCAAGTTATCCTGAATAAATGGTTCTTGGAGGTAGATAAGGTTTTCATAATTTCATCTTCTTGATTAACCTTATATTTTACATAGTTTGGTTTTGTCTATTTTGGTTTAGCGCAATGTTGATTTTTGGTGAAAATCAACATAACCCATGTGTGGTGATTTAATCATATATGGAGCTGTAGATCTCTAAATGGAGTGAAATTAGTCGCATATGATAGATAGCAACTATATATACAACTTTCATGAAGGCACCAAAGTCTAATTTAGCTTAGAAAATGGTGAAAAATGTAAAGTTGTGTGATGCGCATGATTGGAGGCCCCGAAGGTTCAGGCTATGACCTATTGTGCGATGTGAAGACCTGCCCTGCACAATGGACAAGGAAATTGTGCAGGTGCGCAGGTCTTTTTTTTTAGATCTCTATGTAAGGAAGTGCTCACTTCAGTTTAAGGAATTTGAAACTGGAAAGTTGAGGAACAAAATTTCTAAGAGATCAAAGGTGAAGATTCGCCTTGAAAACAAGACTGAAGTTTCTAATTCATTATTATTCATGTATAATTCTTCAAAACTCATTTACTATGTTAAATGCTATTATGAGTAGCTAAGTTTCTCATATTAGGTCAATTAGATGAATTTCTTTATAGCTACTTGAATCATGTAATGTTAAGTACTCTTTTATGAAATTTTAAGCATTAGTACTATTCTATAGTAAAAAAAAAGCTTAGTACTATTCTATTATCTTTGCGCTTGATTCTTTTTTTTTTATATGTTGACGGGTATATAAATTTATTTCAAGTATTGAATGATTATTAACTCTAGCTTCTGAAACTCGATCTAAGATATATGTTCAATCAATAATAGTTTTAGACATATCGCATTTGTTATACAAATATTTAACGTTTAGTCAAACATTCGATGATCACAAAGTCACCTAAAACATTAGGATTGTGGTCAAAGAAGAGGGTTTTTAGCAAGACATTGGTCTTGAGCATTTTGTTAAATCATCGTAATGTTAAACGAACAATTGTAATAACTAAACACGATTACCAAGTAGCAAATAAGAAGGAATTCAAAAATGACTTGATCATCTGTTTATCTTGATTTTCAGTCAAAGCATTTTATTTGCACAGTTTACTCTACTCCCTCCTAAACATACATGTTTTACGAATCTATTTTGTTGGTCATTTCTTGACAACACTAACTGCATCATGTCTCTTCATATATACTCTGTTTCTCCATCTTAATTTGAGATTTTTTTTAACCGAAGTCTATAGTTTCGGAAAATGCTTTCTTTAGCTCAAAATGCTTTTCGTAGTTAAAAATTACTTATTTATAATTAATAATTTCATTTACCTATAATTAAAAATTTGATTTGCAAAAAAAAAAATGGTGGTATGTTCTACATTTTCTTATTAATTGATATCTTGATTCACTTATAATTAAAAAATAGATTCATAAAAGACAAATTGGTGGTCTTTTCTAACACTTGTATGACATTTGTTTGACACATGTAGACAAATTCATATAAGTGTCCAAAAAAATATTATTTTCTTTCTTTGCTTCGACATTGTTTGAATTGGTGTTCGACACTCGTATGACACTTGTGTGACAAGTGTTTGACAACTAAGACAGAGTGTCCCAAAAAAGTTGTTTTTCTTTGCTTAAAGACTCTTCATTCATATTTCAAACACATTTACACCGGCTAAAAGTATATCGAGTCAACATTGATCAATGAGAGGTCAAAGACTTTAATTTAATTACAACATTTTAAACTTTTTGAATATTATATAGATAAATAAAAACGTCAAATATTATCGTATTTTATTTATACATCATGATGAATGCATTATTTGGATCAACCTTAAACTAGCGCAGATAATGTTGCTAACTTGTGTTATTAATATACACATACACAATTACAATTTTACTACATTAATGACCACTATAGAACTGAAATGAAAGTACAAGATAAAACCAACATAAGACAAATATGAAAAATTCTTAAACCAGAAACAACAAAACAACAAGTTTAAACTCGTCACAAGCAAATATTGTAACTGATAAATCACACATTGACAATCCAAATTTGTGCACACCAAAACTTTAATATGTTATATACTAAATTATCTATAAAACAAACTAAAATAGCCATTGCAAAAAAGTAATTCCAACTAATACTGTAGCAAAAAGAACAATCATTGCAAAGCCAAAACCAAACCGCAAAATCAACTCTTCATTGGGTAAGTGGATCTTTCAATCCATACATATTTAAAATACGTGACTGTTAATTTTTAAACAAAATATGCATGACAAAAATCTTAGTACATGATAATATTGATATCTTTTTTTACTGAGATCAAGGAGATGATTTTGCAGGACAATTGTGACTATCATGATATACATATTGCCCACATGCTTTACAAAGTCAGGTTCTTTTCTGTTGTTGTTCAATAACATTCTCTTTTCCTCCTTTGATTCATTTAACTCTTCCTTTCGTCTTTGAAGGTTTTAGTGGATGAGTTTTCACTTCTTTAGAAAGGTATAATCCAATAAAAGACTCTAGCTTTATTGTCTTGGTTTGTATAGCATCACCTTCAAATTCAGATGATTTTTTTTAATGTCAACAGACCCATTTATTACAAGAACCAATTTTTCCTTACTCTGCCCAGCCATATGCAAGGATATATTAGTGATCTCATGCCTCTGAAATAAGTTGTTTCTCATTGTTTGGGTTCAGACCACCCTTATAAGACATTGCCATCAACATAAAAAATAGGCTTCTTAGTTGTCAACTTGATCCATACCTATTCAAAATGTACTTACTTTGTATTTCGTTTAAACATTTTCCTCTTAAAACACAAAGTATGTGTCTACATGGAATGCCTTGAGATTGAAACATTTTGCATGAATAAGTCCAGCTATTACTAGAAACATTATAAGCCACTTCTCGTATTTTATCATTGGTTTCACTATTATCAATTATATGCAATATATACATACCATGTTTCTGGTCCCTATCTTCAACTCCACAGTTTAGACATCCGATCCATAATTCATTTTGAAATATGAAAAAGTTTTCACGAGTGTAGATCTTCTTACCATGTGATAAGTGCCAGAAAGTGGATATAAAGCATATGTAATTAAGGCACTTATGTAACTTATTTTACAAGTTATCTTAGGATAAGCTCATATTTATGGTTCAAATGCTATAATTGTGATCCTATGCCTTACCCCATGTTTTTATTGCAGGAAATTCATGCTTGAACATGTTGAGCAAAGAAAATGAAGTTTTGATTAAAGCCATCGCTTCAAGCGCGCACTTCCTCACTATAAGCGAGGATAGGCAGGGAATTTGAAGGCTTCATCGCTTCAAGCGCCAGTTGCCACGCTTCAAGCGAGCCTAGGCAGGGATTTTAAGAGGTTCATCGCTTCAAGCGATGGACTGGTCGCTTCAAGCGACCAAGGGCGGTTTAAGGCTCCATGCTGACGTGGAGGATTCCTATTGGCCAACAAACTTCCTCGCTACAAGCGACCAGCTCATCGCTTGTAGCGAGCGTGCAAAAATTTAGATATTAAAAGCATTTTTGGCTCATTTTCTGATATAATCAGTGGGAGAACTTTGAGAATTTTTACTTCCAATTGTTAGGATTGCTTTAGTAGTAGTTTAGGACTTAGTAAATAGGGCTAGAAGTAATGATCTTCAAGGAGCAAAAGGATTGAATTGTGGAAATCCACCAAGGGCTTTGGGAAATCAAGACTTTGGGTTATGATCTTCATTTCTTCTTTTATCTTTTGTATAGTTGTCATGAAAATGAGCAACTAACATCCCTTTGTTGGGATTAGAGGTATTCTTTCTAGCTTTGATGTAATGAATGATTATGTGAATATATGATTTAGCAATTTAAGTGTTTATGAAGTTATTCTTGCTTTTCACTCTCATGATTGATTCAAATGATATTGACAAATACTTTTGAATCTATGTTTAAGAATAATCTTCTATCAAAATAAGAAAATCTAGAAATGGATTTGGGTTTTGATAATCGCACTAAGTTTCGGATCGTAATGCTTTCGGATCGTTTGATTGATTGGGAAATCGTCGATTAAACGATACGATCAATCTCACGATGTCATTTGGGAAATCAATGACGTTGTCGAGCGATACGTGATATTTATGCTAAAACGCTAAATTCATATGCATCATGCCTCTTTAAACCTAGATCTAATTTAAGTACTGGTAAAGAATTGAGTGAATCATTATCAACAACAAACTTTTTATGCCTTTGATCTTGTATTGCAGACTTAAATCTCATCCAAAATTCAAACATGACAATAGTAGGATTAAAAAAGTTACCCTAAAAGGAATTTTCACTTTCTCATCTTGATGTTGTTCAAAATATCTCACCCAAAAATATATCCATGAAGTAAGTTGAGATCCACATGCTTTGAATGTCATACATATATGAAAGTCATTCATTCTTATGCAACTCAAACTCGATCATAATGGATTCCCATGTTGCTTCAAATTCTTCAAGAGTATCGGAGCCCCAAACACATGACATAAATTTATTATTGAACTCACCGTTGGAATTTAAGGGAGCACCCACCTTTTCAGAAAACTTTTTTCATAATGTGCCACATATAAAACCTATGTGAAGAAGAATCAAAGATCTTCTAAATTGCATTTTTAATGGTCAAATCTTGACATGTTATTATAAGATTTGGTTTAAGTCCTCCCCGTGTTTTGGCATTGTCTTAAGTTTAAGGTTTCTTATGGAATTAGCAACTTATTAAGTTTGGAATAGGGGTATTAAAGAATTTGGTTACAAAAGACACACAATAAATATGGTCTCTTAAAAAACAAAGGTGGGATATTAAAAATATTTACCATCGTGGCGCTAGACCCCTTGGATGACATTAACATGGGAACTTCTAAATAGGCTAGGATAACTTAAGTTTGTGGTTTTATAGTAAAAGAGGAAAATTATCAATTTGTTGGGCTAATAAGGCTGATATCCTAGAAGGGCTCTAGATGATTCTTTAGTTTCCCATAAGCTTACATCATCATTATCCCTTTCAGAATTTGAATCATTTTCAATTTCCAAAGTCTCCTCAACTGGGCATTTGTTTCCATTATAGTTTTTATGTCTTTAAGTCTAGAATCAGAACTATCATTAACTAAAGTTGATATTGACCCTTGGCTCTGATGTGGAAATTGATGGTGTAACTGAATGATTCTCCTTTAAAGCATTCACACGGGGATCATGTTCCATTACGATTTTAGACAGATCAGACCGAAAGTTGCAAGTGATACTTCTAGGTACTCTAATGACCTTACTAAAGTTGAATATGGTTTGTCGATTTGGAAAGATGTGTCTTCATGACCCATTGTTTCAGTTATATATGATACTCCATCGTCAACCAGCGGATTCGATATAGTCTCTGACATATCCCAGTTTAACACCTAAGCATTTAATTGAATGTTGGCAGATTTTAAAGGTGTGGTAGCTAACCAAAGCATAAACCATATTGATATAAAACCAGCAACAAGATGAATTGAATACGAAACAGACATATCGTTCCAATCATTAATACCTCAAATCACCTGTACAATCATTATTTCCAAGTATCATTTCTACCGAAAAGACAATATTTAAGCCAAGCATCTTGATGAATGTGATAAATGCCAAAATCTCTACAAAACTATGAAATCTTGTGTGCACCCATTATTGATATATACATAGCAGCTCAAAAAAAGGGAGTCACATAAGATGGAAGTTACAAAGCTACTAAAGCTTGGGTGAATATAAATAGATGATACATCCCTTCAGCTCATGAACTCCTAACACAGTAAAGGGTGTGATGGACAACAATCACTCTAATTGTCGCATAATCAAGCCAATCTGTAATATCTAGTTTTAAGAAACCTTTCACAACTACTTATCCTCCTAAACTCGAAGTTAATGTTGTAGGTTGATTTACAAGAAACAAAATGAGTACAAAAGCAAGCAGAGTTATTGGTCTGTGTAACACCTATAACAAAAACCACATAATTATATTTTCTCATAATGCAAAATCAATAATTTACATGAAAAAAAATGTTTTCAGCACCTGCAACAAACACATGCACAATTGATTTACATAAAAAATTTAGTTCGCATTATGAGAAAATGTGATTATGTGGTTATTGTTGTAGGTAATACACAACCTAATAGCTCTACTTGGTTTTGTACTCATTTTGTTTCTTCCAAATCAAGTTACAACATTAACTTGGAGTTTAGGTGGAGAAATAATAGTGAATGGTTTCTTAAAACTATATATTCAAGGTTGGCTTCATTATGCGACAATTAGAGTTATTATTGTGTCACCCACTCTTTATTATGTTTGGAGTTCACGAGCTGAAGGGATGTATTAACTACTTATATCCAGTAATGTTTTAGTAGCTTAGCAAGTTTCACATTTTGTGGTTCCCCTTTTTGGAGCTTCTATGTCTTGATCAATAATTGATGCACACAAGATCTCCTAATTTGTGGAACTTTTGGCATTGATCATATTAATTGGGATGCTTGGCTTGAATATTGTCTTTTTGGTAGAAATGATATTTGGCAATAGTGAATAGTCAGGTTATTTGAAGTGGAATATGGGTAATGGTGTGTTTGTTACGTATTCAATTCTTCTCATTGATGGTTTTAAATCAATATGTTTTATGCTTTTGTTAGCTACCACACCTTTAAGATCTGCCAATATTTAATTAAATGCTCATTTGTTAAACTAGGATATATTAGAGATTGTATCGAATCCGCTGGTTGATGATGAAGAATCAGTGTATAACTGAAACAGTGGATCATGAAGATGCATCTTTCCAAATCGACGAACCAAAACCAGTTTTAGCAAGGTCATTAGAGTACCTAGAAGTATCACTTGCAACTTTTTGGCCTAATCTACCTGAAATCGTAATGGAACATGATCCTCAGGTGAATGCTTTAAAGGAGAATCATTCTATTGCACCATCACTTTCCACATCATATTCAGGGACAATATCAATTGCGGTTAATAATAGTTATGATTCTTGACTTGAAGACATTCCAATTCGGATGAAAGAAAGAATTTGAGATTGTTATCAGTCAATAAGGTTTGTTATCTTACTTCAAATTTTTATTTCGCAATCATGTTCCATGAGGACAAACAACAATTCAAGTTTGAGATTATGATGACTCACAATCATATTAGTACGAATCTTTACATGGAGACAAGCAAACATATAAGATGTCGGTGCTCGATAGGCTAGCAATCGCTAAAGCCTCTAAGTAGTTCTTTGACTAATGACTCATTGATAGATTAACAAGATTTGTTAAACCAATTGGAAACATACATATTCAAAGTGAGGGTATCTGATACTATGTTAACTAGTAAGGAATAAGGGGATGAGATGTAGGAACTAGATACATCTGAGCCCTCATATGGAGAATTTTAAGGTTATTTAACTAAGCTCTCAATTCAGAGAAAACTATTTACCATCGTGGCGTCAGACCCCTTAGATGACATTAGCATGGGAACTTCTAAATAGCCTAGGATGACTAAAGTTTGTGGTTTCACAGCAGAAGAGGAAAATTATCAATTTGTTGGGCTAATAAGGTGATACCATGAAAAGCTCTATATGATTGTTTAGTTTACCATAAGTTTACATCATCATCATCCTTTTTCAGAATTTGAATTGTTTTCAATCTCCAAAGTTTCCTCAACAGAACATTTGTTTCCATTATAGTCCTTGTGTCTTTAAGTCTAGAATCAGAACTTTCATAAACTAAAGTTGATACTGCCCCTGAATCTGATGTGGAAATTGAAGGTGTAACTGAATGATTATCCTCTAAAGAATTCACATGGGGATCATGTTCCATTATGATTTCAGGTAGATCAGGCCAAAATGTTGCAAGTGACACTTTTATGTATTCTAATGACCTTGCTAAAGATGGTTTTAACTTTAGATTAACCGAATCCATAAATGAAGGTAAGTAAAAGGATAAGATGTTGGTACTCGACAGGCTAGCCACCACTAAACCCTTCTCAACAGTTTTTAACATATGACTCATCATTAGAGTTACAATATTTTTGAAACTGATTGGAAACATGCACAATAGAAATGAGGGTATGTGATACTATGTGAACTATCAAGGAATAAGGTGATGAGATGTAGTAATTGAATACATTAAGGCCCTCGTTTGAAAACTTTAAAGGTTAGTCAGCCAAACCAGGAATTCAGAGAAAACTATTGACCATCAAGGCACAAGATCCCATGTACGATGTTAACCTAACAAATCCTAAAGAGTCTGGGATAACAAAAGTTGGTTGTTTCCTAAAAGAAGAGGAAAGTGATCAATTTGTTGGGATAAACATGGGATACCAAGAAAAAACTATAAATGATTCTTCAATTCCCCACAAGTCTACATCATCATCATCCCTTTCAGCATTTGAATCGTCTTCAATTTCCACATTTTTCTCTAGAGGGCATTTGATTCCATTATAGTTTTTGTGACTTCGAGTATAGAATCAGAACTATCATTAATTGCAGTTGATATTGTCCCTGAATATGATGTGGAAATTGATGGTAATATAATGATTCTTCTATAAAGAATTCACTTGGGATCATGTTCCATTACAATTTCAGGCAGATCTGACCAAAAAGTTGCAAGCGATACTTTTGGGAACTCTAATGAACTTGCTAAAGCTGGTTTTGGTTCGTCGATTTGGAAAGATGCATCTTCATGCCCCATTGTTTTATGTTATATATGACTCTTCAACATTAACCAGCATATTCGATACAGTCTCTGACATATCCCAGTTTAACACCTCAACATTTAATTGAATGTTGGCAGATCTTAAAGGTGTGACAACTAACCAAAGCATAAAACTTATTAATATAAAATCAGCAACGAGAAGAATTGAATACGAAATAGACATACCATTCCCATCATTAATACCTCAAATCACTCGTACAATCATTATTTCCAAATATCATTTCTACCAAAAAGACGATATTTAAGCCAAGCATCTTGATGAATATGATAAATGCCAAAAGCTATACAAACTGTGAAACCTTGTGTAGCACCCATTATTGATCTAGCCATAGCAGCTCAAAAAAGGGGAATCACATAAGATGGAAGTTACAAAGCTATTAAAACTTGGGTGAATGTAAGTAGCTGACACATCTCTTCAACTCTTAAACTCCTAACACAATAAACGGGTGTGATGGACAACAATCACTCTAATTGTCGCATAATCAAGTCAACCTGTAATATCTAGTTTTAAGAAACCATTCACAACTACTTCTCCTTCTAAACTCGAAGTTAATGTTGTAGTTTGATTTACAAGAAAAAAATGACTACAAAAGAAAGCAGAGTTATTGGGATACGTAATACCTATAACAAGAACTACATAATTATATTTTCTCATAATGCAAAAAAATTGTTTTACATGAAAAAAAAATCGCACCTGCGACAAACACATACGCAATTTATTTACATAAAAAAATAAGTTTGCATTATGAGAAAATGTGATTATCTGGTTCTTGTTGCATGTGTTACACAACCCAATAGCCCTGCCTGGCTTTGTACTCATTATGTTTCTTGCCAATCAAACTACAACATTAACTTGGAGTTTAGGCGGAGAAGTTGTAGTTAATGGTTTCTTAAAACTAGACATACCAGGTTGGCTTCATTATGCCACAATTAGAGTGATTACTGTGCTGCCCGCCCTTTATTGTGTCTGGAGTTCAGGAGCTGAAGGGATGTATCAGCTACTTATATTCACTCAGGTTTTAGTAGCTTTGCAGCTTCCGTCGTCTGTGATTCCTCTTTTTCGAGTTGCCATGTCTAGATCAATAATGGGTGCACACAAGATCTCCCAGTCTGTGGAGCTTTTGGCATTGATCATATTCCTTGGGATACTTGGCCTGAATATCATCTTTTTCGTAGAAATGATATTTGGCAACAGTGATTGGGTGGGTGACTTGAAGTGGAATGTGGGGAATGGCGTGTCTGTCTCGTATTCAGTTCTTCTCATTGCTGGTTTTGTATCAATATGTTTGATGTTTCGGTTAGCTACCACACCTTTAAGATCTGCCAGCATTCAATTAAATGCTCATGTCTTAAACTGGGATATGCCAGAGGCTGTACCGAATCCGCTGGTTGATGGTGAAGAATCACATGTAACTGAAACAGTGGGTCATGAAGATGCATCTTTCCAGCTGACGAACCAAAACCAGCTTTAGCAAGGTCATTTGAGTACCCAAAAGTATCACTTGCAAGTTTTCTTCCTAATCTACCTAAAACCGTAATGGAACCTGATCCCCAAGTGAATGCTTTAAAGGAGAATCATTCTGTCACACCATCAGTTTCCACATCAGATTCAGGGACAATATCAAAAACTGTAGTGAAAGATAGTTCTAATTCTAGACTTGAAGACACAAAAACTATAATGGAAACAAATTCCCTCTTCAGAAAAATGTGGAAATTGAATACAATTGAAATGATGAAAGGGATGATGATGATGTAGACTCGTGGGAAACTGAAGAATCATTTATAGATTTTCTTGGTATCGCATGATTATCCCAACAAATTGATCATTTTCCTCTTCTTTTAGGAAACCACCAACTTTTGTTATCCCAACCTCTTTAGGATTTGTTAGCTTAACATCGTACAAGGGACCGCGTGCCTTGATGGTCAACAATTTTCTCTGAATTCCTAGTTTGGCTGACTAACCTTTAAAGTCTTCAAACGAGGGCCTTAATGTATTAAAATTACTGCATCTCATCACCTTATTCCTTGCTAGTTCACATAATATCACATACCCTCATTTCTATTGTGATTGTTTCCAACCAGTTTAACAAATATTGTAACTTTAATGATGAATCATATGTTATAAACCGTTGAGAGGGTTTAGCGGTGGCTAGCCTATTGAGTACCAACATCTTATCCGTTTACTCACCTCCATTTATGGACTCGATTAATATAGAGTCAAACATACTTGACATTTTCTTTCATTTACCACATGTTCTAAACCTTGTGAGTTTAGAAAGTAATACCACGATAATCTCCATGTCTGGGAAAATGAACAATATCAACAAACATTTATGCAATACCTTTATCTACTAACTTAAATTGCCTACCTTAGCAGCTATTTGGACTGCTCTTCAAAAGAAAATGCAATTAGCCTTGTCTTGGTTAAATGAGTTGTACCATTTGTAATACCTTTTGCCTTTGATCTTCAAGGCTGGAGGAATCTGATAACCATCTAATAACCAAATCTTCTTATCTTTGATCACATAATGAAATATATGGTCATCTTTTGTCATGTCAAAGGCATATTCAGTTTGGTCTTCTGATGAACTTGTGACCTTCCCTTTGGCTGACCCCAAGTTAGAAACATATAGTTTTTTCCTTTTAGGATTTCAGCCATTAGAATATCTTTCGTGGGATTAGCTGAAATATCATCATCAAAATCCTCTCTCTCTTAATCGTGGAAGCTAGGTGTGGATCTTTGCCTCAACTAGAACACCTTTTTCCTCTTTCTTGAATGGATTTCTCTATGCGTGCTCCTTGGGAAGCCAATTTATTCAGATAATGGCAGGCTCATCTAATTAATTTCTCTTTTAAATTTGGTGCATGTCGTGGATGGCCATTGGTGCATATTCAACGTTAGGAAATCAGACTGGGCATTTCTCAGTTGTTCTTTTGAACCTTTTAACGAAGTTAGCAACCAATTCATCTACTTGTCGCTTGAGATTCATTAAATCGGTTGACATAACTTATGTATAAGGCAAACATAACCTATCTTGGCAACACCTTTCCTTGTTTTCCCTTGTTTGGATCGAGTTTGGCGGGATAAAACTATACCACGTGGTTGTCGTTCTTGTAAACAATAAAGGGAACAATTGTAAATTTTGGAATTCATTTTGGTTTCCCTGATCGAATTGTGTAGCAAACCTTCTGATGTTCTCCATAGTCGATTTTCCATCTTCCCCGAAAAAAGAAGCAACATCCAGAATTTTATGACCTCTAGGCCAAGACACCAATATGTTGACCTATTTTAGATCTGGCTTACTATACACAAATGTGTATGGGACGAATTCCTTTGTTCTTACTTTAGTATGCGCATTACGCACATAATTCATGAGTGAGGCGTGTGCATTTTAGACTTCCTTGCACTTGACATATTTACCTCTTCACGGAAATTCCAACTTTGACATATGATTGAGACACGTGACAAAATTTTCTTCAAGTTATCTAGATTTCATCTCTTCACTATGGCTGGTCTTCGTACCTCCGTAACATCCACATAGTACCTTATGTCTAGACAACCAAATGGTCTATACCAAAAAGACCATGACACCTAAAGTCGTCTAGTTTGGGAAATACAACGACTCATAATGGCTTTAATCAAAACAAAGATCATTCAAATGTTTTCTGTCGGCATTTTTTTGTCATTGTTTTTAATGTCAACTCATGTGTCCATTTATATTTTTCAACGAGTTTTTGCAGACATGTTTATAATATTTTAAGATTCTGTCCCACAAAAGTTTAGAATGTTTTAACAAAAGATGAATTTAATATTAATTTTTTAGCGCAAAAAACTTAAAAATTAACCTTTAATTTATTCCTTGTTAAAAAATTCTGAACCTTTGTAAGAGAATTTTTTATAAGATGAACACAATGGTACCCCTCAACAGAGGCGTTCCTATGAAATTAGAGGCTCGACTCTCATAGTAAAGTAGGCCCCTAATAAAAAAACACATTTATTTTTAGAAGAACAATTTTCGATTTAAATTGAAAATAACATCCGTATAATGATTATTAGCCACCGAAATCAAAATTAGCAATTATTTTTACTAAGGAACACGTTTTTTTACTTAAAAATAGAAACATGGAACATGTTTTTTTACATAGAAATAGAAACATGAAACATGTTTTTTTTTCTTTCTTTGAGTGGGGGTGACTGTTGGACAATACTCTTTTTTCTTGAGGCCCATCACTTTGAGAGGCCCAACTCAGTTGAACTGTTAGCACTCCCCAAAGAACTGGCCTGCCCCTCAAGTTTGGTTGGATATTTACTCATCATACAATTATCCAATGTCATGTCATTTTTTTGTGTGATTTTATTTAAAAATAAAATAAATTTTGAAATGAGTTTTGTCTATGAGGTACTAGTACTCAACCAAACTTCAAGGTACTTAAAACTTCTCTTTTTTATAATGTTCTAAACATGATTGCAAAAAATAATTTAAAATTTAAAAACATACACATGAGCTTGATTTAAAAACAATGATCGAAAATGCTAACCAAAAATGTTTAAATCATTATTGTTTAAAGAAAAAAATTAGAGAAACTAAAAACAAAATACGATATATGTACAGGGTTTAAAACTTATCTCACCTTGTAAAAAAGTGCAGTAATCTTGTGTGTTTGGTCTCAATACGAGCAGTACCAACAAGCTATCAAGAAACACCCTATCCGTTAACTTGGGTTGACCCATTAGCCCCATCCTTTTTTGCAAACCAGAAAAGTACTCTACCAAATAGTACATGATATCTTAATTACGAAGAATTATAGGTAATAAACAAAATCACAACTACATTGCTATTTATTACTTGCAGACATTTCATAGATTTGCTTGATAGTACAACTTGGTAAATAGCAAGGTTCTTATAAAAAAAAACTTGGTAAGGCTGCCAACATGATATCTTTTCTTTCCTTAAATTAATAATATCTAAAATAAATCATACTTATTTTAAAAGATAGCTTTTTAAAAGACAGAGAAAATAGGATTAAGATTCTCTCAAATGGATTTTTTTTAGGAAATATTGTGGAAATCTATAGCAATGAAATATAAAAGGAGAGTAACATTTGAATTTGAAAAAGAAAGGAGAAGAGTCATTTAAGAGTTGAGATGTAAAAATTGAGAAAACATGAGAGAAAAAAATTGAGAGATTCATTTGAAGAAAACTAATTTTATGGTATACGTGTGAGATAATCTTGTACGATGCAAAAACTTGTATTCACTATCGAATCATCAAGTCTCTCCGCTGAATCAAATATGATGTGATGTGACTTATTGATAAAAAACAAAGTTGTGCATGGTGCAAAACTGATTTAAATGTGCACATTAGACAAAACCAATGAATCATACTTATTTTAATGGATAACCTTTTTAAAACTGTTTGATAAAATGACTTTTAATTAAATGAGAAATATAAGTACTAGCATTCAAAATATATAAACTATCTATGTGTACCTCTATTAAACTAAAACAAATTACACAAAGAAAAACGAATAAACAATTATTTTGATACTTAAATGTATGAGACAATGTCATTTTAATCTTCGAATATATCAAAATATAAGCTCGTAAACATATATGAGTTAAATGTTAGGTCCAAATACCTATTTTTGGTCCTTTAAGTTTGACAAGAATACCAGATTAATCTTTTAAGTTTTTAAGTTTCAAATAAGTCCTTTAAGTTGTTAATTTAATGCACCTATTTGAAGTTTTTTAAGTTTCAAATAGGTCCTTAAAAGGGTAACGGTGTAATAAATTAACAACTTAAAAGACCTATTTGAAACTTAAGAACTTAAAAGACTAATCCAGTATTTTTGTCAAACTTAAAGGATCAAAAGAAATATTTGACCTTAATGTTATTATTACTAAGATTAGAAATCTCTTAAGTTCTCCTACCATCTTTGAGTTAAAGTTTATTTGACGGTTGTCCATACTCTTGTTTATGGCATCCATTTCCCATGCTAGTCCTTATGTTTATGATTATGTTACTTTTTATAAATGGTCAAAATAGAGATAAAAACAAAGACACCAATTGATATTAAAGCCAATGACATCCTAAATATAACTCCATTATGGACACTCTTTTTAATTGATTATAATTCATACGAGTCTCATCAAATTATGTATAAACTTAATAAAAATTTGACCAAAACTCGTGTAAATTTGAAGCCAATTAAATAAAATGTCGTAAAAAATAGTAATTTGTGAACATTACTGGGCAAAGAAAGAAAAAACGATAACTGTCTTTATTCAGAGCTTTCTAGCCTCCTTTTAGCACTTGAACATACACAGTACACTTTCACTTTCTCTCTCTTCATCTTGAAACCCCAACCCATCCATAATTTTTCATTATTTTTATAACTCCCTTCATCCTTATTCTCTCTCTTCATAGTACACATAAAATAATATTAAACTATATCATCAATCAATTATAAAAAACTCTTATATAAAATTAAAAATCATTATCATACATACATACATACATACCCATAGTACCATTCCATCAAAGTTTTATTATTTCATTTCATATAGTTCTAAGATCTACTTCGCAGAAACAAGAGATTATAGTAGCAGAAATCACAGAACCCTAATTCTACGGTAATCAAAATCATAATCAACCTTGGAATTTGTGCAAATGTTCTTCACCACCTGCATCAGATCCACGCTTTCGTTTTTCATTGCTTCTTATTGTTATTGTTTCAGTTTTTTCACTGTGTAGGGTTAAGGGTTTTACTTTCGTTTACTCAATTATCTTTCGCCACTTGTCTTAATTTTCAACTTTAAACACTTTTTTTTTATTTACTGTAAGATATTTTCTTTGGCTCTGATTCTCATGATTTTTTATAAAGTCGGTTTATTTTTTATTTGATTATTTCATTATTAAGTTTTGTTGTTTTCTTTTTGCTTACACTTGCTTCGGTTAAACTCAAAAAGTATGATTTTTTTTTTTGATTTCATAAATTCATAGCATTAATTGTTGTAATCTAATTGGGATAATTATAAGTATTGATTCTTTAATGCTGATAGTATTAATCTGTTTTGATACTGATGTTATATTCATCAATTTGATTGATGCAGGATTTCAAAATTGATTGGTTTTTCGAAAAGATCGTTTACTTGGACTATAATTGAGGATCATCTTAGCTCTGTGAAAAGGGTTGATATCAATTTTGATTGAACTTCTTAATTGGGGTGTTGTGAATTTTTTGTGTTGGGACATAGGTTGACTTGATCGAAAATATCAGATTTGTATCATATGATCATAGTTAACAATTGATTTTGTTATTGGCTGGCGATAGGATGCTGGTATAGGGATATGCTTTTTGTGAAATTGTTTGCAAATTGCAAATCCTTTCAAGTTTTATAAGTTGACTTAATTATAGTTTAAATTGGAGCAGCTTATTTTTCAAAGATTGGCTTGTAATATATAGTCTTTCGATAGAAATATAGTTGAGATATAATTGTATAATTATTTATTGGTTGTTGAAAGTTTTAGCTCCTTCGAAGTGTTTGTCGTATTTTTCTGGGCGTTGTAATTGGGGCTGTATCATAGAGGAAAATGGAAGCAGAGGCGTTGAGTTCTGAACAGACAAAGAGTAAAATGGAGGCAGAGACATTGAGTACTAATCCCCCTCCTGGTTTTCTTATCCGCGCACTTCCGGCTGTTATACCCGCGCTTTTGATTTCAATAGGATATGTTGACCCTGGAAAGTGGGTGGCAAGTATAGAAGGTGGTGCGAGGTTTGGTTTTGATCTGGTGGCTTTTACGCTAATTTTCAATTTTGCAGCTATCTTCTGTCAGTACTTATCTGCAAGGGTTGGTGTAATCACTGGACGAGATCTTGCTCAGGTATCATGTCATTCACTTTAGGGTTAATAAAATTACACCGATCGTGTAGTAAGATTGTTATGTTTGAAAAGCTCTTGAACTTTGAACTGCTTGTCTCCGAATAAAACCTATCTATATTATTTTCCAACAATTTTTCGAGTTATACTATACTATTTAATGTAGCACCTTGCTATTGAGAAGAAGTCACGTATCAAGAAGAAGTGAACCTTAAAAATTAATTGTTGTTCATATCAATCTTCTGTCGGTGCATTTTGTTAATCTAATTGAGTTAAACAGACTAAATTTGGAAGTTTATATGGAACTGGAAATTGCATTGTTACGTTGATATTTTTTCTTTTCTTCTTCCATCTTAAAAGTATAATTAAATAAAACGAACGAGATTATCCTGTTCCTCCCCATGTTTCTTTCTTATGCTCCCAGCATTTTTTTTTCCTTACCCTGTTGACACTAGTCCAATTGTGGCGGTTGTGAATTGTGAGCCAGACTGAGTGGTTTTCTCTTCAATCTGCTTATTTAATTGGTATTGAGTCTATTGCGGGTTTTTGTCTTTTCTGTATTTCTTCTTCAATCTCATGTAGAAAATATGATGTTTACATGAGCAAGCTCAGATAGAATTTGATGAATGCACTTGGTTTGTATGCTTTGTTTATATACTAATTTCTCATTTTTTAACTAAAGATTTGCAGTGATGAATATGATACATGGACATGCCTTCTCCTTGGAATTCAAGCAGAACTGTCCGTGATTATGCTAGATCTTAACATGGTAATTCTCTTGCTCTTGATTAACGTTAAATATCCTGTGAATTTGATTTACACATGGTCATCTGCTATTTGTCAAATTTGTTTTGACTTGAAACTGTGGTTTAAACTGTTTTGCAAGATCTTGGGCATGGCACAAGGATTAAATCTTATTTTTGGGTGGGACTTGTTCACCTGTGTCTTTTTAACTGCCACGGGTGCTATTTTTCATATTGTTCTTGCTGTTCTCTTTGTAAGTATCACTCTTCACTTATTCACCATACCTTGTTGTTCAACACTAGACTTATTATATTGCCTTTGCGTAGGACATTGAGAAGGCAAAATTCCTAGGACAGTTTGTGGCAGGCTTTGTATTACTTTCTTTTATACTTGGAGTATTCATCCAATCAGAAGCTCCAGTTTCCATGAATGGAATACTAATAAAGTTAAGTGGGGAGAGTGCATTCATGCTGATGAGTCTTCTCGGAGCAACTCTTGTGCCTCACAACTTTTTACCTTCATTCTTCTATTGTACAGGTATTCTTTCCTCTCATTCTCAATTTTCGTTCATGCAAATGTACTGAAATGTCTGTGTCTATGGAGCTTCCAAGAAAATATCTTTTATTTGTGAGTGGGTTTATTTGCACCTCATCTTCTGCTTGTTTGTAAAGATGAAACGTTTGACTGTTGTATAAATTACCAGATTTGCATGGGAGATTGCCTTACTGCTGGAGTTTTTTATTTTTAATGAATATTTTGATCAAATCGATAAGGATTGAGTGCTACTGGTCATTAATTTTCTCTTTTTTCCAGAAAGCTAAATTTTGTAATCACTTATTATTCTAACTTGGTTTTGTGTACTTGTTTCAAAAATCTTGTATAGTGAGTGGTTCTTTTGATTTTGTCTCGCTACAATTATATCACCAGATCCTCGTTTTGTCTAATAACATTTGCATATTATTTGTGCACTTGCATATTTGAATGGTCAAGACCAAAATAAAAGATTCTTAAAATTCTTTTTTTATTTAGAAAGCCATACGATACAAGTAAATTATGGTATCCTTTTACTTGTCTCAAGTATGGTTTTAGTAATTGTGTGTTGTTGGTATTAATGGATGACTTGAAATTGGATCGCTGACAGGCATGAACCATGAACAATTTTAAAATGGAATTCCGTGCAGAAAATAAAATTAGTATTGTTTTAGATATATTTTTGTTAGTGGAGATGTATCTTTCAATTGTAGGCTAGTATTTGTTTGGACTAGTACCTGTTGTTATCGAATGGTTATGAAGGGTCTTCAATAAATATTTAATAGGATTTTTAGATTCATGCATATCAATTCTCTTACTACGAGGATGTTTATCAGTAGTGTCTTACATGAGGAAGATAGGAAATGAACTTGGAACATTGTGATGGTACATTTTAAATGGGAAAAAAGGTGTTTTACAAATTCTCAAACTTATGGTTTTAAAGATTGTTTTTTTTTTTGCATACAGAATTTAGCGTTAGTTCCCCAGTAGGTTTCTTATAAATTATAATTAAATACACCAATCTTGTGATCAATGTGGATTTTTCTCATAAGAAAGATGTCGTCTCTGATCTGATAATTTCTCTCACACTTTTCATCAGCCATGCACCTAGAGAGGAAAAATTGCATATCATGGTCTGTCATATTTGGTTGTAGTTTTGAGTTTTGTCAATCTGATATTTCATTTTCTTTTTGCAGTGGCATCAGGGACCGGCAAACATTTCTAAAGATGCATTGTGTCATAACCATTTTTTGGCCATCTTATGTGTCTTCAGTGGCCTTTATTTGGTAAATAATATTCTGATGACCACCTCAGCAAATGAGTTCTACAGTACAGGTCCTGTTTTGCTTACTTTTCAGGATGCGCTGTCGCCAATGGAACAGGTATCCTTTACCTACATAATTGATTTACATAATTTTATTTCTTTCCTGCATTCTAAGAAAATATAATTATGTGGTTCTTGTGGCAGGTGTTACACAGCCCAATAGCCCTGCTTGGCTTCGTACTCATTCTGTTTCTTGCCAATCAAACTACAGCATTAACTTGGAGTTTAGGCGGAGAAGTTGTAGTTAATGGTTTCTTAAAACTAGACATACCAGGTTGGCTTCATTATGCCACAATTAGAGTGATTGCTGTGCTGCCCGCCCTTTATTGTGTCTGGAGTTCAGGAGCTGAAGGGATGTATCAGCTACTTATATTCACTCAGGTTTTAGTAGCTTTGCAGCTTCCGTCGTCTGTGATTCCTCTTTTTCGAGTTGCCATGTCTAGATCAATAATGGGTGCACACAAGATCTCCCAGTCTGTGGAGCTTTTGGCATTGATCATATTCCTTGGGATGCTTGGCCTGAATATCATCTTTTTCGTAGAAATGATATTTGGCAACAGTGATTGGGTGGGTGACTTGAAGTGGAATGTGGGGAATGGCGTGTCTGTCTCGTATTCAGTTCTTCTCATTGCTGGTTTTGTATCAATATGTTTGATGCTTCGGTTAGCTACCACACCTTTAAGATCTGCTAGCTTAAACTTGGATATGCCAGAGGCTGTACCGAATCCACTGGTTGATGGTGAAGAATCACATGTAGCTGAAACAGTGGGTCATGAAGATGCATCTTTCCAAGCTGACGAACCAAAACCAGCTTTAGCAAGGTCATTAGAGTACCCAGAAGTATCACTTGCTAGTTTTCGTCCTGATCTACCTGAAACTGTAATGGAACCTGATCCCCAGGTGAATGCTTTAAAGGAGAATCATTCTGTTGCACCATCAGATTCCACATCAGATTCAGGGACAGTATCAAAAACTGTAGCTAATGATAGTTCTAGTTCTGATTCTAAACTTGAAGACACGAAAACTATTATTGAAACAAATGCCCCAATTGAGAAGACTGTGGAAATTGAAGATGATTGTAATGTTGAAAGGGATGATGACGATGTAGACTCATGGGAAACTGAAGAATCATCCAGAGCAGTCTTGGCAAATGCCCCATCATCAACATCAGAAGGCCCTCCATCATTCAGGAGTATTAGTGGGAAAAGTGATGACGGTGGTGGTAGCTTTGGAAGTCTATCGAGAATAGAAGGCTTAGGACGTGCTGCAAGACGTCAGCTAGCTGCTACTCTTGATGAATTTTGGGGACAGCTTTATGATTTCCATGGTCAAGCAACCCAGGCAGCGAGGGCCAAGAAAATTGATGTTTTGCTGGGGATGGGAGTAGATTCAAAACCCACTGCTTCCTTGCAGAAAATGGATGCATGTGGAAAGGACTATTCTGAATACTTGGTATCTGTAGGTGGTAGAGCTTCCGACAATTTAATCAACACTGGCCCGTACGACTATTCCAAGCAGCCTAGGATGCAAAGTAATTCAGAGTCTTCATATGGTCTTCAAAGGAGTTCTTCCTCAGTGCGGGCAAGTCCCATTCAGTTATTGGATGCATATGTACAAAGTTCCAACCGCAATCCCATTGATTCTGGTGAGAGGCGCTATTACAGTGTTCGCAATCTTCATTCATCTGAGGCCTGGGATTATCAGCCAGCTACAATACATGGTTATCAGACCGCATCCTATCTTAGCCGGGGTGTGAAAGATAGAAGTTCTGAAAACATAAACGGTTCAATGCCATTGTCATCACTGAAGTCCCCTTCCACAGGTAATCCAAACTATAGGGATTCCCTTGCATTCGCTTTGGGAAAAAAGTTGCATAATGGTTCAGGTGTAGGCCATCCCCCTGGGTTTGAAAATGTAGCTGTCTCTAGAAATCGCCAACTACAAACTGAGAGGTCCAATTATGATTCTAGCTCCCCTGGAGCTGCAGCTAATACAGTCAGTTCAGTTAACACTAAGAAGTACCACAGCTTGCCGGACATTTCAGGATACTCCATTCCCCACAGAGCTGGCTATGTGTCTGATAAAAATGCACCATGGGATGGTTCTGTTGGATATGGTTCTTTTGCTGGCAGGATGGGGTATGAACCATCTTTGTATTCAAATTCTGGATCAAGAGCCGGAGGAGCTCACTTGGCCTTCGATGAAGTCTCTCCATACAGAGAGGCACTCTCTTCGCAGTTGAGTTCTGGTTTTGACACTGGATCCCTCTGGTCTAGACAGCCTTTTGAGCAGTTTGGTGTTGCTGATAAAATTCATAATGTTGCAATGGAAGGTGCGGGAAGCAGGCCTAATGCAATTGTTCAAGAAACTACATTTGAGGATATAGAGGGGAAACTTCTTCAGTCTGTTAGACTTACCATTATGAAGCTCTTAAAACTGGAGGGATCTGATTGGTTGTTTAAACAGAATGATGGAATTGATGAGGATCTGATTGATCGTGTAGCAGCAAGGGAGAAGTTTGTTTATGAAATTGAAGCTAGGGAAACGAATCAGGGTATTCATATGAGTGACACTCGTTATTTTCCTTCTGATAGGAAATCTGTTTCTTCGATGAAAATCAACGAGGCAAATGTCTCTAGTCTTTCGGTTTCCTCAGTTCCCAACTGTGGGGAGGGATGTGTATGGAGAGCAGATTTAATAATAAGCTTTGGGGTGTGGTGTATCCACCGTATTCTTGACCTCTCACTTTTGGAAAGCCGGCCAGAGCTATGGGGGAAATACACCTACGTGCTCAATCGCCTCCAGGTAAATCATCTGAATAATTTGCTTTCGTAAGTAGTCAGAATGTCTATATTTTAGCTGTGCTTTCTCGTACATTTAGAAATGAGCGCTAGTCACGGATTGCTGGCTGTTCCATGTCTCAAAAAGGAGAAAACATACATTGTTTATATGCTCTTAAAGTGGTATTCTATTGTTCAAATCCTAAAATATGGGTATTCATTTGTTGTTGATCTATCGCTTGGAGAAATTGGTCCAACATGTCATACATTCATCACTCATTGTATTGTTCCTAGCATACTCTTCAACAACGCTAGCATGTCTTTTCTGTGTTTTATTTTATCTTGCTTTAATGTACAGGGCATCATCGAACCAGCTTTTTCGAAGCCTCGTACTCCTTCGGCCCCATGTTTTTGCCTTCAAGTTCCAACCACGCACCAGCAAAAGTCAAGCCCCCCTCTTTCTAACGGGATGCTACCCCCAACGGTAAAACCAGGCCGGGGAAAATACACTACTGCATCATCGTTGCTTGAGCTGATTAAAGATGTGGAGATCGCTATCTCTAGCAGGAAAGGACGTACAGGTACTGCAGCTGGTGAGGTGGCTTTCCCAAAGGGGAAGGAAAATTTGGCATCCGTTCTTAAACGGTACAAGCGGAGGTTATCATCCAACAAGCTTGTTGGCAATCAGGAGGGGACTGGTTCTCGCAAGATCCCGTCATCAGGATCATACAACCAATAGCATTTTGCTTTAACAAAATCAGGTTTCTTTGGGGGATGTTTTATAATTTATACTGTGAAGCAGCTCATACCTAGATCAAGGAGTGCACTGCCTCCGTGTATCAGATTCCTTGCAGCTGATTTTATCTTTGTATGTTACATACATATGAGGAAAGAATTATATGCAGTTGTGGCAAAACAAAGTTAAAAACAATTAGATGGAAATAGTTCCACTTTGTTTTTGTTTTGTTTGGATTTCGTTGCTTATCTAGCTAGTAGATAGAAAGGCAGGGAGACAATTAAGTTTTGACCCGATTGTTTCCTTAATTAACCTTTGTACAAACACCGAAATTTTGTTGTTTGAAAGTTTTCGCAATGAATTCTGAAAAAAAAATGCTTATACAAGTCCAAAATTGGTTGATTTGTTTTCAAAATTTCGGATTATTGGATCGCATACAGAAATTTCTATTTTATCTTTACTTTGTTGTGTGATATTACAGTCTACATTATGCTATTCAAATTCAATTGTGTACCAGAGTTTTCTTCCATGATATATTTTCAATATTATGTTGGTGATCTGCACTCTGTTTTCTTACTAGTCTTGGGTTTGAGCATTTAGGTAAAAATGAGTGGTTGGAAGATAATTTTTCATTAAAGGTGCTTAGCTAAATTCACTTGGATATTAATATTCGATGAACATGGGGTTTGAGTAGCTCAACTTGTATGAGTTAAGGGATTAAAGAGTTGGAGGTCTTAGGTTTAATCATGGACGAAGGAGAAAAAACTAATTTAACAACTAACTACTAACATTTTTTATTCACAAAAGAAAAAAGAACTTCAATGAACACAAAATATTTCACACATTATATATTGCAAGTAAAAGAAGTAAAGAAACATGGATTGAACACATAATATTTCACACATTATATATTGGAAGTAAAAGAAGTAAAAAAAAACATGGACTTACCTTGTAAGTGTGGGTCACACTTTCTCCCTTAACGTCTATATTTTGTGCCAACTCGTCCGTAGTCCTTGCTAGCTCCTCTCTAGATTGTCTTGGTTCCTACCCACCATGTTTAGGCCTTTCCCAAGTATCCTCTAGCTCCATTTCCGCCCTTAAGTCTTTGAGTCAAAGTTCCACTCCCCATCAATTCGGACAATGTTCTGATACCACTTGCTGAAGAGTCATCATAGGGGATGAAACTTCCTATATTTTGAATCTCTCTTGCTCCTCACCATCCTCCATTGCGGTGAGCCATCAACCACACCTACAACAGAATCAAAACCTTCACCCCAAGGTTACCATCACCACCCTTTATGCCTGCTCCACCACCTTTAGATCTGAACCTAGATGCCCTCAGCAGACATTACATGATAGTGTGGATGTTGCTAGCCGAATGAGCTCTTTTTCAGACGAGCTGTTTTTAATGTAAAATTGTTTCATGAATTGCACTTGAGACTTCTCATAAACTTCCACAAGAGCTTATCAATTTGGAGTTGTGAAGGAAGTGCAGATCTAATAGGAGTTGAATTTAATCTCAACATCCTCTAATATTTTCAATTGTATGCCGAATAACAAGTTAATTTGAGCATACCTCGACCCGTCTATAATCGATCTATGCATCCAATTGTCAAATATATAATCTGTAATTATATATGGTTGGAGACCGCGGTTGTCATTTCGCCTTGACCATGTGCCGCCGAAACTCGTAGATTGAAAGTTATGATGTCGATTTTGACTTGGAAATGATGTTTTGATTTGCGAACATTATATTATTCCTATGTGCTTGACACTCTAAGCTATCGGTTTTGGCTCAGAATGCCCCAACACGCTTATGCAAGGCACGCTTATGCAATCTAGTTTTAGCTAATACTTAAGTTTTTTTTATATAGTAAAACATAACTCGAGGATTCATCTCCTTTGGACGGTTTTGACTTTAACTTTTTGTAAAACATAGCCCGAGAATTCATCTCCTATGGACGGTTTTGATTTTCTCGTAGGTTGAAAGTTATGATATCGATTTTGACTTGAAAATGTTGTTTTGATTTGTGAACATTATGTTATTCCTATGTGCTTGACATTCTAAGCTACCAATTTTGGCTCAGAATGCCCCAACACGCTTGTGCAATCTAGTTTTATTATTTCTCGTTTTAGCTAATACTTAAAGTTTTTTTTATATAGTAAAACATAACTCGAGGATTCATCTCCTTTGGACGGTTTTGATTTTCTCGTAGGTTGAAAGTTATGATATCGATTTTGACTTGAAAATGTTGTTTTGATTTGTGAACATTATATTGTTTCTATGTGCTTGACATTCTAAGCTACCGGTTTTGGCTCAGAATGCCCCAACGCTAGTTTTATTATTTCTCGTTTTAGCTAATAAATAAAGTTTTTTTTATATAGTAAAACATATCTCGAGGATTCATCTCCTTTGGACGGTTTTGACCTTAACTTTTTATATAGTAAAACATATCCTGATGATACATCTCCTATGGACGGTTTTGATTTTAACTTTCGAAAGCAAGAATTGTTATTTACTAATTAATGATGTAATTGTAGAAAGCGGACAAATCTATACTTATATATAAAGGAGATACCAAGTCACGATGTTGATTTTGACTTGGAAATGTTGTATTGATTTTAGAAAATTCTATTATTTATGTGTGCTTGATATACTAAACTCCCGGTGTGGGCTCAGAATACCCAAACACGTTTCTTCAATCTAGTTTGACTTTTACTTTTCCCACCCTATTGTATTCTCACGCGTCCTAATTTTTTTCTTTCAAAAATACCCTTTGTTCGGATTTTATAATCCGAACTCAGTTTGGATTATAAATCTGAAACGTTCTTAAGTTGTTGGAACATAGAGCACCTTGGGGATGTTTGTGTAATATCTGTAAAACCATATTTCGGATTTTATAATCCGAAATGTGTCAAACACCCTAGAAAAACCTAACTTTGGCGTAAAAAAAGGACCAGTTTGGATTATATTATCCAGAATGTCATAAAACATTTCAGATTATATATTCCGAAATGTATCAGTACAGAAACAAAGACATTGTTTTTTCTCTGAGACATGTATATGGTAAAAACAAAGACATTATATAATCCAAATGATATAAACATGCATTTGTGATCGTATAAAATAAATACTTAAATAAAAACGATAAGAAACAACACAATTTTCAACATTAAATTTAAAACGGAAATTATCCAATTGTTACAAAACAAACCAAATGTTCAAACATAAAATCAACAACATATGAATATCCAAATGTTACAACACCATAAAACTAAAACTAACCCTTGCCACCCCCAACAACACGCCTACGACGATAAACCCGTCTTCTATGAATCTCCTCGAAGATTGCTTCCAAATGACGCCACAGATCAGAACCTTGCTCCACCATACCACTGGCCATGACAAAATATACATTGTCTCCGATACGACCCAACCTTTCGTTCAACACCAAGCACCCATGCTCTCCGTCCTGCTCAGCAGCAATCTCATCAAGGGCCTCCTGCTCGGGTGACCTCGGGACATGAACAACCTCGTCCAGAAGAATGATGCGTGGATGTGATATGGAATAAAACCATCTGATGTATCCATGTGACGTCTCCACACCATTCCTAGCAGCGAGCCCCAAGTCCTGAGCTATCAACATATGATCATGATAGTGCGCATAACGGTATATGATCTCCGATAAAGTCATCTGGGGATATGCACTATCACATGGATGTCTGGGGATGGTTTGGACGCGCCTAAACTGGCGAAGCACCCGCTCTGGCAGATATCTCACCCTACGAGTACTGTATCTGAGCCATCCAGAGTAAAGGCTGACCTGCTCGAACAGACATGCGTCACGGTGTGCCTCATACCGGTACATGATAACACCCCACTAGATCCAACTGATCCAGATGCGTTCTGTACTTGTCTGGTGAAGACAGACCCCTGAGCGGCATATACATCAATGCACGTGGGTGCTGATGGTCCAGATATCCACCTCATGCATCCCTAATGCCCATACCCCTGAAGTGCTGAAAGACCCAAGCCTGCAACAAAATCAACAACATATAAATATACAAACAATCAAGACATACAGATGAATAAATATGCAGTCTATTATTATTTATTTATTTATATCTGCAAGAAAGATAAGTATCCTGCCAAATGTTTGGTCTTATAATGGGAGGAATTGTTAAGCACCATGTACATGTGTGCAAGTGCAACAACTCCCCATGCATAATCAGAGACAAGCTCCAAGTCTCTGAAGTACCTCAGATAAGCAACATCCACATAGTGGGCGCTCTTGTCAGTGAAGAGGGTGATACCCACCAAGTAGAACAAATATAGGCGGAGAGACTGGTCCCGCATCTGCTGAATCGCAACAAACTGACCAGCATGGTAGGCTTCCTGTGCCTCCCAAATACGCTCCTTGAAAGTATCCTTCAAGAAGCTAAACCCTGCATGTTCACCTTTTGTCTTGTCCACCTCAGTGCATGCCTCGCCCGCATCAACCCCCAACAACTCCATCATCAACTCAACAACATCAGTCCTGGGCATACTTTCGTGGGACAAGAGCATACCCTTGATGGAGAGATGCAGCAAACATGACACATCATCGAGTGTCACTGTGTAATATCCTGCTTCAGACTCAGGTATTTATCAGTGGTGGGACAATGTGTTAGAGATATTTTGAGGAATGGCAAATTGGTAAATTTGAGGGATTAGGCTATATAAGGCTATTTTCCCCATTTTTCCCTCATAACTTCTATTCCCTTCTCTCTCTACAAAGTTGGAAAGCCTCTCCCTCTCTCTCTAGAAAATCGGCCCTCACCCCAACATGCTCCAATCCATCAGTTTTCTTCCCAAATTCTTGGTATTGCAAGCAAGCAAGCTTTTGGGAAAGATTGAAGCAAGATAAACTAAGGAAACCAAGTCAAGAGGAGGAATTCCAAAGCTAGGGTTTTGGTAAAAGGAAGCTTGGCAAGATCAGCAAGTATTAGGTGAGTTCCTCAGAGAAGCTTAATCCTTTTGGGTTATATTTATGTGAGAATTACAACTCAATTTTTAAGATTTTAGAGAAAAAGGATAGTACTCCCCTTTTTGATACATATGCTTAATTCTTGCTTAATCTTTGATTCCAGTATGTTTTTATAGATTAAAATGAGTCTCTGGCATGTTTCAAATATCACTGGGCAGTTGGGTACCAAGATTTTTGAAGTTAAAACACGATTTCTGGACTCTGAGTTCTGTTACGACCACAGAGTGAACAATACTATGACCTCAGACTCAGACTCAACCTTCAGACTCAGACTCTGACCTCAGACTCAGACTCAACCTTCAGACTCAGAATCTGACCTCAGACTCAGACTCAACCTTCAGACTCAGACTCAGACTCGAACCTCAGACTCAGAACCTTCAGTCTCAGACTCAGACTCATGATGCTTTTTTCTTAACTAATAACCGTGCCATGCCATTGATCTTTGAAATGCCTTGGAACATAGATTACTCAGGAGCCTTCAAGGATTAACCTAGGATAAATATATGTATCATACAGAGTGATGGGTAATTTATCCATAGAATTTCAGGAAAAAGGAACAGGAAATTATTACAATGGATAGTAAGCCCATAAGTACGACATATGATAACGATATGTCTAGATTCTATGATAGGATAGCAAGATGAATGTACACAATTTATGTACGAAAGCACAAGAAATGTTACAACATTCAAAGCTTCAGATAAGCTTAGGGATTTAGATTTCCAACCAAGTAAGAGGCTTATGAGAACGATAAGCTTAAAACCTTATATTATAGGTTAAATAGTACATGATTAAATACTTGATGAATGCATTATATATGCATATGATTAGAGAAATGTATCAGATATACATATGAGTAATAAAGTCAAGAATTAATTATAAAGTTGAACGTGTCCATCAGGCTCCGGATTATGCCGGATGAGACTTCTCCGAGAGGGTTGTCCACACGTAAGATTACAAGTTATATGTATATATATTTAAGAATAATAAGAACAAGTTTATTAAGAGATAAGATGTGTCTCCTGTTTTCTCGTTAGTTAGAACGCAGGGGGTTCCAGATAAAGCTGGAACGGTGGAGTTACCATCCGCAAGGATAGCCGCACATAAGAGTTAATTAAAATGTTAAATTGTGTCTCTTGTCTTCTTGCTAGTTAGAATACAGGGGGTTCCGGATAAAGCTGGAACGGTGGAGTTACCATCCGCGAGGATAGCCGCACATAAGAGTTAATTAAAATGTTAAATTGTGTCTCTTGTCTTCTCGCTAGTTAGAATACAGGGGGTTCCGGATAAAGCTGGAACGGTGGAGTTACCATCCGCGAGGATAGCCGCACAAAAGTAAGAGGAGTCCGGTGTTAGCCTGATATGATAGGAATTTTCACTGGTAGCAGGGAGATGTACTCCGGGGTTACTCCACTCGGATGCACTCCATAAAATGAACCAAGATAAGCATTGTTTGTTCAACGCTAACTTTCTAACTTAATGATAAAGAAAGATATATGTACATGTATAAGAATACAATGAGACATGACAAAGTAGTCATCAGATATCAGGAAAGTGATCACTGTTTTCCCCTCGATCACTAGTTAATGAGTATGAGATTATGTATATGATAAAGGCATATAGCGATCCTAGTTTTCCCTTGATCGCAAGATATGTAGAGACTGACGGCGATCGTAGGTTTCCCCGAGATTGCCTAGAGTTAGTGCATAGCGACCCTAGGTTTCCCCAAGGTTGCCAACAGTAGGTTGGGTGGAGCTCATTGAGACATTATGTCTCATCCCAATCCTTTTGGTGCAGGTTTTCAGGTAAGCAAGAGGTTCATGATGACGTTCTTCAGGGAGACGCTGAATGGAGTGCAGATGCTCGTCATGTACTAGCTCAGGAGGTTGTCAGACAATTGTATAAGTGTATTTTAGTGGTACTTGATCAGTTGTATAAACGAGCAAATTTTTATTCATTCAGTTGTGTTGTATTATTATTATTGAAAATTTTAACGTATCCAATATTAGTATAATGCACATGATAATATTCTAGATAAAATTAGTATGAGTGTTACACACTGTCAATGAAATAAGTATTTCCTAACAATAAATGTAAATTACAAAATATAAAATATATTTTATTATAATCAAAGGAGTTTTTTCAATGTAATAAATTAATAATAAAATGAAATAAATATTAGAAATATTTTTCTGCTTTAACATCACAAGCTGTGAGTAATATATTGTAATAAAATAACTGATAGATAAAAATAAGAGAACAAAATATCAGTCGCATATTATACAATTATATAAAGGTTATATTTTTTTCTCTATAAAATTATCAATTTTTTTGTCACTAAATATTTTCTTCAAACATTGGCCCTCTGAACAATTTCTGCCATCAAATTTAGTTTTTAGCGTTTATTGTGTTAAAAAAAAAAAAAAAAGTTCACATTCAGCTTGCCAAATGCATACTTTAAATTGCACTACGTTCACATGAGACGTGACACATAAGATTTATTATTTTTATATCACTAACGATATTTCTTCATTTAAATATTTTAATTAATATAATTACATCTTTTTTAAGATTATCGATCAATCTAAATCTAAAAGTTATCCCGGATTATTTTTCTTTATGATTAAATGTTCTTTTTATTTTTCTCATGGACTAAATTGAGTTTTGTGAATTTTTGAAACTAAAATTGGTCTTCACTCTTATTGATTTATTAAATCAATAAAAAATATTCGATTGTTTTGAAATATATTTATTTTAATTTTTAATTTTCAATTCTTGGAATAAAATACTTATTTTCTTTTATAAAAATTACTTTTTAGTTTATTATATGAAGTTTTTGTTTAGATATATTTATGTCGTTTTTAAACATTAATAATATATTTATGTCGTTTTATTAAGTTGTTTGGTTTGAGAAAAATGTTTAAATATATTAAGTTGTTTTTTTATACGAAGTTTTTGTTTCAATATATTGTTAGCGTCAATGCGTCATTAAAAAAAAAGAATTTATATTGTATTTGCTATATTGTTGGTGTCATTGAAAAATATAAACACGGTTAGTTGAGTTTGTTATAATTTAAAAGTCACTAACATTTATAATTATGTTTTTAATCAAAATCAAAATTTCATAATAAACACCTTTTATAATTTCCAAATGTTAACGCAATAAAAAGAGCGAAAAGACGGACACGTGAGTGTATGTCTTTCTTCTAGTATTTATAAATAAAATTATATCAGATCCAATATTTTTTTTCAACAATTTCTAGTCACACCCCGAAAAACTTTCGTTACACCCAA
Source organism: Medicago ruthenica (assembly GCA_018208015.1). NCBI lineage: Eukaryota > Viridiplantae > Streptophyta > Magnoliopsida > Fabales > Fabaceae > Medicago > Medicago ruthenica. Next base: position 218,887 of record WNNG01000473.1, read on the forward strand.
TTTTAATCAAAATTAAATGGTAATACCAAAACCAAAATTGTCCTTGTTCATATAATTTTTTCAAAACCCTTTTTTTCCTCATTATAACTCTAAATCTTCACCTCCTCTCACTCAAACATCCATAGATATATGATAAATCTCAGTAAAAAATTAAAAATTGAATAATTAGGACTTTTAAGTAAATTTCTACTTTTTCAATAATGATTTTATGAGTTCTCATTTTTTCCCAGTGGTTTTGTTTTGTTTTTTTTCTTGTTTTTTTCCCTTCCATTTCACGTATGCTTTGTTTAATTTATCCTTCCAATTCACTTTTGGTCATTTTGAGGTGTCACTAGAAATTTTTATATATTTTTAGAGGAGAGAAAATAAGTGTCAAAAGATTGATATAATTTTATAACAAAAATTACTTTTATATAGTTGTATTCAAACAAACTAAATTATTATTTTTTTTAAAAAAAAGTGATTTTTATTACGATAAACAAACACAAAACAGGTTATAATTTTTTTATAAAATATCTAAAAAATAATCTATAAATTATTCAATGTAAAATTCACTTTATTTTAATCTGTAACAAACGAGCCATAATTCTGATAGCTATTCATTTTAGAGTCAAAAATAAGTTTTTTAAAAATCTTAAACAAACACTTCAAAATAACAAAAGTGGTTTATTTTATATAAGAAAATTATTATTATTTTTTTCAGAAAAAATCCTAAACAAAAGCACCCATAATCTCACTACATGATATGGCTACTTAGCACACCTTCTGCATTTAAACAAACCCAACACAATAACATTGCCACTACTTTTCCACTTAGCTCTTATAATCCCTCACCCCCTTAACATCTCACACCAAGCCATTCCCTCGATACACCAAGAAGAAAATTTGGACGATATTAAATATGTCCATACCGATGATCATCAAAGCATCAAAAGCCAACTAACATTGATAGCCTTGAAGAAGATGACCCTTCGCATGTTGTGGACCAAAATGCAATCAAATTGATCCATAATAAGGGAATTCCTCAGGATATGGTGTCAACAAGTATCTTTGGCGCTAGGGAAAACGTAGGGACTCTAGCGCTATGGAAACAATGCAGCGTGGCCCATGCTTTCCCTTTATTCATATAAGGTTATTTATTGATGCTTTCTTAGACTTAGCTATCCTTACATGGAATATTATGGGTGATGTGAATAGGGAATGGAAGCGTCAAACTTGAGTCCTTATTCTTCGTTATCGTCCGTTGTTGGTTGCTATTTTGGAGTCTCATTGCCATTTTGATAGAGTTGTGAATATTTGGAATTCTCTCGACTATGATCGGTGTGCAATTTCAGAAGCTCAAGGCCATACTAGGGGTGTTTGGTTGTTGAAATCGCGGGACTGTCCTTATGATATTAATGTTATAGATATTTATTACCAAGTTGTGACAATGTCGATAGCTCATAGAGGTAGGCTTTGGTATTTATCAGCCGTCTATGCTTGCCCTCTTACTTGTGGCCGTCAACAACTATGAGATTACTTGGCTAATCTCCGAACACATATAGATGGTCCTTGGCTCTATATTGTTGACTTTAATGAAATTCTTTTGCTCTCTCAAGTGGAGGGTGGCGCTTTTCCTGCGAATTCTGCTAATAAATTCTGAGGTCATTTAGAAGTGATGTCTTATTGACCTTGGAGCTACAAGAAGCTTATACACTTGGTATAGAAAAGAGGTTGGAGTTCAGAAGATTGCTAAGCGTCTGGATTGAGCTTTGGGTAATTCTACGTGGAGGACTTTGTTCCCTGAGGCTTATGTCAAAAACTGGGGTACCTAGAATCATATTCAATGAACTAAAATGTTGAAGAAAATTTCATATATAACATATCCATACAGTGCAGTACCCGTCTATTCACATTTTGTGAGCATTTTGAAAGGTTCCATAGATAAGCAATTTCAGTTTTTGTATTCTATGAGACATGTTTACCCATTAGTGAAATATTTGTTTCACTACTTTTCCTTCATCCCATAACTATGACAGAGCATTGCTGCTATCATTAGCACCACATGTCAGGAACATTGAGCAGTTTTTGAAACCAGTTGATGATACCCTTTTTATAACCCAATGTAATAATGTATATAACAATTTATCTCAGAATTTGTGTTTGCACCACAGAATGCCTTTCATTCTTACCCCACTTTTTGAAATTAATATACCCTTTGATATTTTGAAAGGCAAATGTCCTATCATACTTGATCCTATCTATTAGCACAACTACCATAGACTGTGCTACTATTTGTTGTCAGAAACATTGAAAAAAAGGCATCATCATCTATAGTTATAGAATACATGAAAAATTTCAAATGTAGAAATACAAAGTATATCTTTAGGTATAAAATACATGAAAAATTTCAAATGTAAATCAGGGAAGGCATAGGATAGCATAAAAATGGTCTTTATCCTAGGAATAACAGTTTGCAAAAATAAATGGAAAGGCAATGTAAAACCAAAATAGAATCCAAACCAATCTTGATTGACTAATTTAAAGACACTCCCTGCCTCCAACCCACTCATTCCTTAATCATTTTGTTTCTATGAACATTTATTATTCTTGTAATCTTTTATAGTCTTCTATCTCTGACAGGATTCTCACCATTCATCATATTTGACTCGACTGTTGTTGAACATAGTTTCAAGAGCCAATATGCTTTCCAAGGCATGCATGCACTGCAGGATCAAAAGTAACAAAATATTATAACCACAAACTAGAGATGATCACATATAAGTAATTACAATTAATCATAGAATTAGATACAACAGAATAGGATAGTTGAGGAAGTTAAATACATCACATACATGGAATATTTTTGTTTTGTTTTGGTTTTCCTATCTTTCTTCTCATTTTCCTTAACATAATGGGGTAATAGCGATTTTCGTCCTTAATGTGTAACAAATAGTCACAATAATCCTTAAATGTATCAAAACTTCAAAATAGTTCATGACTGTGCATTTCGTTAGTCAATATTTCCTGACGTTAAAATAGTCCCTCAATGTTGACAGCAACTCTTTTCTTACAAGGACAAATATGACAGTAAATACTTATAGGGATTGATACACTACTAGAAACTCTCGTTTTTCCTGCGGATTTTCATGCGAAATATAATCCGCAGGAATTCCTGAGGATTTTCCTGCAATTTACTTAATTCAGACGAAGTTTCCTGCAAATTTTGATGCTGCATGAATATCCGCAGGGAACTATTATTTTGCTGAGGATTTTCCTGCGGAATTATTATTCAATATTATTTCTACATTTTCTTAAGAAATTCCGCAGGTAGTGCTGCGAATTTTCCTGCAGTTTTTCATATGGCCTTTCCTGCGGATTTTCCTGCGGTTTGTTTATTTTGTTGGATTTTGAATTTCTTAATTTTAGATATTGAAGATGGACCCTATAATTTTAAATTTAAGTCCAAATCAACATATATCTAAATAAAATGTCAAACTGTTACCGTCGATTGTAATTAATTTTTTTTGTTTATATTCAATGTTAAAATATTTTGAGAAATAACATAACATTAGAACACAAATATTGATCGAAAGGCTTAAAAATCATATGTGGAGTAGAACACCTTCATATTTATTGTGTATGTGCAAAGTCAGGGACTACTTAGTTCCTCTATAAAATTGAGCCATGAACTAATTTGTGATATAAAAATGTCAGGGACTACTTAGATTTTACTTTTATCATGGATTAAATTGGCCCGAATTAAAATTGCGAAGAATTCTTATTTTATTTTATTTTTATAAATAAATTTGTTTTCTCATGTCCAAAAAAATAAAAAATTGTTTTCTCAAATTTCATAAATGTAGAAAACAATTCTCAAAGTGAAAAACGCTTCTCAAATCTAAAAAACGAAAGCGCTCCTCAATCTCTCTGCACGACACCACCGAACACCACCGCTCCATCTCTCCACCACCGTTGTTCTGAAATCTGAACCATCGCAACACCTCACGTCGCACACCGTATGCTCGAAGATAACCGTGTTCGTCTCCGATTTGTGAGTTTGGTGCAATTTCGTTCATTAAGCTTTACATTCCGTTCTTTCTAATTTGTGAGTTTGATCTAATTTGAGTTTTAGATTTGGGTTTTAGGTTACTTTTATTCTAATTCAGCTTAATTTGTGAGTTTGATGTAATTTGAATGTTAGGTTTTGAGTGAAGTAGATAATATAGTCACAAGAAAGGGGGGGTTTGAATTGTGACCCTTTTTAAAATTTAATCCTGTACTTAAAAATTACTTCTCAAGTTGATTCTTGGAAGGACAAAAATAAACAGACTTCAGAACGTTCTGAAGGGTCAGTTACAGAATAAGATTTTTAAGTTAAGTGTTGTGTGTGTGATATGTATGCAGTAGTAAAAAGAGTATAGGGAGAGAAGAAGGACACACAGAATTTTATAGTGGTTCACCCAATGTGGGCTAGTCCACTCCTCACAATCTTGTGAGAGTTTTCCACTATGATGCTTGAGATACCCTCTCAAATCCTGCACCTTACAATCTTGTCCACTTGGAACGGTTACAACCTGTATTCTCTAAGCCTCAGCAGGCTCCCAACTTTCTGTACTAAGTCACACCAGACTTTGTACTATGTTACTCAACCTAGACTTTAATACCCTTAAAACTAGATGAGATTTGCTTTTTACAATTGATTGGAGAATTGAAGAAGTGAGATTAAGATGAAGACTTTCAGAAGAGAAGGGGGAGAGTTTATCTTTGACAAGATAAAGAGAATTGATTTACACTTTGAGTGATGATCAATTTGAGATGCTAAAGCTTCAAACACTTTTCAAATGTTTTCTTGTATGCTTTGCAATTGTATGTATAATGCTGAGCCTTTCACTTCTTTTTATAGAGTTATTGGTCTCTTGTAACCGTTGGAGGGTGACCAATGGTCTTGTGCCATGTGTCCTGGGCCCCACTGACTTTTACTTGAAAATCTGGGTGAACATTCTGACTTTCAGAATGTTGTTGTGTTTTTGAGAATACTTCAGAATGTTGTTGCATTCTTGATGATATTCATCTGGGTTCATCATGTATGAATGAACATATGAATTTCTGGATTGCTGATGAATTTTTGTTTATGCGTGCAGTACATCAGAAAGTTTCTGTGCCAAGAGCTTTGCAGATCTGTCTTGGATTATGTGCAGGAGAGAGAAAAGTGGAACCATCACTTCATGCCCATGCTTTAGGGGATTTTGCTGATCTGTAACAGTACCAACCCCTTAGGTGTCAAGATCTCATGGATTCTGACTTTGAGATTGTAGTTTGGCTTTTGCTTTACTTTTCCAACTGCTTTACTGTTGCTGTCAGAATTAAAGCATGTGCTGTATTGAACATTCTGAACTTCAGAATATCCTTTTTGTTTCACTTAGGATGACTTGTAAGACTTCCATTTGATGTAATCAAATCCTAATAGTGAAACATAAATGAAGTGAGGTGATTTGAACATCTAGGATTTGGAATATTCAATGTTCATAGTCTTAAATGAACATTGAATGTCCTTTTTGACATTCATCTTGTAAATGCCTTTATTGCTTGATTGATCCATGCAAGTATATTTTCCTGGACATTTATTTATGTCACGTGTGGCATGCATGTTCTTGAATTTCTGGGCTGGTGTAAGAGCAGCTTTATGACAAGGTTTCAGAACTTGTGAACAAGCTTCTGAACTGCATTTCAGCTTCTGAACTATGTTCAGCTTCTGATCAACATTGCTGCATCTGAACAGGATTTCACCTTCTGAACTGTGTTTCAGCTTCTGAACTTCATTTTAGCTTCTGAACTATGTTCAGCTTCTGAACTGTGTCCAACCTTCTGAACTGTGTTCAGCTACTGAACTATGTCCAACGTTCTGAACTCTTGTTCAGCTTCTGAACTGTGTCCAACCTTCTGAACTGTGTTCAGCTTCTGAGCTGTGTCCAACGTTCTGAACTTTTGTTCAGCTACTGAACTATGTCCAATTTTCTGAACTATGACAAAGTTCTTTCTTCTTAATGATCTTTGATTCCTTGTATCTTGGTATGTTTCATATCTTGTTCCTGTCTTAATTAAACACTCAAGAACACAAGTTAAATACCAAGAGACTAATCAAAGTCCATTAATCCTTTAATCATTTAGGGTTTGTTATCTTTAAAATTAATTAGGGATTTTGCCTCAACAATCTCCCCCTTTTTGATGATGACAAACCTATGATTTAGGATTATGGATTTTGATTAAAAATATGAGAGGTTTAAGAGCTGAAAATTATTTTTATGCTCCCCCTCATTTTTATAATTCATGACATTGAGTTTTTAACAATTTTTAAAAAGCTCCCCCTTACTTTTATAATTCATGGCATTATTAAGAGATGCAGATTTTTGAACCAAATGCATTTTTTCATATATCAATCATGCTCATTACATCATATATGGTTCAAAAGCAAAAGCTTAACAAAGAAAGGTGATCAGGCAAAAGTTGAAGTTTTAAGAACTCCAATAACTATTGATCACTGACCTACTTGGGCCTGAAACATAAAGACTTAAAGACTTAAAATCCTAAAGCTTCTCCCCCTTTTGTCAACAGCAAGAAAGGTAGGGAGGGACAAGTGGAGGACATTCAGGGAGTTGAGTCTCCAGAATCTGAGGAAGGCTCAGAATCAAAGACAGATGGATCTTCAAACACTGGAGGTTCCATGGCTAATCCAGGAGCAGCAACTTCAGAAGTCCATTTTGCTAGGACACATGCAATCTTATGGGTTTTAGTTGCAACCCTAAGAGAACGTCTAGCAATTTTTTCAGCTTTGGATATTTGTGATGTGGGAGCGGAAGTGGGGGCATCCAAGTTTGTTTTTGAGTGACCTTCTTTTGAGACAAAGGTTTCAAGTGAGGCAAATAGAGTAGGGATATCTGGCAGTTGAGTGGTTGTTTTAAGGGTGGCTGGAGCAGGAGAAATATTTTGCGAAGTGTGAAGAGGAGAGATCAGAAATTTGCTGCAAATAGCTTCTGACTCCATGGTGGAGGTAGATTGATTCAGAGGTGGTGGTGGTGGTTGTTGAGCCAGATGTTGGATTTGTTCAATAGGCAGAGATCCTGAGGCTATAGGAGCAGGATCTGCAGAGACTTCACATATGGAAGGAGTGGTATGATCAGGGAGAATGTTTCCTTCAACATTCTGTACTTCAGTTTCAGGCATTGTTTCAGGATTTTCTTTCTGAGAATCCTCAAATACACCATCTTCTGAGTTGAACCCTTCCATATTGAGATCAAAACCAGCTTGATTTCCATCTGATTTTTCAGTACCAGTTTCTAACTGGTCAGCATTGTCACTAAACATGTGGGTGACTAAGATTTCTGCAACATCATTCAGGTCCTGATCCTCAGCAATCTTTTGTTCTCCTTCTTCCAGCTGAGCTCCTTCTTCAGCATTTTCTTCAATGTCTTGCTGAAATTCTTCTTCAGCAACTGTGGCTGTCTCAGCATTCTTTTTGAGAAGCGATTCATTATCCTGCTGACTTTCCTCCTCAGCCATTTCTTGAGATTCTTCAATATTCTGATCTTCTGCAACATTCTGATCTTCTGCAACTTCCTGAGTTGCATCTTTGGCAAGATCAGCACTCTCTTGGAATGTTTCTTCAGCAGGAGATTCATCTTCTCTTTGATTTTCTGTAGGGTTTTCATCCATGGGCTCCTCTTGAACCACGTTATTGACAGCTTCTACTTCTTCTTCCAGTGGAATATTTGGAGGGTTTTTGACTTTCTCAATCTTCCTTTTCTTCTTTGTCTTTCCAACTTTCTGGTCTTGATGTCTTTTAACAGAACCAGATGTTTCAGATGCTGGAGGTGTGGGAAGATTGGAGGAAGTGATGTGCAACTGAGCTATGGTTTTTGCAGTGAATCTCATAAAGGTGTAATCACATTGTTCATCTTCAAGAGGTACCTTGTTGTCCTTAAGGATAAGGGTGATTGGCATTCCATAGACTAGGGCACTGGTTTGTTTGGGATTCATACATGAATCAATCATGTGTTGAAGGATAATGAAGCAAAGGTTTAACTTTTTCTTGTTAATGAGATGAAACATGATGCAGAGATCAGTATCACTCACAGCTTCATAGGTTCCTGACCTAGGAAGCAAGGTGTGGCGTACCATATTGTGAAAGATTTTGGGTAGGTCAGCAAGGTTTGTGGAGTTAAAAGGAAGGTTTGGTTTGGTGTATTCAAGTATGAGTTTGGCACGGTTTGTTCTAGCTTCAGAAAACCAAGAAGGAAAGAAGAGTTCATTACCTTCATTTGGGATTCTTAGAGCTTTTGAGAGGGAAGCTTGAGTGAGCTTAATCTTAATTCCTTTGACAGTTGTAATGAGGGTCTTTTTTCTATCTTTGGTTTTGATTTCCATTGAACTGTAAAATTCCCTTACCAAGTCTGGGTAGGTGAGTTCTTGAAGTGATACAAAGCTTGTCCATCCTTGTGCATCAGTGTATTCACACAGGTTCCATCCCTTCTTCTTTAGATCAGCAAAATCAAAGTACTTAGCCCTGCTTATGGGTCTAGGTGCTTTTTCCTTTTTGGCTTTCAAAATGGAAGCTATCTTCCCAATGTCTTTTCCTTTTCCATGTTTTTTGGGAGGAGACACTTCTTCCTGCTCATCAGAAGGTACCTCTTCTTCAGATTGCGATTTTGATTGAGATTCTTCTTCAGATACAGAATTCTCTTTTTCTGGTTCAGAGGTTTGTTTGGGTGAAGTCTTAACCTTCCTCATGTATTGAGAAATGGTTGGTTCAGAATCTTCCTCTGAGTCTGAGAGAAGAACTGTGGAAGCAGAGAATTTCTTGGCTTTTCCAGTTCCAGAGATGATTCTCTGAGATCTTCTGGGATGTTGAGAAGTTGAAACATATTTCTTAGGTTTAGACACAGGTTTTCTGGGTTTAGAAGGTTCAGTAGTGGAGATGATGATGTCAGGGAGAATGGTGCGCAGAGGTTTAGGTTCATCTGGGTATTGTGGTGGAGCAGAACGAGGAACAGGGGTTTGTTCTTGTTCATTGATTCGAGAGGTTGTTTTTGTTCTGGCCATGGCAGTGTTTTTGCGAAGAGACAGATGAAATTTTATGGTTTGGAAAGAGTTGGTCAGATGTGTGGAGATGAACGTGTTTGAGTGGAATGGTGATTTGTTTATAAAGACAAACGTGTAGGAGAAGAGAAAGAGAGAGAAACTGATGATGGTGGTTTTATGGGAAAAGATGAAACTGAAAAGTAGTTTTAAAGGAAAGAGAAAGTAGCCGTTCAAGAGAAGAAAGGAGAGTGGCTGATTTGATAGTTCCCTTTTTGTATGGAGGTTAATGGTTTTATCACATTAACTCCTATACAAGCATTTAATGCTGAGATATGGAGAGATTTTTGAAGAAAGGTCAAAATCACTTATTAGAGTGACTTACAAACTTCAAAAAAAATTGTTCTGAATATTCTGAGTTCAGAGTGCCATGCTGAACAGGGTGAACGATCAGAGCCTGAATGAACATTCTGAACTTTGTTGAACATTCTGAGCTTTGTTTGACCATTCTGAAGTGAATCAGAATGACTCAAGGGGGGTTTGTCCTAGGCCCTTAGTGATTCAGTTAATCAATCTTTATTGGGATTTTTTATAATTAGTAATTTTTCTTTGATAAAATTGAATCTATCCTCAACTAATGGTTTTGTGAAAATGTCAGCTAGTTGATTTTCTGTATCAATGAATTTTAATTCAATGTCCTTTTTCTGAACATGATCACGTATGAAATGATGCTTAATTTCAATATGCTTAGATCTAGAATGTTGAATTGGATTTTTTGATAAATTAATTGCACTTGTGTTATCACAGAAAATTGGAACATTTAAGTACCTTAGTGAGTAATCTTCCAACTGATTTCTGATCCACAAAACTTGAGAGCAACAACTGGCTGCAGATACATACTCAGCTTCTGTTGTAGAGAGTGCAATGGTATTTTGTTTTCTACAGGACCATCCAATCAGGGCTTGTCCTAGGAATTGGCAAGATCCACTTGTACTCTTTCTCTCAACTTTGTCTCCAGCATAATCAGCATCACAATAGGCTACAAGATCAAAACTACAACCTTTTCTATACCAAAGACCAAGATCAGTGGTACCTACTAGGTATCTTAAGATCCTTTTTACAGCAGTTAGATGAGATTCTTTTGCACATGTTTGAAATCTAGCACATAATCCTACTGCAAACATTATGTCAGGTCTGCTAGCAGTTAAATAAAGCAATGATCCTATCATGCCTCTATATTCTTTTTCAGAGACAGATTTTCCATTTTCATCTCTATCCAAGCTGGATGATGGATGCATGGGAGTGACCATTATCTTTGCTTCATTCATTTTATATTTTTTAAGAATATCTTTGACATATTTTTCTTGATTTATGAAAATGCCATTTGGAAATTGTTTGATTTGTAAACCAAGAAAGAAACCAAGTTCACCCATCATGCTCATTTCAAATTCACTTTGCATGAGATTTGAAAAGTCTTCACACATTTTCTCTTTGGTTGAACCAAAAATAATATCATCTACATAGACTTGAACTATAAGCAAATCTGTGTTCTGAGTTTTTCTAAATAGTGTGGTATCAATTTTTCCTCTAGAAAATCCATTGTTAATGAGAAATGTGCTAAGTCTTTCATACCAAGCTCTAGGAGCTTGCTTAAGACCATAAAGTGCTTTAGTGACTTTGAAAACATGATCAAGTTTTTCTTTATTTATGAAGCCAGGAGGCTGACTTACATAAACCTCTTCATTTAAAAATCCATTTAAAAAGGCACTTTTGACATCCATTTGAAAAAGTTTGATGCTTTTATGTGCAGCATATGCAAGAAGGATTCTAATAGCTTCTAACCTTGCTACTGGTGCAAAAGTCTCATCATAGTCAATACCTTCTTGTTGGTTGTATCCTTGAGCAACCAACCTTGCCTTATTTCTTACAACTTTGCCATCTTCATCAAGTTTATTTCTAAACACCCATCTTGTTCCAATGATTGTTTTCCCTTGATTATTTGGAACTAAGTTCCACACTTTGTTTCTTTCAAACTGAGACAGTTCATCTTTCATGGCCTCAATCCATGAATCATCTACTATGGCTTCATTGATTGACTTGGGTTCCATTTGAGAGATCATAGCCATATTGTTCCCTTGGAAGGACATTCTGGTTCTTACACCATCAGTTGTGCTTCCAATGATTTGATCTACAGGATGATCTCCTACCAATCTCCAACTTCTAGGAGGGCTTTGTAGGGATGAGTCCTGAACATTCTGATCATCCTCTTTTTCTACAGAACTTTCATTGTTCTAGTTGTCAACATTCTGAAGTGTCTGATCTTCAGTATCTTCCTTTTCTTAGAGTTGAGAAGGTTCATCATATTCATCAAATATGACATGCATACTGACTTCAACTGTTTGGGTTTTTAGGTTGTACACTCTATAACCTTTGGATGTTGTAGAGTATCCCAAAAAGATAGCTTTATCTAATTTAGGATCAAACTTACCCAATTTTTCTTTTGTGTTCAGAATGTAACAGTAGCAGCCAAATATGTGAAAATAAGATATGCTAGGTTTGATGTTTTTCCATAATTCATATGGGGTTTTATTTAGAATGTTTCTTATTGAAACTCTATTCAAAATGTAACAAGATGTATTGATGGCTTCTGCCCAAAAGTAATCTTCAACATTTGATTCATTCAACATAGTCCTAGCCATTTCTTGCAAGGTTCTATTTTTCCTTTCAACAATTCCATTTTGCTGTGGAGTTCTTGCACAAGAAAAATTATGTGTAATACCACATTCATCAAAGAATGTCTTGAAGGAAGCATTTTCAAATTCTCCTCCATGATCACTCCTTACAGATATGATATTGGAACCTTTTTCATTTTGAATCTTTTTGCAAAAGTTTTGAAATGCTTCAAATGATTCATCTTTATGTTTTAAAAATAACACCCATGTAAATCTTGAGAAATCATCAACAATAACAAATCCATATTTTTTGCCACTAAGACTTGCAGTTTGAACAGGACCAAAGAGATCAATGCGAAGAAGCTCTAAAGGTTTTTGAGTTGAAATATATTCAATTGTTTTAAAACTGCTTTTAACTTGTTTTCCTTTAATACAAGCTTCACAGATCTTGTCCTTTTCAAAGTTAATCTTTGGCAAACCTCTAACTAGATCAAGTTGAGAAAGTTTAGCAATAGTTTTCATACTGATGTGACCAGCTCTTTTGTGCCAAATCCACTTATCTTTTTCAAGAGACATAAAACATGATTCAGCTGGAATTTCATTTAAGTCCAAAACATACAAGTTCTTTTTCCTTGATCCAGAGAAAATTAATTTTTTAGAGGAGGCTTGTCTTATTTCACATATGTTGGGTTTAAAAATAACTTCAAAACCACTATCACATAATTGACTTATGCTAAGTAGATTGTGTTTCAACCCTTCTACAAACTGAACATTTTCTATTTTGGCAGAGTTAGTTTTACCTATTGTTCCTTTACCTCTGATTTTGCCTTTGTCATTGTTTCCAAATGTGACTAGTCCTCCATCTCTACTTTCAAAGGTTAGAAAGCAATTCCTATCTCCTGTCATGTGTCTTGAACAGCCACTGTCCAAGTACCATGGCTTTGTCTTTGCATTTTGAGAGGAGACCTACACTTGACATGAACAAAATCTTAGGTACCCATGTAATGTTGGGTCCTTGAGGGTTAGTCTTTCTAAGAGATCTCTTCTTATTGTAACATTCTGTTATTATATGACCAGATTTGTTACAGTAAGAGCATATCTTCTTAGCCTTTTCAGCCTTTTGTGAACTTTCTGATCTATTGAGATGAGAACGTTCTGAACTAAGATTAATTAATCTATTTTTTTCAAAATGTTTTTTATGAAAACATGCTGAGTCAAGATGTCCTAGCTTGTTACAATATGAGCATTTTATCTTCATTTTTGTTTCAGTTTCTTTTGGTATAAAAACAGTTTTAAGAAGATTTTTGTTTGGATCTTTGAATCCTAAGCCAGATTTTTCATTTGTTCCAGCTTGTGATCCCAGAATATTTTGAAAGGTTTCTGTGGATTTTATAAAACGTGAGAGATCATTTTTTAGTCCTTCAACTTCTGTTTTCAAAAGAATGTTTTCTTTTTGTACTTCAGAGGGTTTAGATAAAATTCCTTTTTGCTTTTTATTTAGCTCTCTTTGTTGTTCAGACATTTTAAAATGAGAGTCTTGCAAAATTTGTATGGTTCTTTTGGATTCATCATATTTAATTTGAAGTTTACCTTTTTCTTCTTTTAGTTCAGAAAGTTCTTTTATCAATGATTGACATTTGTTTGATAGAAAATTTGAATCATATATAAGACTGTCAATTTTTCTTTCAAGATCTTTTTGCAAAGAGTTAGGTTCATAGATAATTACCTCTTCCTCATCTTCTGATTTAGCCATCAAGCTCAGGTTGGCTTCCTCATCTTCAGGTTCTGCTTCTTCTAGATCATCCCAGGTGATCATGGCTTTCTTTTTGAAGGGAGGTCTCCTTTGTTGTTTCTTGAGATCAGGACACTCATTTTTGTAGTGTCCAAGCTTGTTGCATCCAAAACAGGTGACTTGACTTTTGTCAGTCTCAGTTTTGTTAGTGTTGGGAAACTTCTTTCTGATCTGATTTCTTCTCATCATCATTCTTTGAATTTTCTTGGAGATGAGTGCAAGTTCATCTTCAGCTTCCTCTTCCTGGACTTCTTCTATTTCATCCAGTTCTTCCACATCATCTTGAGTTGCTGATGATGTTTCTTGGGAGGCCTTCAAGGCAAGAGTTTTTACCTTTTTCACTGGTTTGTCTTCTTGAAGTATGACTTCATGAGCTCTCAGTGAACCAATAAGTTCCTCCAAGGTCAGAGAGTTTAGATCTTTGGCCGGGGTAATAGCTGTGACCATAGGTCTCCATGTGCTTGGAAGACATCTTAATATTTTCTTGATTCTATCATGAGTGGAATATATCTTTCCAAGAGATCTCATTTCATTTACTATTGTTGTGAATCTAGCATACATTTCATCAATAGTTTCATTTTCACTCATTTCAAAAATTTCAAACTTTCTGACTCCAATGTCAATTCTAGTTTCTTTGACATGAGATGTACCTTCATGGTGTATTTTTAAAGTGTCCCATACTTCTTTAGCATTTTGGCATTCATCAACTCTTTCACTTTCTTCCATGGTTAGTGCGCATGATAAAAATAATCTAGCTTTAGAGTTTAGTAATACCTTGGCTTTGTCATCTGGTGTCCATGCACTTTTTTCTTTTATGCCTCCATCTTTGTTCATTGGAACATGATCTCCTTCAGAGATTACAGCCCACATGTCCGTATCTTGAGATCTAAGAAAAAGTTCCATTTTACCTTTCCAGAAGTAGTAGTTTGAGCCATCAAACAATGGAGGTCTGTTTGCTGATCCTCCTTCTGTAATGTACTTAGCCTTTGACATACTTCTTCCTGAATCTTTTCTCTAACACTTGTGTAAGTGTTCAAACCCTTAGAGCCTTGCTCTGATGCCAATTGAAGTAGATAATATAGTCACAAGAAAGGGGGGGTTTGAATTGTGACCCTTTTTAAAATTTAATCCTGTACTTAAAAATTACTTCTCAAGTTGATTCTTGGAAGGACAAAAATAAACAGACTTCAGAACATTCTGAAGGGTCAGTTACAGAATAAGATTTTTAAGTTAAGTGTTGTGTGTGTGATATGTATGCAGTAGTAAAAAGAGTATAGGGAGAGAAGAAGGACACACAGAATTTTATAGTGGTTCACCCAATGTGGGCTAGTCCACTCCTCACAATCTTGTGAGAGTTTTCCACTATGATGCTTGAGATACCCTCTCAAATCCTGCACCTTACAATCTTGTCCACTTGGAACGGTTACAACCTGTATTCTCTAAGCCTCAGCAGGCTCCCAACTTTCTGTACTAAGTCACACCAGACTTTGTACTATGTTACTCAACCTAGACTTTAATACCCTTAAAACTAGATGAGATTTGCTTTTTACAATTGATTGGAGAATTGAAGAAGTGAGATTAAGATGAAGACTTTCAGAAGAGAAGGGGGAGAGTTTATCTTTGACAAGATAAAGAGAATTGATTTACACTTTGAGTGATGATCAATTTGAGATGCTAAAGCTTCAAACACTTTTCAAATGTTTTCTTGTATGCTTTGCAATTGTGTGTATAATGCTGAGCCTTTCACTTCTTTTTATAGAGTTATTGGTCTCTTGTAACCGTTGGAGGGTGACCAATGGTCTTGTGCCATGTGTCCTGGGCCCCACTGACTTTTACTTGAAAATCTGGGTGAACATTCTGACTTTCAGAATGTTGTTGTGTTTTTGAGAATACTTCAGAATGTTGTTGCATTCTTGATGATATTCATCTGGGTTCATCATGTATGAATGAACATATGAATTTCTGGATTGCTGATGAATTTTTGTTTATGCGTGCAGTACATCAGAAAGTTTCTGTGCCAAGAGCTTTGCAGATCTGTCTTGGATTATGTGCAGGAGAGAGAAAAGTGGAACCATCACTTCATGCCCATGCTTTAGGGGATTTTGCTGATCTGTAACAGTACCAACCCCTTAGGTGTCAAGATCTCATGGATTCTGACTTTGAGATTGTAGTTTGGCTTTTGCTTTACTTTTCCAACTGCTTTACTGTTGCTGTCAGAATTAAAGCATGTGCTGTATTGAACATTCTGAACTTCAGAATATCCTTTTTGTTTCACTTAGGATGACTTGTAAGACTTCCATTTGATGTAATCAAATCCTAATAGTGAAACATAAATGAAGTGAGGTGATTTGAACATCTAGGATGATATTCCCTTTTGGAATATTCAATGTTCATAGTCTTAAATGAACATTGAATGTCCTTTTTGACATTCATCTTGTAAATGCCTTTATTGCTTGATTGATCCATGCAAGTATATTTTCCTGGACATTTATTTATGTCACGTGTGGCATGCATGTTCTTGAATTTCTGGGCTGGTGTAAGAGCAGCTTTATGACAAGGTTTCAGAACTTGTGAACAAGCTTCTGAACTGCATTTCAGCTTCTGAACTATGTTCAGCTTCTGATCAACATTGCTGCATGTGAACAGGATTTCACCTTCTGAACTGTGTTTCAGCTTCTGAACTTCATTTTAGCTTCTGAACTATGTTCAGCTTCTGAACTGTGTCCAACCTTCTGAACTGTGTTCAGCTACTGAACTATGTCCAACGTTCTGAACTCTTGTTCAGCTTCTGAACTGTGTCCAACCTTCTGAACTGTGTTCAGCTTCTGAGCTGTGTCCAACGTTCTGAACTTTTGTTCAGCTACTGAACTATGTCCAATTTTCTGAACTATGACAAAGTTCTTTCTTCTTAATGATCTTTGATTCCTTGTATCTTGGTATGTTTCATATCTTGTTCCTGTCTTAATTAAACACTCAAGAAAACAAGTTAAATACCAAGAGACTAATCAAAGTCCATTAATCCTTTAATCATTTAGGGTTTGTTATCTTTAAAATTAATTAGGGATTTTGCCTCAACATTGAGTTCCTTTGATCTAATTCGAGTTTTAGGTTTAGGTTTAGGGGTTCCTTTGATCAAATTTTGCTATCTTTTGAAATTGAAATCATCAATTTGTTGATTTGACAATTATTGAATGAAATTAATGTTTTCATTTGAAGAATTTATTTTGTTAATGTCTAATTAGTATACTTTAGATCTCAATTTAATTGCTAAGTTTGGTATGATATGAATGATAAGTCATACATTGAGTTGGTTTTCCCTGTTGACAATGATCTATATTGTTTTTGTTTGTACATTTTATCCATGCCAAAGGCATTGGTTTTGAGTTTAATAACTGTTATGATGTGGTATATACATAAGATATAATGTACATATAACCACATTTTTTCAAAGTGTAAGCAGCTTACTCTAATTTTGCACTAGTTAGTGAAAAAAAATTGGGTTTAACCCTCGGTTTCTCGAGGGAAATTAGGTAAGTTAAGTCTGATTGTTCTAGCTAGGACTCATACTTGGTACTCTGGATTGATCTGACCTTCATTGAAGCTCATTAATCATTTAAGACGGCATAGTTGATTACACTATTTAGTTAAAATGATAAGATTGATTTATTATTGTTTTTACTGCCAAGACAGTAATGTAACAAATTTGTCTATCAAATTATTAATTATTTTATTCTTACGTATATTTTTATCTTTTCCAAATTTTCTGGATTCTCAGACAAAGAAAAGGCCTTCAACAGACTTCAAGGAGAAAATTCACAATGACATAAATCCCAGCATGCCTGCTATATTGATTGATTGGCTGGTGGAAGTAATGTTTCTATATGGTCAATTGGCCATGTGGTCAATTTGAATTTGTAGTACATTGCAATTTGCCTTTTTCCAATAAGAATATGTATACATTCTCTTTGGGAACATGTCTTGATATAGAGATCATTGTGAAACCTTTTTGTTTGTGCTAATTATCTATATCTATTTCCAACTGCAGGTGGCTGAGGAGTATAGAGATCATTGTGAAACCTTTTTGTTCATGCAAATTAGTTGTGTGATTTACATGTAAGTAAACTTTGAGTAACTTTTTGGATATAGATAAACTTGTTCCCTACCTAACAGGTTAATGATACTGTTGGAAGACTAGTATCATATGTACTAAGTGGGGCTGTTTCTCAAAGGGTATGTGTTTCTTTAATTGTATTTGAGAGAAATGTATGTTGCTAGCATCAATCCTGTCAAACAGGTAAGAAATTGAACGTTGTAAAGAGCTTGTTGTTTTTGTATCTTTTGTTTACTTCATGATCCTTTCAAAGTGTTATGAATTAAGGGGTGCGTGGAAAAGCTTATTAGTAGAGCTTACTCAAGTTGATCTTATGATATAATTATAATCACTTAAAAAATAAATAAGACCCCTAATTATTTCTCATAAGTTATACTGGGACCAAAATTAAATCTAGGGAACAAGAATTCACGTACATAACAATTCTCAAGAAACAATTCTAAAAAAGAAATTCTAAAAAGATCTTGCAATGCATGGATTTTAAAATAAATAAATAACAGTAGTAGCTTCTTGTAATATATCAATATTTTCATAAGCTCACTCATTTTTAGTTTTCCATAGAATATTCAAAAACTTATAAAAATTTCTTTGGATGTCAAAACTATGAACAATTTCTTAATTGACATGTTCTGATGTCAAAACTATGAAATTACTAACAAATGTCACATTGATGGATGCTTGTGTGATTTTAGTCTATTTTGAGGATATAGTGACACCATCTAACACATTTAGGGACTAAAAGAACACTTTATTTGACTCAATATCTCTTTGAAGTCAGCTTTGCATTCTAGAATGGCGGTGGATGTGTTCTGACTTTGTTTTCAATATGGTACTTCATAGTTTATTTGGTTGTGGTTAAATTTAGGAGGTTGTTGTGTTCTTTATTTTGACAAGGTACATACGTATATAAAAAGAGATGGTGAATGCTATTTGTAATGCATTGTGGATTGTTGATTTGGGTGGTATCATGATGACTCTGTTTTTATGTTAATTTTTTTTATTGTTGATATTTCCTTTAGTTATTACCTAGCAAAGTAACATGAAAAGTTTATTATTTTTGTGATAGGTTGTCTCCCAAGTCATTTTTGGATTGGGATTTAATGTTTCAGTGAAGAATAAACACTGCAGAGAAAGATAATCGTATCAGCTTTTGACTAGCAGGTGATGGGTTTGAAAGTGTACCTAGCTCCCAAAACATGGTTTCATGTGCTAACATTTTGGGATTGGCAACTCAAAACAGTATGGAATTGTTGAATAAGAGACAACCTTTGTAGTCAAGAAAGAAAAATAGACATCTATTCTAGAAAGAATCCTTTCTTATATGTAACTTGGTGGTGAAAGTAGTTTATAGTTTTCGTTTGTATTTTCTTTATGTTTGTGAACATGACATGAACTTTGAGTGGTAGTACTCAATTATAAATACTTTGGATTAGTTTTTTGATGATATAGTGGACATTTATATGTTTTGATTCGAATGTTCAATTTTTATATGCCAATTGGTTTTAAAAACTAAAATGTTAGGGGAGGGTTTACCTATAATTTATTTTGTTCTCTTGAAAACATTTCCTGCGGTTTTTGCTGCGGATTTACTGGTCATTTGCTGCGGCATTACCTGCGGATATGTTCCAAGTATTGTGTTCACAGGCAGGAAACTTCTCAAACACTGACCAAAAACTTTCCTGCGGATTTTACTGCGAATATATCCGCAGTACATTTTCCTGCGGATCCTAAAATCCTAAGGAAACAATTACCCACGAAGGTATTACCTGGGAACCTCAATTCTTGGCAAAATCCGCAGGAAACACAGGAAACCTGTTTCCTGCGGATTTTTCAACAAAATCCGCAGGTAAATCCGAGGAAAATCGAGAGTTTCTAGTAGTAATATGACAGTAAGTAAGTATATTGAGCGACGAATTTGATAGTATTACCAAAACATTTTAGCATCAGAGACTATTTTACACAAAGTGCACAATCAGGGACTAGTTTTGAATTTTGATTTATTAAGGGACTATTGTAACTATTCGTTACACATTAAGGGATGAAAATGACTATTATCCCTTACATAATTGTGTTCTCAGAGTAAACTTCACTGTGATGGGTGGAAGAAATAAATCAAAAAACTTCAGATAATCAAACATGTTTATATTTTTATCTTCTGCCTAGTTTTCCTTATGATTTCTGAATATACGATCATTCTTGTTCATATTATCTTTAGCTTGCTTCTTTTACTTACGACAAAGTGTACAAAACAGAACCAAAAAAAGAATTGGCACAACAATTGTACAAAATTTGAAACACAACAAAGTTTACATAGCATGCATGATGAAGCAACAAAGCTAACTCAGAAAGATCCAAGAGCTACAAATTGAGAATCATAACAAACAACAAAAATAAACAACATTATCATTAAGCTTCCTAAAAAAATCATAGTTTTAAATAAACAAGTTTGTCAATTTAACCATCAATCTTCATGCGTATAAATCTGTATCATCAACTGCATTTTGAAGCAAAAAAGGCCATAAACCCAACCCTCCTGAAACAACACTGCAAATAAAAATTATATTTCATATTTTAGTTGTTCACAGTGACATTAAATATCTATATAAACACACATTATCAACTAACTTAGGCAGTTGTCATGCATAGACTGATGAGCAAATATACATTTGTAAGACTATTTAAAAAAAAAAAACAGGTAATTTTTCATGGAAGTAAATCTGAAAACAGAAACATCTTACATTTCAGAGCAAGGTACTTTCAGAATGCTACAATGCATACTTGACACGATAGAAGCTTTTTTCTTTCACTCAAAGAGAAACTAGGTGGAGCTGTTATCTTTCTCAATGATGGCCTTGAAAATACCATTAATGCAACCGTATTAGCAATCATGTGCACTTTATCACAACCCCTCAAATTAATCTCTCTCAGTTGTGTGCAGTAGTTTACCACATGTTTCACTCCCTTCATTGTAACAAGAAAACATTTTTCCAGTATCAGGTGCAAAAGCCCACAACAATTCTTTGAGATCACATCAAGTGTTTCATCATTAACCTTTGTAAATGTCAAGTTCAACACCTCCAGCTTGGAAATTTCAAAGTTCAATCCAAGTAGCTTGACTACATTACACTCGACTAAGCTCAAATGTCTAATCCTACAACATCTCCTTAAAACTTGACAGATAACTTCTTCAGATATGAAATCGTAATCACTCAAATCAAGTAGCTGTAAATTGGGAAAAATGGAAGCAAACATTACGAGGCTTTCATCACTTGACCATGAATTACGAGCCAAATAAAGAGACTTTAATTGAGGATTCAATATTATATTTGTCAAAGAATTAGAATTCCCTTCAATGTTTATCCCAATACTTGTGTGTTCCATTTTGATATCACTAAGTGAAGGGCAATTCTTAACGAGAGCAAACAAGGCCGAATTTGTGAGCATCCTACACTCACTAAGGTTTATAGACACTAAATCACCAAGAAACGAAGACATTGCAACAACTTGGTGATCGATCAGAAACTCAGCTTTTTGAAGATCCAAATGTTGTATAGATCGACACTTGGACAACAAACAAAAGATTCCAAGATAAGTATAGCCGTAACAATTTTGGAGGACAAGTCTCCTCAAAGGAAGGCCTTCCATTGCAATGGAGGAGATCAAATCATCCGAGATGCTCAAAGACGACAAATCATGACAAGTCAAACACTTCAAACTCGCCAAAGAAACACAAAAATCTGATGTAACTCTTGTTTGAATGCGTGCTGATCCAACAGTAGTATTTGGAAAAAGATAAAGCCCACAACATTGGTCTCTCACGGAGAGCAAAAGCTACACCGTCGTTGCTTATGCCATAACATTCAAACAAGATTGCCTCTTCGAGAACCTTACAGTTCTTGAACAAATGGAGAATTGATTGGTCGTTGAGGTAGCAATGACGAGAGAGATTAACCTTGCGGAGTTTGGAAAGTGCGAAAGAAAGAGCCTTTATTGCATCGAGCAAGCTTTTATAATTGCCGTACTTTACTGCATGACCTAGGTCAAGTTCTTCGAGCAAAGGGAAACAGTACGCAATGAGAAAGAGGTCGGTGCTATCGATAGAATGAATATTTGAACAAGTGAGAGAGGTCAAAGTTGTAATCTTTTGTGAGAGAACTTGCAACCCATCGGTAGGAATGCTGGGTTGGTTGGAGAGATTGAGTGATGTGACCTTCATTGGGAAACGAGAGATTTGATGGATAAGTTTGTTGATGTCACCTTCATAGCATGATAGATCTAGGGAGGTGACGTTGGCGAACCTTTGCAAGAGGCGGTGGAGTAAAGGGCGTGTTGGATTGTAGATAGTGAGTGATGATTTGAATGAGTTGGCGATCGAGAGTAACTGTTTGGAGACGAAGGAGAGAGATTTTAAGTAGTGTTGATTATCATCGTCGTCATTGATGAGAAATTTGAAGACAGATTCCCAACACTCATCGGGTAAATATAAGTATGAATTTGTTGCATCAATTGTTTTAATTGAAGATTTGAGGAAATTTGTTCTCTTCTTTTTCATATTTGATTGAGGTTTACCGGTGCTGCATCAAGCACGATTGTGAAGGTAAAGGCATATATTGAAGGTTTTTTCTTGTTCACGGAGCAGATGCAGGGTTTAAGTTTTGTTTAAGTGCGATGAAATTTGGATTATTACAGACACCCAAAAAAAAAGTTGGATTGTAAAAGTTAGAAAAATACTTTTAATTTGATATTGAAATCAAATCAAATGGATTATCTTAGTGTTTTTTTTTTACAAAAATAAACATTATTCATTCAAATTGACAGATGACATCGATATGATACAATTTCAAAGCCGTTAAAAACAAAAAATATTAAATTTGCAAACAAACTCACAATATCTAATAATATAAAACGGAAGAGTGCATATGCCTACACATATGACTATATTCAAGTTTTCGGAATACTCATTTCTCTATATCTACGATGTCAAAGACATTGATTGAATCTACATTTTATGAACTTGAATCAAATAAACACCACTCAAAGACGTGAAATAAAAAACACTCCGCTCAAAGACGTGAAATCAAAACAAACAAAGCCGTGCAAAACACATAATTACAAAGACGAACGAAAGAATATTGAAAATATGTAAAAATCACTTATTCACCACTATTAAGTAGAGGTGTTCGCGGTGTTGTTTGGATCGGTTTTGATGTAAAAAGTCATCCGATCCAAAATAAAAATTTCATGCGGTTTGGTTTGGTTTAGATGAATATTCTAAAAAAATCCGACCCGATCCAAATATATGTGGTTTAATTTGAATAAATTTTTGGATATCCAAAATGCAACATGTAATTTTTTTTATTAATATCAATGTTACAAATAATGCAAAATAATAGGTTTGATGCAAAATATAACACAAATATATTAAAACATTACATAATAAAAATTATCGGTTATATTTGAAACATATGAAGTAGTAATAATATAGATTAAATTATTGTAACTAGCGAAAAGGCGCCCACTCACGTGCACGTCTTTTCGCTCTTTTTATTGCTTTAACACATGTAAATTATGAACGGTATTTTATATGAAATTTTGATTTTGATTAAAATTATTAGTCATTGTGCTCTTGATTTATCAAAAAAATTAAAATTATTAATACAAATATTTATGACTTTCAAATTGTAACAAATCCAAAAAAACCATGTTTATCTTTTTCAATAACAACAATAATTTAACAAATATAATATAAATCCTTATTATAATTGAAATTATAAAAAATTCAGTCCAAAGTCTCTATCCCTTCATATATAATATTGATAATATTGTTCCAATTGTAGTGAGATATTTCCTATTTTAATGGGATTTAATTTTTTTAAATTAGAATTTAAAATGATATTATTAAAGGATAAAATAGTAAATAAAATAGTTTAAATGATGGGTAAAATAGGTAATGAAAAAGTCAGCCCAAACACATGTATTTTAAGCCTATTTTCTTTATATATAGTATAGATAGATAAAATTAAAAACCAACAAGCTATATATTAATGCAATATATAATACTAATAAAATAGTAAATAAGTATTAAAATGTAAATTTGCGGTTCGGTTTTAAAAAATGATCATAAATCCGATCCGATCGTTGCGGTTTTCACAACATCCAAACGCATCCAAAAATATTGTTTTTTTTGCGGTTTTTCGGTTTTTTTAAAATCGGTTTGCAATTTTATTTTGGATTTAAACACCCCTACTATTACATTCATCTAACCATATAAATTAAAAAATAGTTTAGAATATTTTTTAATAATCCCTCTTTAGTGTACTATGTTTTTTTAGATGAAATGGTAAACACTGCTTGAAATTCAAACATACAATTGCGAAGTATGAGTTTGAATCTAGATGAGGTTTCTAGCCTAACAATATCTACATTGTCAATTGAGCTTAGCCTTATGGATATGTACTCTATTTTTTATTCTATTGTATTATTTCACTTTCAGAAATGATGATCTACACATAGAATGAGTATCTAGTTTGAGTGTGAACCACATTTCTAGTGCAAGAAGCAAAATGTCTTGAATTATTACATATGGACTCGTGGGATCCATGTTTAGCTTCTACTATATCTGGACATAACTCACATAAGTACTTCTTGACCGTAGTAGATATACATAGGTTACTTTGTCATAGTGCAAGTTTGAGGCAAAGACCCAAATTCAGAGATTAATTACTGATTTACAAAATCATTTTGATAAGTGAAGACTGTGAGAAGTGACAATGGTCATGAAGCAAAAGCCACGAATGAGTGAAATCAATAAGTTCCAATTTCTGTGTAATCTCTAATTCAATCAGTGTCATCGATCTTACATGAAGTTTATGGAACAAGAGATGAATATAAGAGCAAATGAAGCTGAATGCACATTGATTAGACACAATCATTAACGTTAATTACCCAAAACTTAAAAACCTTCATTTACAATACAGCTAGTTAGATTGATTGGTTGACATAACCACAGATTTACATTTAAACGTAGAACAATCAAGTGAAGCAAGCCGTAAGTATGCACAAGAAGATGCTAAGAAGACTGTAAGCGCGAAGCATGCTTATTCAATCTTCTCAATTTGGCGAATCTGTATATGCATCTGAGACCGCAGTTACAGTTTCCGACAGCTTCCTTTTAATCTCTGCAAACTTTAGACCCGGTATGATCTTTGTACTTTAAGATTGAATCAATCAACTTAAAGAGTTCATAAGCATGCATTTCAATTTCTTCAGTTTCTCTGATTGTTTCCTGCAATTTCAATTCAGATGCCTTGACAACAATAAAACTGTTCATTAGATACAATGGTTTTCACATAAATTAGGTCAGATTTAACAAAGAGGTATGTACCAACCACGTTACTGAAGAAAGAAAAAAGATTCAGCAAAGAAAAGAGTGGTACATGTTCTACATTGAAATATCCGTGATACTAAGCTTGGTGATAGTTTGTTATATGTTCAATGTGGAGTACAACAATCAAGATTAAGCAAAGTTCATTAGATAGCTTGGGGTACAAGTTAACAGCAAATTTTACTCGCCTCTCCAAACCGATTGAAACATAACAACAATAACAATTAAGAATGACATACAAATGTTCAAACATTCAATACATATAAAAACTATCAAAGCCTTTACCCGCAATTTAGTTCAAATACAATTGATTTTTACTATTGAAGAAAAAAATTAGAATCCAGATTTTACCTTGTAGAACCTCAGCTGCCTCTCTTTCCATAATGCCGACATCATGATCTGCTAGCTGGATATCTTCCATTTTTTTTATCTTCAGCAGAACATCTACCTGTAGTCTTGTGTCTCCTTTATCATGTCCATTTGAGTTTCCAGCTAGTGAATAAATCAACAAACAGTAGAAAACAAAGTCCAACAACAGTCTTTACAAGGCAAGATAATTTATAGTCTTGATTTGTTATAGATAAACCAAAGAATTCTCCTATTAATAGTATTTTGTTTTTGGGTCATATACTATATCATTATCCACAAGTAAGACGGAAACTAAAACGATTTTAGTTACCTAAACTAAATGCTTTGGACTGGACCATTGTCCTGATATTTAGAAAGGGAACCAAAAGTGGACCGGACACTGAACCGATGTAGAATAACAATGCCTACAATGCAATTTATGCTGCCACTCAGCAGGAAAAGCCAAATGGTTAAGATTAAGAAGGGAACATACTATACACTTGATTATATACATAACTCGACATCATCACATTGCCAAAGCTGCGATTATGACGAATATAACTAACTTGACTGCCAGTAAACAAAAATCATTTTCATCAACATAGGCTTTGTCAATGATAGCAACCAGTGGAAGGTCCTCATGGTCTGAAAGATATTAGTCGAATTATTAATATTGTGAAAGTAAGAATGTTGTGAGTACTAATATTAGCACCTTGGAAAATTTCACAGAAAACAAATGGTTTTGGTTCTAAATGTCTACAAACCTTTCCAAAAACAAGACAGCAGTTCCCTTTAACAAACAATTCTTCACATGCATTCTAGCAAATGTACCTCAGATATCATGTCTTCTCTTCATTTAAGTGGTTTGAATACATATTTGACTCGTCCATACTTAGATAAAATACATTGCTCTTTTTCATATCATTTTCTTTACTACTCCAATTTAGGTAAGCTTTCACATGAGCTGAACTTTACCAATTTGTGGTTCTATAGTGTATTTTGTTGGAGGAAAATGCTCTTATTTCAACTTTTTACGGTGTATTCATATTATGAATCTTGCCGGGCTGAATTGAGAGAGAGATTCTCTTGTTGTCCTTTACCATCACTGCCTGGAGAAAATAATCTAAAATGGAGAATGAAATTCTTTGTGTGCAAGAAAATGCCGAAAAACGAAATTTGAGAAAGAGGCTGAAAAACTCTTGAGAGTTCTGAAAAACATTGTGATATTTTGGAGAAATCAAATTGAAGTCTCCAGTTACAGGCTGAAAATTTAGTACAAAAGATAGCAATGAAATATCATGAGCTTCTAGAGAAGCATACTGAGATAGAGACTGCAAACTCTGATGCACGGAGAGCATCCTAACTTTATTCAAATTGAATCGGCTCTACAGACTCTGCAGAAGTACTCTCAATCACAACAGGAGCAAATAATTCTTGCTTTGGAGCTCATAATCAACGATAAAACATCATCATTCATAATTCAATAACATTACATTAATTCAACATTACATTATCAGTGCACAAACAATTGAAATTCAACAACAATTTAACATTGCGGAAATTGACAACATATTACACAACATTACATCAAATAACACTTAAAACTCCTAAACATTGGCCAAATCTCTACTAACAATACTAACAATTTGGACAGTTGCAGTTCGAATGAATTCAAAGATATAGCTTATTATTTTGCGGTTACTAAAGGTGTCTGTTGCTATATGGCAAATTTCTTGTAGTGAATGATAAACAATAGTTCCTTTGTCGTTATAATCTTCCATATTTATGCACGGTACATGTACAAAGAAATGAGACGAGGTTTGATTTTCACCAAGATGAACAAAGCATTGGTTAAGTTGTGTCTTCAACTCATCCAACTTGTTCATGGGAGTTAAAAAATTCTTAACCGTCCTCATGAAGGCTTCTTACCGGACATGATCTTCAACTTTCCCATCTTGAGACATGATTCACTTGACAGAAGTAAATACAAGAGAAAATATCAGACTAAAATGAAATGAAAGAAACAATAAAATAAATTGTAGATTAACCGGAATAAACAACAACCAAGTTATCATTAAGTCTCCTAAAAAAATCATAGTTTTAACTAAACAGGTTTGTCAGTTTAACAATCAACCTTCATGCATATAATTTTGTGTCAACAACCACATTTTGAAGCAAAAAAAGCCAATAAAAGCCAATAAAACCCACCCCTCCCGAAGCAACACTGCCAATAAAAGTTAGATTTCTTATTTTAGTTGTATCAGTGACATTAAATATCTATATTAACACACATGATCAATTAACTTAGGCAATTATCATGCATAGACCGATGAGCAAATATACATTTGTAAGATTATTTTAAAAAAAAGGTAATTTTTCATAGAAGTAAATCTGAAAACAGAAACATCTTACATTTCAGAGCAAGGTACTTTTAGAACGCTAGCAAACAATGCATACTTGACGTGATAAGAGTTTATTTCTTTCACTCAATGAGAAACTAGGTGGAGCTGTTATCTTTCTCAATGATGGCCTTGAAAATACCATCAAAGCAACAGTATTAGCATTCATGCGCACTTTATCACAACCCCTCAAATTAATCTCTCTCAGTTGTGTGCAGTAGTTTACCACATGTTTCACTCCCTTCATTGTGACAAGAAAACATTTTTCCAATATCAGGTGTAAAAGCCCACTACAACTCTTTGAGATCACATCAAGTGTTTCATCATTAACCTTTGTAAAGGTCAAGTTCAACACATCCAGCTTGGAAATTTCAAAGTTCAATCCAAGTAGCTTGACTACATTACACTCGACTAAGCTCAAATGTCTAATCTTACAACATCTCCTTAAAACTTGACAGATAACTTCTTCAGATATGAAATCGCAATCACTCAAATCAAGTAGTTGTAAATTGGGAAAAATGGATGCAAACATTATGAGGTTTTCATCTCTTAACCATGAATTATGAGCCAAATAAAGAGACTTTAACTGAGGATTTGATATTAAATCCGTCAAAGAATTAGAATTCTCTTCAATGTTTATCCCAATACTTGTGTGTTCCATTTTGATGTCACTAAGTGAAGGGCAATTCTTAACGAGTGCAAACAAGGCTGAATTTGTGAGTTCCCTACACTCACTAAGGTTTATAGACACTAAATCACCAAGAAACAAGGACAACTCAGCAACACCATGATCATTCATAAACTCGGCTTTTTGAAGATCCAAATGCTCTATAGAACGACACATGGCCAACAAACATAAGATTCCACGATAAGTATAGCCGTAACAATTTTGAAGGACAAGTCTCCTCAAAGGAAGAACTTCCATTG
Source organism: Medicago ruthenica (assembly GCA_018208015.1). Taxonomy (NCBI): domain Eukaryota; kingdom Viridiplantae; phylum Streptophyta; class Magnoliopsida; order Fabales; family Fabaceae; genus Medicago; species Medicago ruthenica. The sequence goes on from WNNG01000473.1 coordinate 247,574, forward strand.
CAATGGAAGAGAGCAACTCATCCGAGATACGCAATGACGACAAATCAAGACAAGTCAAACCCTTCAAACTCGCCAACAAGACACTAAAATGTGAACTAACTCTCCTTTCAATGCGTGCCGATCCAACACTAGTATTGGAAAAGGATAAAGCCCACAACTTTGGTCTCTCACGGATGGCAAAAGCAATACCATCGTAGCTTATGCCATAACATTCAAACAAGATTGCCTCTCCAAGAACCTTACAGTTCTTGAACAAATGGTAAACTGATTGGTCGTTGAGGTAGCAATGACGAGATAGATTAACCTTGCGGAGTTTGGAAAGTGCTAAAGAAAGAGCCTTTATAGCATCGAGTAAGCTTTTATAATTGCCGCACTTTACTGGTTGACCTAGGTCAAGTTCTTCAAGCAAAGGGAAACAGTGCGCAATGAGAAAGAGGTCAGTGCCATCGATATAATGAATATTTGAACAAGTGAGCGAGGTCAAAGTTGTAATCTTTTGTGAGAAAGCTTGCAACCCATCAGCAGGAATGTTGGGTTGGTTGGAGAGATTGAGTGATGTGACCTTCATTGAGAAACGAGAGATTTGATGGATAAGTTTGTTGACGTCACCTTTGTAGCATGATAGATCTAGGGAGGTGATGTTGGCGAACCTTTGTAAGAGGCGATGGAGTAAAGGGAGTGTTGGATTGTAGACAGTGAGTGATGATTTGAATGAGTTGGCGATAGAGAGTAACTGTTTGGAGACGGCGGAGAGAGGTTTTAAGTAGCGATGGTTGTCGTCGTCGTCATTGATGAGAAATTTGAAGATAGATTCCCAACACACATCGGGTAAATATAAGTATGAATTTGTTGCATCAATTGTTTTAGTTGAAGATTTGAGACAATTTGTTCTCTTCTTCATATTTGATTGAGGTTCAACGATGCTGCATCAAGCACGATTGTGAAGGTAAAGGCATATATTGAGGGTTTTTTCTTGTTCACGGAGCAGATACAAGGTTTAGGTTTTATTTAAGTGCGATGAAATTTGGATTATTACATACACCCAAAAAAAAATGTTGTATTGCAAAATCAAGTCCGAAAATAAAGTTGTATTTAAGTTCGAAAAAGTTGTATTTCAAATTAAATGCACCATCTTAAAATTTTTTTTTTACAAAAATAAACGATATTCAATTCATTCAAATTGATAAAGTACATATTGATACAATATCAATCCAAAGTCGTCAAGAACAAAAAAGATGTATTTACGAACAAACTCACAACATTCATATTAATAGCATAAAACGACCGAGTACATATGACTACAAATATACTCTTCCGTCGTAAAAATGGATCAACATAGGTTGAAGTATTTGGTACAAAATTTTAACTAAATACAATAACTTTTTTGAGCAATTTCTGCTTATATTTTGGGAGGGAGTAACTATATTCAATTCTTTGAAATACTCATATCTTCGGATATGCAACGTTGACGACGCTAAAGTTAATGATTGGACATACACTTGATCAAAGCAAAACAAACAGAGTTGTGCGAAGATAACGAAATTACAAAACAAACGAAATAACTTTGAAAATATGTGGAAATCACTTATTCTCCACTATTACGTTAATGTAATCGTATAAATTAAAAATATTTTAGAATATTGTTTTAATAATCCCTCTTTATTGTGTACTCTTTTTTTTTAGATGAAATGGTAATCACCGTTTGAAATTCACACATATAATTGCGAAGTATGAGTTTGAATCCGGATGAAGGTTTCCAGCCTAACACTATCAACATTGTCGATTGAGCTTGGCCTTATGGAAGTGCACTCTATTTTTTATTCTATTGTTTTATTTCATTTTCAGAAATGATGATCTACATTACTGGTGCAGGAAGCAAAAGGAATGGAGGAATCGTCAACTCCTCCACCTCTAAAGGTAAACAATGGGTATACTTTATTCTTATACGAAAGTGGATGGAATTCAAGTTAAACTACCCAATGGAAAGCATATAGTAGCTGAGTTTATTGGTGTTATTCATGTCACTTGTTCAATTATATTGAATGATGTTCTCTATCTGCCCTTCTTTAATATCAATTTGATTTCCATACGAAAGATTTGCCATGTTCATGCTTATTTTCTGATGAGCAATGTTTGATACATATTATGGATTCGAGGATGGTTGGTTTGGTTAAGTTGAACAATGAAATCTACCACTTGGAAGCTACTGGGTTTGAGTCTAAAGTGTCAGCTTCAAATCACTTGTAATTCTAGTGTTTCAATTCCTTCCACTGCCCTAGGGCATTTTGGTTTTGGTTCTGCCTCAATAGCTAGATTAGAGGCTCTGAATAAAGTGTACCCTGCCATTACTTTCAATTGAAATGTTGTTTGTGATATTTGACATATGGCCAAACAAAAGAGAATTTCATACAAAGCTAGTTTTAGTAGAGCTGATAAATGTCTTGAATTATTGCATATCGACTTCTGGGAACCATATTTAGCTGCTACTATATTTGGACATAAGCACTTCTTGACTGTAGTAGATGACCATAGTAGATATACATAGGTTATTTTGTTAAAGGGCAAGTTTGAGGCAAAGGCCCAAATTCAGGGATTATTATTATTTTTTTTTGAAACAGCAAATTTTATTAAGTTATGCCCATACAAGACGCATGGAGTATGCTAAGCACAGACAATACAAAGGTGCCGTAAATGTGCGGAACACCCCGACCCAACGCAGCACCGCAGACATCTAAAACAGAAAAACCCCCATCCCGGAAATGACAAAAGCCATGGCCCTGCAATCTGGTATAGCCACCGAATACCAGAGACATAGCTACGCCGAACAACATCCCAAAGCTGCCAGGGAGCAAAACACCCAAACTCGGCGCTGCCCACACAGCAGCTAGGGGTGTTCATGGTTCATGAACTGCACTGAACTGAACCATATAAATGGTTTGGTTCAGTTCATAAAATCCATTTCAATAAAAACTGGTTAATTCTTAAAAACAGTTTCAATCCAGTTTAAAACCGGTTCAGAACCGGTTTATAATTTTAAACCGGTTTACTTATTTTGAACCGGTTTTCGTACTAAACCGGATTTCTCTAATCTATGATCCATAAGCAAGCTAAAAACGGTGTGGTGAAGCATGCAAGGATAGAAGCTAACTTGTGGGTTGATATTTAAGCAGATGCTGATTTTGTTTAGGTTTGGTTGGTATTAGAAGCAAGAAAAAGAGGAAAAGCACAAGTCAGTAGCTTGGGTGTTTAAGTTCTTGAAGCTAAAGATTGGATTTTGGGGTAATTACTAAAGAGGTTTCAGCTGTTGCATGTGTTCTATTTGGAATTCTCTTTTGTTTCTGGTTGCTGAAATCGTGTGCTTCAGTGGGAGTTGATGCTTAAGCTGATGCAAGAAATGAGCTTAAGTTGGAACTTAAGTTGTTACAGAGGTAATTAAATTGCAAAAGCTGTTTGGACAGGTAGTAGTGTTTGGGTCGTATCTTTTTCTCTGTAATCCAGAACTGTGTGATTATTGGATTTTTGGATTCTACATTCAATTTCCTACAGTTTGGGTGTAAATTTCATACGGCAGGGATCGGGGATGAATGCAGAAAACGTGTTTGAAGTTGGACGTTAATGCTGGAAAAACTGCAGAAAAGCTATACGGGTTTGGCGTAGATTTTTGCAGAATAAGCTAAAACACGAATTTAAGTGGATGAGATGGTTCCAGGACTGAATATATGTGCTTGGTAGACTTGGTAAGAGTTTGGGTTGAAGTTTGGATCGAAACTAGAACCTGCAGAAGCTAAAAGCTACAAATAAGCCATTTATGGAAAAGTGATTATGAGGCATGGCAGGAATGTGCAAGCTGTGAATAAGCGGGGAAGATATTCAGATTAAGTCAGGTGAGTTCCTTTAGATTAGTAATTTCCCTTGGGATTTTGAGTGAGTTAATTTGAAATAAGTGATTATGCTCTAAATAGCTTAAACATACCCCTTTTGTTATATGCTTGTTTTCCATTAGTGTAAATCCTTGGATTTTGCTCTGTTATATGAATTACCATGAGTTGGGTGTGTAACACATGTGGACTGGGCTTTGAAATTATCCATTTTGTAGAAAAACACGTTTTGCAGAAGCTGTGTTCTGCTACGTTCGCTAAGCGAGCGAGATTGAACACGTTTTGAACCGGTTTTCGGACTGGGTCCACTTTGCCTCCTGAACCGGGTTTGAACAGTGAATAATTGGGTGAAGATGATTGAGATTTGTGAAAAAATCAATTCATATATATAAACCGGTTTTGAACTGGTTTTAAACTGAATTTAAATTGGTTTGTAAAAAGTGGTTCAGTTCAAAACTGTATGAAGTGGTTCAGTTAAAATATGGTTCAGTGCAGTTCAGTTAGTAGTTTGGTTCAGTTAACTGAATATTTTGCACACCCCTAACAGCAGCCGAACCGCAACGGCCAAAGAACCAAAACCGAAACCGCTGCCACCAGAAAACAGCAGCTGACTGAAAAAGCTCACCACGGAAAAACTCGTAACAGCCAGCTACACACCCCTAGGCTCTCACCCGCAGCAGTTCTTTTTTAGGATCCCAACACCATTCGTAGAACAGACAAGAGGGGATATTCAACCTAATTAAGCTCCACCTCTAAGATAAAACTTTCACCGCTTCCACCATGCCATTCGTTCCACACGTCTCATTATTGAAAACTTTATCATTTCTAGTTTTCCATAATGTCCAAATCGTTGCGTGCCAAATAAGGCGATACCCTTTATGAACCCTCTTATTGGAGGCCATATCACTCCAACACTCCCAATGGAAATAAAGGTTAGGGGGAGTGATAAAATAGCCATCGAGCCACTCCATTAAATGTGCCCAAACACTCATTGCAATTTGACAATGAAGGAACAAATGTGTTGAAGATTCTTCCATAGTCTCACAAAGAGCACAAGACATCGAAACTTCCGGTGGGAGGACATTCCTCAAAGCTAGATTACGCCGCCTTGGGGATCCGGTCATATAGAAGCTTCCAAGAGAAGGCCACCGCTTTTGAGGGGACCGGGATCTTCCAAATATCCCTAAACACCCTCTTCTCCATGTCTCCAAGCTCTCCCTCCTCCTCCTCCTCCAACACTCCCTCCAACTTCTTATCTATGAAGCCCCGATACCCGACACGATACGGATATGATACGATACCGATACGGCGATACGAGAAATTTTTCAAAACTCCCGATACGATACGTTATTAAAAAATTAAATTTAAAACTAATAGTATAAGTGCACAATGTATAAACATAACTAAAAATGATAATAAACAAACATCCACATCAATAAAAATAATCAAAACAAGTGACAATTACATATTTTTTCTGCACAAATTTAAATATAGCTAAACATCATTAGTATTATCCAATTTATGGAGAACATCATTAGTAGTATCAAAAAAGAACATCATTGTCTGATGTTGACTACTTAATAGTTAGCACTATTTGAGATTGAAAACAAATAATTTAAAAACAACATTTTCCCCCAATTAGAGAGAAGAACAAAAAAAGAGAAGAAGATATTATAGGGAGAAGAACAGAAGAAACATAACATTAGAGAGAAGAGAATAACTATCGTTCAGTGGTTGACGAGAAACCATATTTTTTAGGGGTTAGAAGAGACAAATGTTTTTGATAGCGTTGTCGGTTTAATGTATTTTTGTTTCTTATTCTTTTATTTTTTAAAAATGAAATAGGTAAGAGAAGTATCGGTGTCGGAGTATAAGTTAGCTGTATCGGAGTATAAGTTAGCCGTATCCGACACGTATCGGTCATTTTTTTTCAAAAAAATAAATATTAATTGGCCGATACTTCTCCGATACGCGTATCGGGACGTATCGAAACGTATCGGTATCGGATACGTGTCGGACACGATTCTTCACCATTTTTGGAGTATCGGGGCTTTAGAGCTTCTTATATATAGATTTAACCAGAAAAAGAAAACCATTTTCTCCAACCTCCAAATCCACCGGTCTTCCTCTTGGGATTCCGTAAAACCCTCCAAATCCTCCAACAAGTTGGCAAACAATTGTTCCTCCCACACAAAAAAATTTCGTCTCCATAACCACCCCCAAGAACCACCTTCCTCCTGCATATCCCCAATGGAAACTTCTTTTTGATTGGAAATAGAAAAAAGACGAGGATGTCTACTCCGAAGTGGCCTGTCACCCAACCACACATCGTTCCAAAAACTAGTTTTGTTACCATTACCCACCTTTCTTACCACCTCCGAGTTAAACCAGTTTGAGCCCGCCCTTCCTTCCAACCCCGCCACCTCCTTCCACCACTTTGAAGTGAACCAAAGCCAAGTTACGATCCCCTCCTCCAACACGTTACCCACTTGCGCGCCATATTTCTCACGAAGAACCTCTTTCCACAACATATTGTCTCCATGAATTAACCGCCAATGCCACTTTGCCAAAAGACTCAAATTGACCTTTCGAACATCCCTCACCCCCAACCCACCATTAGATTTAGGTTGACACACCTTCGACCACTTAACCCAAGCAATCTTCCTGCCCCCATCCACCCCTCCCCAAAGGAATTCTCTTTGAATTCTAACAATCTTCCTCCAAACTTTCACCGGCATCTTCATGTAAGACAAATAGTAAATAGGTATCACATTCAACACCCAATTAATTAAAACAATTCTACCTCCAAGGCTAATATATATACTTGTTATCCCAAGAGATTAATTACTGATTTAGAAAATCATTATGATAAGAAAGTGAAGACCGTGAGAAGTGACAATGGTCCTGAAGCAAAAGCCGCGAATGAGTGAAATCAATGTAATCCAATTTCTGTCTAATCTCTAATTCAATCAGTGTCATTTTACATGAAGTTTATGGAACAAGAGATGAATATAAGAGCAATATGAAGCTGAATGGACATTGATTAGACACAGTCATTAACATTAATAAATAATAGTTACCCAAAACTAAAAGACCTACATTTACAATACAGCTAGTTCGATTAACTGGTTGACATAACCATAGATTTACATTTAAACGTAGAACAATCAAGTGAAGCAAGCACTCAAGCAGTAAGTATGCACAAAAAAAGATGCTAAAAAGACTGTAAATGTGAAGCTTCGCTTATTCAATTTTCTCAATTTGGCGGTATGCCTCCCATATAAAAATATATTTCTCTGGGAATGAATCTCTATATGCATTTGAGACTGCATAGTTATAGTTTCCAATACCTTTTAATCTCTGAAATTTTAGACCCGGTGTGTTCTTTGTACTTCGAAATCGAATCAATCAACTTAAAAGAGTTCATAAGCATGCACTTGAATTTCTTCAGTTTGTCTGATGGTTTCCTGCAACTTCATTTCAGATGCCTTGATAACAATAAAACTGTTCATTAGATACAATGTTACTAGAGAAAGAAAAAGATTCAGCAACTCTGTGATTATGACAAATATAACTAACTGTACTGCCAGCAAACAAAATCCATTTTCATCAACATAGGCACTATCAATGATAGAAACCAGTGGAAGGTCCTCATGGTCAGAAGCATATTTAGTGCCTAAAGATATTAGTGAACTTATTCATATTGTGAAAGTAAGAATGTTGTGAGTACTAATATTATCACAAACCTTTCCGAAAACAAGACAGCAGTTCCCTTTTACAAACAATTCTTCACATGCATTCCAACAAGTGTACCTAAGATATCATGTCTTCTCTTCATTTAAGTGGTTTGAATACATATTTTACCCGTCGATACTTAGATAATATACATTGCTCTTTTTCATATCATTTCATTTACTACTTCAATTTAGGTAAGCTTTTACATGAGCTGAATTTTACCAATTTGTGGTTCTGCAGTGTATTTTGTCGGAGCAAAATGCTCTTATTTCAACTTTTTATGGTATATTCTTACTATAAAGTATTGAGTAAAAATCTTGCCGAGCTGAATGAAGAGAGAGATTCTCTTGTTGTCCCTTACCATCACTGCCTGGAGAAAATATCTAAAATGTAGAATGAAATTCTGTGTTCGCAAGAGAATGCCGAAAACTGAAAAACAAAATTGAGAAAGAGGCTAAAAGACTTGAGAGTTCTGAAAACATTGTGATATTTTGGAGAAATCAAACCGAAATCTCCAGTTAGAGACTGAAAATTTAGTGCAAAAGATAGCATTGAAAGATTATGAGCTTCTAAAGAAGCATACTGAGATAGAGACTGTGCAAACTCTGATGCACGGAGAACATTCTAACTTTATTCAAATTGAATCGGCTTTACAGACTCTGCAGAAGTTGTACTCTCAATCACAAAAGGAGCAAATAATTCTTGCTTTGGAGCTTAAATATGGGCTTCTGCTGTTGAATGACTTGGAACTTTCCAAACAAGGTTTTAAGGAAGAGATGCAAGAGATTGTGGAAGAAAACAAGAATTTCATGAACTTAACTTCCGTTCCACCAAATGGAAATCTCTACGTTGAAGGAGATCAGAGAGAAACTTTAACGGGAGTTTGCTGTAAACTCAAAAGAAAGCAATGCCCTCCAGCGCGAAACTCGTCTGATAGAAGGTGGTAAACAGTAATTGAATGAGAGATATCAGGCTATGCTGGAACAACTACTTATACCAATTTGTGATTCTATAGTGTATTTTGTTGGGGGCATAATGCTCTTATTTCAACTTTTTAGTGTATTCATATTATATTAAGCTCTGTGAGGAACAATGTTGGGATGCTTATTTGGTGCAAAATAGATCATATATAGGATCCAGAGCCTATTTCAGGACAATTTTAAGTTGGAATTGTCCAGGATTAGGTCACCCGAATGCAATTCTTACTATGAAGAATCTTATTAGTACTCATAAAGTGGAATATTTTTTTATTTTGAAACTTATTGATGGCTAATCATATGGAGTCAGTTAAGCTTAAGCATAAGCTAGTGAAGTGAATAAAAACAAAACTCATCAATATTTTAGTGTTTGAAGCAAAATTAGCGGCAATCAATTCAAAAATATCACAAAAAATAAAATAAGATAGAAGAGAAGAGGTTGAACACAATGATATTTATTTACTCATTTCCTTCCAAATTTAACCTTCATCTGAGGAATAGAGCAACTCTCAAATCTACTATCAAAGAGTTCTTACAAACAGATATAAAGATTGCAAGAAATTAGATTTCAATGATAAACCAATTTCTACCGTTGTTTAGAATCTCTTCTCGTGATCAAAAGACTCAATGATTTCACTCACCAAAGTGTTTAGATTGTTTCTCAACCCTAGAATATAACTCAAAATTACTCCATTTTTAGCTCTTGAAACCGTAAGAATCCCCCCTTTTGATGAACCCTAATTTGCCTCACTCCTCTCCTTCTAACTGTGCTGAAATAAAAAATATGTGTGTGTGTGAGTTTGAGGGATTGCACTTGTGTGACATAATGTCACGTGACATTGCCAAATCCGATTGTGACACGTGGCAATACAATTTTTTTAAACATAAAAAGATGAGAGAGAATAGTTGAATTGGACAATGTGTCACAATTGGATTGGCCAATGTCACAATATCACGTGACATTATGTCACACAAGTGGTGTCCGAGTTTGAGTACCCTTTCCTCTTTTGTTATTATTATTAAAAAATAAAATAAAAAAATGGAGTACCCGTTGGCCTTTGCCTTCGATCGCGTTTATTTGTCATCGTATACTTCTCCTTTGATGTCTTATCTTAATTAATTTTCTTTATTGAAACAGAGCTGTTGTTAACGCCTAATGAGATCCCATCTTCTCTCTTCAACCTTTATTTTCGTCTAAAACTACACAAACTATTTCTTAATTAAATAGCTGCTAAATTAACATCATCCATTCCCTCACCAGATTTCGTGTTGCACACGGTGCTTCCTTCACTGAAATTATCACTAATCTATCAGGTACGCAATTAACAATTTCTTTCTTTCTTTTTTTTCCCAATTCGTCATAAAAAAATTATCATCCTCTCAGAAATCTTCATCAATTTGTACTCATTTCCAAAAACATATTTCAATTCCTTGATATTTAAATATATTGTTTTGTTATTATTGTGAATTTTGAGTTCTAAGAATTGAAGATGGCATGACTTAGGTATAAATAAATAAAGGAAGAAAAAGGAAAGTTAGAGAATGGGATTCGAGTTGGTGATTTCATTGCCATTAATATTGTTCATCTTGATATTAGCTTTAGCTTGCTACCTGTTGGGCAAGTACAGAGGTCGCAAACAATCATCTTCCCATCCACAGCAGTATGGCCCACCAGCTCCTCCACCACAAGCTCAACCATAACAAAAGGTCCAATGATTGCCATATTTTTTTGTTTTATATATAAAATGTCATGGATTATAATATGGACTTGGAAATAACTATTTACTAATATGATGGATTATTATTAATTTATTATTACTCATGCTTCAATCTTGAATGAATTTTTTAAGAAATTAATTTTGTTTTGCCATTAATGGGATGTTGGGTGATTTTTTTTTTGAACAAGTATATATGTTGGGTGATTGTTGCATGTTTGACAAAATAAGAGACCAAGTATGTATGTAGGTGCTCATGATCATGAACATCACAACCAATCAGTTAGCGTGAATTAAATAATTTGTGAATAGATTAGCACTGCATGAAAATACTAAAATTCGGAAAGGCTATAGTGTATCAATCGGACACTGATAAACCTAAGCTATATGACTTGATTCATATGCCACTTTTTTTTTCCTTTCAATTTGTTGGTATAGACAAAGTGGTAAACACAATTTGAAACCAACACACAAAATTGTGAAGTCTCGAGTTTGAATTCAGATGTTTAGTCTAGTAATATTAGTATCATTATCAGTTGAATGTTAATATAGACAAAGTGGCAAACACAATTTAAACTCAAACACACAATTGCGAAGTCTTGAGTTTGAATCCAGATGTTTAGTCTAACAATACTAGTATTATTGTCGGTTGAACTATACGTTACGAACAAAGACGTCTCCTTTGTTTACGATGTAAGTTTAATTAAATAATATAATTAATTTTCCATAAAAAAAATTTAAGTTCAATTTAGTCCTATTAAAAGTTTATGTTCGTTGTTGGTTTAGACCACAAGTTTTAGTTTAATTGACAAAATTGTTAAGTCGGGCATCGCGACTGGGGTTCGAACGCCGACTCCTCCGCTTGTGTGTGTGCGTGTGAGAGAGAGAGCTTCTGATGACTATTGTCATTTCGTCTATCAAAAAAATATTCATGTTCGTTGTTAATTAAAGTATAGGAAAATTACATATATTTGCCTCCTCTGAAATTTGCTTATATGACACTAAGACACCCCCCACACCCCCGCACTAATATACAATAAGCTCTCCTATTTGTTTTTCTATGTGACACAAACCATCCCTAACTGTTAACAATGTTAATCTATGTTAAGATAACACTAATAAACCTCTTCCTTCTACATGAGCGAACTTTCTCCCAAATCGACAAAAGTGAATTATAAGATAAAGCTTTTTCTGAGTAAAAAAATGATGATAAGGAGCCTTTCTTAGAAGGTGGAGTAGCTTTGAAGGTCGAAACAAGAGAGTTAACTGCAAAACAATTTTTGGGGTCATTTGGTGGTGTGTTTGTTTTGGAGTAAATAGGCAAACACAACTAGAAACTCAAGATTTTCTTGCAAAATTACCTGCGGATTTTGCAAAGGATATAGATTCCCAGGTAATACCTTCGTGGGTAATTGTTTCCTTAGGATTTTAGAATCTGCAGGAAACCTGAAAAAAATCCGCAGGAAATATTCGGTCAGAGTTTTCCTGCCCGTAAGCACGTTTCCTGCGAACGTACTCGCAGGTACTTCCGTAGCAAACGACACAGGAAAATCCACATGAAACTTGTTTCCGTAGAAACAACAGCGGAAACGTTATGAAAATAAATTTAACTACATTCCTAAAATAATTAGTTAGATAACAAGCTAATGTACCACCAAGATATCTTATCTACTCAAATTCAAAACTCTACTTTGCTGGTTTCTTTATCCATCCACTGTTTATATGAATCTCTCCCCACTCACTTTTAAAAGAAATAAAAACATTTTGATAGAAGGTTTGTTATGTCCATTTCTATCAATGAAATAAAAGTAAAAGGAAACTAGAAGCCATAAAATATATGAAAACCCAAAAATACATATCAGAATCCACAAGCAAGAAAAAACTACTACAAATGACACTCCTGATATTATGAAGCAGGGCAAGAAGTAAGAAAGTTACTACTCAATAACACACTAAGTATGAAGATAGCTGATAGATGTCAAAGCATGAGGCAAAATTTCTACCTAGAAAGAGCAAAATCTGAATCGATGATCCATGATTCTAAATGCAACAATCAATGACAAGATCGAAAACTTACCAAGTGAACTTGAACAACCTCCACCTAGCTCTTGTTTCCATGAAAAAGCATCGGTCATAGCAGATCAAGTAAACAAATTCCTCATACGCATTTCATCGAACACTTTACGTGCATTCTCCAAACACCCACATTTAGTATAGATTCTCACCAACTTGGTTTATATATCAGAAAAATATAACAAACTGAAACATTTATCCCTGAAATTGACGATGGAGAAAGAGAGAATAAGACTTAAACTGATTGGAAAACTAAGTTACATATTATTCTTTTTTAAACTCGGTATCAGACTCAATAACTGATTTAGTTGAAGGTTCAATCACACCGACCATTTACGAATATCTCATTGAAATCCAGAGTTTAGCTCTGTAAGGAGTTATCCATCTAAATTTCTATTGAAAGAAAAAGTAGTTTACGCTTATAGTGCATTTTCTCTTTCCTCATTATCATAAGGATTTTATTTAAATACATTAATAAATATTGTGCATTTTCTCACTACAAATTTGAATTTGATGAAAAGATAAACAAAAGCAGTTTTGGGAAAATCTGCAGGAAATCCCTAGGTAATTTGCTGCGGAAAATAGTGGTGCGTATATCAGCAGGAAGAACCAATGTTTCCTAGATTTTCCTGCAAAAACAAAATCGCAGGAAACTCAGGTATTCATGTGGTTTATTTTCTGCTGCTAAATCCGCAGGAAAATCGTGAATTTCTAGTAGTGAAATATTATCTGAAATTGTAAAATCTTGTGATTACTCCTCAAAATTTGGAAAAGGAAAAAACTCCCTCAAAAAATATCAATTAAAGAATCCTTCGTATAGTGCATTAGATAGGATCAATAAGAAATCATAATATATGTAAATAACAGGCTTCTATGACCAATATATGTTATCAATTCTAAACATATGGCGAGTGCTCGTTTCTGCACGGACATATCTTTCCTCAGTGGGTAAAATGAAATGCATGATAAATTCAGAGCTCTCATTTTCGAAGAGATGAGAAGCGGTGGCGATAAAGAAAATAGTTGTGAGAGTGTTTTTCTTAAAATAGTCGGAGCAGAGTTTGAACATCATAGGTAAAATTGGAAAAACATATGTATGTCAACCTCTAAATGAACTTCAGTCATCTTGCAGGTGACACTTTTGGTTTTAAAAAAATCATGTAAAATGAGATCATGTAAAAAAAGAACCTTTTAGCTGGATTTTGCTGTTTGTTGTTCAAGGTCCTGTTACTGAACTGTAAAACAGAGTAGAACAGAGTACGCAAAAACAGTTGTTCAGAAGCAGAAATAAAAACAGACAGAAAGTAAAAACACAGGTTATTTGTTAACCCAGTTCGGTGACAAACACACCTACGTCTGGAGGCTACCAAGCCAGGAAGGAAATCCACTGTAATAGTATCAATTCGAAGTCCTATGACAACAACCCTTGTTTCACAGCCTTCTCACTTAATCACTACCCGTGGTATTTCTACCTATGAACTCCTAGATATAAGACCCATCTTACTTCCTACTCAAGCAATCACTGTCCCAGTGATTTTAAACTCTAAACAGACACTTCAAAACACAATCAGTCACTTTTGCTTAAAAGCTTCAAGTGATTACAACTCAATAAAACTAAACCAACTCTAAACAATTGAGTGGTGTATAGAAAAACAGAGCATACAGCTCACAACTAACAGACTCAAAACCTAAGACTCTTTCAATGATAGCTTTGGTTGAGATAATTTTCTTCAATGACAGCGTCCTCTATTTATAGCTTCAGCAGCAACATAAACTTGAACCAAATCCTTCAAAGATATATTTCCAAAATACTTTAGAAACATATATAAGCAATTTATTTTTCAGAAATATATTTTCCAAAGATTTCTTTGAAAATATATTCACAAATAATTGAATCCAATCTTTAAAAAATATCTTGCGAAATTATTCTTCCTTCTAGAAACGCAGCTTGGAGAATTCTTCAATTAAATCTTCAAAAGATCATGTGAGAAAATTAACAGCTCCAAGGCACAAAAACCAGAACGCAGAAAACCAGCTTCTGAATGTACTTCTGAAGAAGTGCTTCTAAAGGTCTGCTTCTGGACATACAGCTTCTGAAGGTTGCTTCTGAAGGTCAGCTTCTGAAGGTTCAGCGTCTGAAGTACTGTTCAGCTTCTGAAATACTGTTCAGCTTCTGAAGTACTAATTCTGAGGTCCAGCTTCTGAAGATGCACATTGCTTGTATATTTGATTGTAGCAAACATGAAGTCAATCAACCAAATATCCAACACACTCTAAGAGTTTACTCAAATATTAAGTGAAGCACAGCAAGACTTGAGCTACTCAGACCACCACATGTTGAATTGATCAAAAAATTAGACCACCACATGTTGGTGGTAGTTGATGAAAAAGTATTAAAGTTGTTGTTTATTTTCTTTTACATGCACCAACTTTTTCCTTTTTCCACTATCGAGGTGACCTTTTCTTCCTTAACTAGTCTTCATTCACATGTGCTTAACATTTTTTTATTTCACGTAGAAATTTTTAATTTTTTTTTATGATTTATATAGATTTTTGGATTTTTACCTTTCCTAGCTTCATTCTGCTCAATTATTTTTGGTCCTTAGCTTTTGACTCAACAAGTTCAGCGCGTCTCTTTCTTAGAAAAACTTAACAAGTATAAAATAGACAACATTACTGACTTACTTTATGCTACTCGTAATCTTTCTTGTTTCAGAATTCAGATGACCAAGTTTATTTGTGGAAATATGTTAAGTCAAGTTAAGATCTAGTAATCTACACTACTAACAATTAGACAGACACTTCTTGTCCGTTCACTTATTGTTATAATGTGTATAAATTACGAATAGTAGTTTTTAAGAAATTGTGATTTTGATTAAAATTATTTTAATTTTGATTCAAATTATAGGTATAAATATTTTTCACTTTCATATTATAACAAACTATATTTATCTTGTTCAAAAAACAAACAATACTTATATTTATCAATTACACCAACAATATAGCAAATATAATATAAATTCTTATTTTTTAATGACACAAAAAATATAACATTTTTATATGCAAATTTGTTTAGAGGTATAATTGGAAGTGAAAAAATCAACCCAAAACCATACATTCTCTTTATATATAGTATAGATAAAAGAGCGTTGCTAGTTGCTATTTGTTGTGAACCGTATCATCACGAATTTAAATCTACATAATTTATAACTGTTAAAAAAATCTAAATAATTTAGATGATCATTTTCTGTTACTAATTAATTTGTCATTGATCCGTAAAATTATTTAAAAACAACGTCAAAGTTAACTATTTTATACTCTATCTTAAATTATAATTTGCTTTGATCATTTCACATAAATTAAAAAATGTAATTAATTTTGCATGAGAAAGAGAGATCGTGAGTATTTTATAAATTTGCTCTTCATTGATGGTATGAGAAAGACAACAAATTTTTCGAGAGGATGAGAAAGATAAATTAAAAAACTAAAAATAGAGAGAATAATAAATACTTAGGGGTATAATAGGAAAATATCATTAATAATTTATTGGTATTGTAAAGTGACTTATAATTTAATACAATTGTTTTTCAAAACGACTTATAATTTAAGACAAAGAATAACCTACTTTTTTGTCAGTCATTTTCTGAACAAATTTAACCTTAACAACTCAATTTTTTTAAAATTTAAATTTAAATCTACATCCTAATCACAGAATTGTTACGAATCTAAACATGTTATTGTCGCATGTAAATCCTCGTGTAGCAAAAGCCGACACATTCATGTCGCTTCCAAATGAAGAGCAGGGCTTCATGTTTAAAAGATAATATAATTTTGGCCAAATACCATTTTTTGTCCTTTAAGTTTGACAAGAATATCGAATTAGTCCTTTAAGTTTTTAAGTTTCAAATAGGTCCTTTAAGTTGTTAATTTAATGCACCTATTTGAAATTTTTAAGTTTTTAAGTTTCAAATAGGTCCTTAAAAGGGTAACGGTGTAATAAATTAACAACTTAAAGAACCTATTTGAAACTTAAGAACTTAAGGACTAATCCGGTATTTTTGTCAAACTTAAAGGACCAAAAGAGATATTTGGCCTATAATTTTGTTAGCAAGCTTCTGGATTATATCATATAATGATCATGAAAATTTTGCAGTTGCTGAGAAGAGTTAATAATGGAAATAAAATATCTTATTTAATTTGACCAGCAACCACTTGGTGTATTTAGTTGGACCGCTATACCATCCTTTTTAATGGAAAAATGACGAACATTCAGAATGTAATGGATCATGTAAAACGCTTATCATAGTTCATTTGTAGGTAGGGTAGAAGCAATATTTTTATTTTCTATTTTGGTGAACTAATCCACTTTCTTGTCTTCAAAGTGTGTAATTTTGTTCTATTGTAATGGGGGGTGAGTCATGTAGACATGTGAGTTTGATTTTGTAAATGGGCAAGATATAATCTTTTAATTTGAGTTATCTATACGGATTTAAGTCCTCACACATTTTTTTTGACAAGAAGAAACTTATTGCATTTCATTTAAAATAATAGGAGAGATACAAGATGAAATCTTAATATGAATATGGAAACTAGCATGACGCAAAGCCACCCTAGCAAAGCTATGAGCGACTTCGTTGGCTTTTCTCCGAATAAACCTAACATCAGAGGTTACTAAATCAGAAGCTAACAGACGTCTACAGTCATTGATCACTACGCTAAAATTAGAGACGCCACATTTACGGCCATAAATACTATCCACCACAGTTTTGGAATCAAGGTCAAAGTCCACAATACCCAGCTGTAAATCACGAACCCAATACAAAGCTGATAATAAACCTAAAACCTCACCCAAATCCACATCAAGGAGTGGAGTCAGCCATTCAATTTTGGCTAAAACATAATGACCTTCATCATCTCGAATACACACACCAATACCAACCCGATTCAAAGCTTGAGAGAAGGATGCATCAACATTACATTTGAACCTGCCGGAAACTGGTTTAATCCACTTGAAATCATTCGGTGAAATGGGATGCTGAGGGACAAGGTGACGAATAATCTGAGCATTCCTCTAACTAGTAAGAAGAAAATCTGCACGAGCAAAAATATCTTGAGCTGTTTCAGTAATATCGTTCCAAACCTTGTTGTTACGATGCTTCCAAATACTCCAAAGAGTCACACTGAATACTTGTTTGTGCTGTAGGTCCAAGTGTTGTAGGATAGTAAACATTTGTTTGAAAACTTGCATTCATATCGAAAACAGCCATCAAATGACTCCATAAACCAATACGCTGCCAACAGAGCATGCTTTTATTACATATAAAGAACAGATGAGTACTATCCTCACCAAAATCATCATACACTGCACACCTATCAGTACACTGAACTCCTTTGGATTTCAAGCGGATTCTTGTGGGCAAACAATTACGGCAAGCTCTCCACAAAAAATTCTTAACCTTCGGGGGCAATTTTAAGCTCCAAACACAATCCCAATTACCCAGCACACGGTGCTGAACAACTGCCACATCATGATTCAAAATATCCCTGTAAGCACTCTTAACTGTATAGTCACCATCTCTCTCAAGCTTCCAGACAAGCACATCATGAGTCACTGAAGCGAGTAATGGAGTATTAAAAATATTTCTAGCAGTGATATTGTCAAAAATAGCATTTATTACCTCCATATTCTAGTATTTTTGGGATGTAACCATCAAGTCAGAAACAGTTATAAGTGGTCACGCAAAATGATGTGGAGTAGACGGTACAATTCGTGCAGCATTAAGGAACCAAGGGTGATCCCAAACTGGTATGTGTTAAGCCGTGCCTATACTCCACTGAAAACCACGACGAATCACATCTTTCACACTCCAAATACTACGCCAAACATAGCTGGGATTATGGCCTATGCTAGCTCCAAAATAATCACTTCGAGGAAAGTATTTAGCTTTGAGTAAACGAGTGATTAGAGAATCTGGAGTAGAAACCAACTTCCATGCCTGCTTGCCTATCATAGCCATATTGAATGCCTTAAGGCTCTCCGAACACTTTAGGAACTGAAAGACGTTCCCAAGATAACCAATGCAATCCTCGAGAATTCGCAGAATTATGACCCCACCAAAAGGAATTTAACATTTTTTCAATTTCATTAATAAGGGATCCCGGCAGAAGAAAAATACTCATCACATAGGAAGGAATAGATTGCAAAACAGATTTAATGAGAACCTCCATCCCAGTCTGCGAGAGACATCTACTACTCCATGAATTGATTTTATTTCAAATATGATCCTTGATAAATTTAAAAGTTGCATATTTA
Source organism: Medicago ruthenica (assembly GCA_018208015.1). Lineage (NCBI taxonomy): Eukaryota > Viridiplantae > Streptophyta > Magnoliopsida > Fabales > Fabaceae > Medicago > Medicago ruthenica. The sequence continues at coordinate 266,265 of WNNG01000473.1, forward strand.
CTACGACCAATCATAGATGGCAACCAAACATATTTACCTGTACCCAGAACTCGACGAACACCGAGAGTAGAAACAATGAGATTCTTGAGATCATCCGGAGTATTACGACTGCAAAATAATTCTGATTTCTAAAGATTAATGGCTTGCCCCGAAGCCGCTTCATAAGTAGCCAAAATATTTTTTATACAAACAGCTTCACGTTCACAAGCTCTAATGAAGAGAAAACAATCGTCTGCAAAGAGAAGGTGAGAAATAATAGGTGCATCTTTGCAGATCATAGTACTTCTAATCTCATGACGACGTTCAGCTTCACGAACAAGGGAAGAAAGACCTTCAACACATAATTTAATGTATTACAAGTCTAATTACTTGTATTATTCACTTAATTAATCTTTTATAAAATTTCTTACATTAAATTTTTTCCAACAACTGCACTATGATGTTTGATTTCTCATGTTCTTAACTGCAATACTTAATGAAGACTAACGACTCTACGACTACGAGCATATAATTGGTACTCTATTTGTACGTATGTGGTAGGTGGCAACTAACTTGAACATCAATTGTATCGTATTATTATGTAAGAACACAGAATCTCGTTGACGGCGTATTTGACGCCTAAATTGTAATTTTTTTATAGACAAATCCTAAATTGTAATATAAAATTGGGACTTTCTTGCAATTTTATGTATTAAAGAATATATTAAGGATTTAACAAATAACACATATTTATTAAGAAAAAGCAATTTTCAATACATAATTTCTATTTTTAGTATACTAACATCCTAATGATACATGTTAGCATTTCCTATAGTTTTTTATGAACATTATATTTTTTTGATAATTATGTTAACAGTGAAAAATATTCACCAGTTTTATCAATAATTAATTAATCTCCATCGAAAAATTTGTTTCATCAATTTTATAAGCTGTGTCTCCCCCTTCAACTACATTTTTTGAACTAGTTATAATACTTGGTATTATATTTTTATGAACTTCTAATAGAAATAGTTAGTCATTTTGTATAAAAAAATATAGTTAATAAATTAAGATTTAAAACTTACTTGAAAGTTGAAAAATGCGGTTTCTATTATACAGGGTCAACTGAAAACTAAAAGTTAATAAATAAGCTAATTGAATTAGAAATATAAGCAAAAACTAACTATTAAATTATTTAATGCAGACACTTTTTTTCTAAACCAAATATCTCTAAATCAGATATCCTCTACCCTTAATTGCAGAGTCTAATCTTTCAACACGAGTAGAACCATAATAGACAGTAAAATTCTCTATCAAATTTTTTGATGTTGCTGCATTTATAAATGGCTGAGTTTGAATCCATGGTATTTAACTAAGCAAGAAGAAGAGATCAAACACAGGGACGCCCTTACGAAAGTAGATGTCCAACTCTCATAATAAGAATAGGCACGAGTTGGGTTATTAAATACTATATATATTATTATTTCGACTATAAAACACATCAATTTCTATATGCTAGTGTAAATGTGTGTTCTATATCAATATTGTGTCCCGTGTTCAATTTTCATTGAGTTCTTTTTAAAAAAATTATTAATATTAAACTTAGAAAAAGTTGCGAAGAAAAAACCAAAACCTAGAAGTTGAACTAAAGACATTCGATTTGCAAATGCACGCTACTGCTACTAGAACAATGAAACATATATGATTGGTACTTGATGTTGAAAATATGTATTCAATAATTGGTGCCTCATATAAAAAAGTAAAAATTTGGAGGCCCCGTAAGTTAAAGACCCAACTCCATAGAATTGAGTGTTTTTGTTCATGGACGACTCTGATCCAAACCATCTGATTCAAGAACTCAATTTGATTTATTAAATGAATATATATTAAGCTCAAAATATCATAAATTTGGACATAAAAATTGAACTTGGAAAAGAAAATTCCCAAAGATTTATATCATAACACATAAAGTTTATCGGCAAAATTTGGTAACATTCCCAAATTAAGTCTCGATTTTTTTTATGTGGGGTATAGCCGGTGACAATTAAAGTTTTTTTTTTGACTAAAAACAAATGATATTCATTCATTTAAATTGATAGAGTACATCGATACAATGCAAATTCGCTACAAACAAAAAGGATGAATCTGCGAACAAACTCACAGCATCCATGTTAATAGCATAAAGCGACAAAATACAAAAGCCTACACATATGAATATTTTCAAGTCTCCGGAATACTCATGTCTCCGGATCTGCAACGTTGATGACGTCAAAGTCATTGATTGGATCTGCACTAGATCGAAGCTGATCTGACAATCTGAACTAAACAAATACCTGAACGAAACAAGAAAGACAAACAACGCCGCACAAAGTTGACGAACAAAACAACGTCGCACTAAGACGACGAAATCACGAAAGAAAAAACTAAATAGATGTGAAAATCACTTATTTCAATAAAAGGGAAAGAGAAAACGAGTTAGAGAGATGATTTTTGGTCAAAAACCCTAAATCACCCCTCTATGGTGGATGAAGGAGAATAAACTATGGTTTTGGTGACGACTCACAAGAGAGAAGGGGAAAGTTAAAAGTTGAAGAAATTTCGGTTAGAGATTAAAATAAATTTTTTATAGGATTAAAAATATATTTAATAAAATAAAAATAAAAGTGTTCATTGAATTTGAGTCATCATGGACTTTTTTTTTTTTGAGAGGTACTAGTAGACATCATGGACTTGAAAACAGGCTAGGTACCTCAAAACTTCAGTTGCACGTTGGCCTGCCCCGTCCTCCAGTTCACACCATGTGGTATTCACATTTGGTATATCTTGTTTAGTCAAATTAATATATATATATATATATATATCTATATATATATATATATATATATGATGTATCAAATGAGAGGAACAAATAATGACCCTTAGATTAAAATGAACGGCTCACATTAAAAGGTGCACTTTAAATGGCACTTAACATGCTTAATTATACCCACGCGCGTGTACTAACCAACACAAAGAAGAAAAGGATAAATACACTCAGATGAATCGCTCATGCTCTGCCATTGTCAAATTGATAGAAATTGGTAGAAATTAGGCGTATGAGAAAACTCTGCAGATACAACTCCAATTTTGTATATCAATTGTTCCTTGTTGTGTGTCTATAGGATATTCTTTTTATTTTCTGTATGCCTCTCTTTTAATTGATTTGGAGTTAAAAGACATCAATTGAGATAGCCATAGCCATTGGATGGATAATAATTAGTGTTTTGTTGACAGACCAGTTTATTGGGCGGAAGTACAGAGAAGGAAGATTCTGGAGACTGTTATTGCCATTGAGATTTGAGAGAGAGAACAAGGAAGGAGAAGTGTTTGGGACGAAGAGAGCGGCGCGTGGCAAGAAGAAATAAAGTCACTTGCAATTTAAAGTGCACCTTTTAATGTGAGCCGTTCATTTTAATCTAAGGGTCATTATTTGTTCCTCTCATCTTTCATTATAAACAATCCTCTCATTTGATACATCCTCTATATATATATATATATATATATATATATATATATATATATATATATATATATATATATATATATATATATATATATATCTCAATATCAAAGTCTAATTAATCAATTTCATGGTAAATTTTACAAATAATTTTGATGGGCAACAATACCACACCGATCTAATATTACTATTACATGTTAAATAATCTTTTATAACATGAATAAATGACTCTCTTTTTTTCAAGTAATCTAGTGGTTGGAAATTCACCTTTAAAATAAATAAGTGTAGAATTGGGTTCGAACTCCGACCCTTTCATAAAACATACGGTTGAATTCAAAATTTTATTAGTAAATTGTTATGTAAAAACAGAATAATTTGATATAATATTGAAGTATGTTATCAATTTTGCAGCTCACTCCAATTGTCCCATAATAGTAGGTCGTATTTGTGCTTTCATTTTCAGGTTGAGATCCTCACTATTTATTTTAAAATAGAGGTGTCCATTCAATGAGGTTTGAACAGAAACCTCATACATACTATCTAAACCCCTCACAACTACACCAATCATAATGGTCTGCCTCAATATTTTTTTTTAGGGGCCTCTATATTATTTTGATTTAGGTCTCCGTAAATATTAGACTAGCCTTGAATTTATTTAGAGAATAAAATACAACAAGTGTATCAATATATTGTTATCATTTCTTTTTATAATTATTTTCTTGAAATTTCTTCTTTTTTTCTCACCTCAAGAGAGAGGAACATAACTCAATATACTTGGGGTTCCATAAATGATCTACACTTAGATTTATTTGATAAATTCGTTAACAATGCCTCACTACATAGCGACGACTATGTAACAAAATAACATAGTGACGACTTATCATCATCATCATAAATTGTTTATTTTTTATATTATCCATTACTTAATATGTGGGGAATATATCGTTAAAAATAGCATTGATAACACTCTTTAAGTAAATGTTGATCGATAAGTATATTAATATATAAATGATGTTATGAATATGTATTGGGTTGACCGACATTTTGCGTTGAATCTAGACTAGTCATATGGTCATGCATGGTTGCTTCCACTATATTTCTTGGCTCTTGCCAACTACCTCATCTTCGTTTTAGTCCAATTCCATCCACCTATATCTACCAACCAAGGTACAAGAATACCACGATCCAAGAGTGCCACGTTGCAAGATCATAACCGTTCAATAGTAAGTGATAATCAAACGGCCATAATTAATTTTCAACAAACCCACTTTTTTCCCCCAACTTTTGCAACTTATCCCTCATCACCTACCAAACACACATAGCACACCAACACACATATTAATACAGTATTATTTATAATAATTGTAAATATATGTAGCCTCCAAATTAGAAACCTCTATATAAAGCTCAATTACTTCCTTCACATATCAGGAAATTCACAACTCTAATATTATTCTTTTATTTCATAATCATTTGAATTTCCATTCTCTCAAAATTCTAGGTACCACCTTCACAACAAATTAAGGAACATTAATTGATACTATTAGTATCAATAAGATATGGAAACAATATCAGCAGCTATCACAAAAAACAATGCCAATGAATCATTCTGCTTGATTCATGCTAAGAATAATAACATGAAAGTGAATGTTGATGATCCTTTGAATTGGGGTGTGGCAGCTGAGGCAATGAAAGGCAGTCACCTTGATGAGGTGAAGCGTATGGTGGAGGAGTACCGGAAGCCGGTGGTCCGTCTTGGTGGCGAGACACTGACGATTTCTCAGGTGGCTGCCATTGCTGCACATGATCATGGTGTGCAGGTGGAGCTGTCAGAATCTGCTAGAGCTGGCGTTAAGGCCAGCAGTGATTGGGTGATGGAGAGTATGAACAAAGGCACAGACAGTTACGGTGTCACCACCGGGTTCGGCGCCACCTCACACCGCCGTACCAAACAAGGTGGTGCTTTGCAGAAAGAACTCATAAGGTATTATTCTTAAATTGCACATCTAATTGCTATGTCCTTATAAGTAATTTTTTCATGGAATTCATAATAAAATGTATTGTTCAGTTGATTTAAAGTTTAAATTATTAGTTATTAATAGGGTCATGCTAACTTGTGCCCTTATGACACATACTTTAAATTCCTTAACATGTGTTCTAAACGTACAAGTTTGCATTTCCCTAAAAATAAAAACGGACTCCTTTAAAATGAAAACAAGTAGTAGGGTATGCTAACCACTATCTCTATACATGTACGTGATTTTTTTAAGGAGATGTAATTGCGTTTTTTATTGTTACATATGTTTTGTTTAGGAGAATGTTATGAATTTTTTAATATTTATTTAAATTGGTGCAAATGATTTAGTTACTTCTCTTAAAAAAAAATATATGGAAGTATATTAGTATCTCTTTTTAGTTTATAGTCAGCATAAATAATTGAAAAGAAGTTACGAGTGCTTATTCAACTTAATTCTTGTTTTTAGGTTTTTAAATGCTGGAATATTTGGAAACGGAACTGAGTCAAGCCACACACTTCCACACACGGCAACAAGAGCTGCCATGCTAGTGAGAATCAACACACTCCTCCAAGGTTATTCAGGAATTAGATTTGAAATCTTGGAAGCCATCACTAAGCTCCTTAACAACAACGTCACTCCATGTTTACCACTTCGCGGTACAATCACAGCTTCAGGAGATTTGGTCCCTCTATCTTACATTGCTGGTTTACTAACCGGAAGACCAAATTCAAAAGCTCATGGACCATCTGGAGAAGTAATTAATGCAAAAGAAGCTTTTCAATTGGCTGGAATCAATGCTGAATTCTTTGAATTACAACCAAAAGAAGGCCTTGCACTTGTTAACGGAACAGCTGTTGGTTCTGGTTTAGCTTCTATTGTTCTCTTTGAGGCTAACATTTTGGCTGTGTTGTCTGAAGTTTTATCAGCTATTTTTGCTGAAGTTATGCAAGGGAAACCTGAATTTACCGATCATTTGACACACAAGTTGAAACACCACCCTGGTCAAATTGAGGCTGCTGCTATTATGGAACACATTTTGGATGGAAGTGCTTATGTCAAAGCAGCTAAAAAGTTGCATGAGATGGATCCTTTGCAGAAACCAAAACAAGATAGATATGCACTTAGAACTTCACCACAATGGCTTGGTCCTTTGATTGAAGTGATTAGATTCTCTACCAAGTCAATTGAGAGAGAGATCAATTCTGTCAACGACAACCCTTTGATTGATGTTTCAAGAAACAAAGCTTTGCATGGTGGAAATTTTCAGGGAACGCCTATTGGAGTATCCATGGATAATACACGTTTGGCTCTCGCATCAATTGGAAAACTTATGTTTGCTCAATTCTCTGAACTTGTCAATGATTTTTACAACAATGGGTTGCCTTCAAATCTCTCTGCTAGTAGAAATCCTAGCTTGGATTATGGTTTCAAGGGAGCTGAAATAGCCATGGCTTCCTATTGTTCTGAGTTACAATATCTTGCAAATCCGGTTACAACCCATGTCCAGAGTGCTGAGCAACACAACCAAGATGTGAACTCTTTGGGTTTGATTTCCTCTAGAAAAACAAATGAAGCCATTGAGATCCTTCAGCTCATGTCTTCCACATTCTTGATTGCACTTTGCCAAGCAATTGATTTAAGACATTTGGAGGAGAACTTGAAAAACTCAGTCAAGAACACCGTAAGTCAAGTTGCCAAAAAGACCCTTACCATAGGCGTCAATGGAGAACTTCATCCTTCAAGATTCTGTGAAAAAGACTTGTTGAAAGTTGTTGATAGGGAGCATGTATTTGCTTATATTGATGATCCTTGTAGCGCTACATATCCATTGAGTCAAAAACTCAGGCAAGTGTTGGTCGATCATGCACTAGTTAACGGAGAGAGTGAGAAGAATTTGAACACTTCAATCTTTCAAAAGATTGCAACTTTTGAGGAAGAGTTGAAGACCCTCTTGCCAAAAGAGGTTGAAAATGCAAGGACCGCATATGAGAGTGGAAATCCAACAATCGCAAACAAGATCAATGGATGTAGAACTTATCCACTTTACAAGTTTGTGAGAGAGGAGTTAGGAACTGGTTTACTAACCGGTGAAAACGTCATTTCACCCGGTGAGGAGTGTGACAAACTATTCACAGCTATGTGTCAGGGAAAAATCATTGATCCTCTTCTTGAATGTTTGGGAGAGTGGAACGGTGCTCCTCTTCCAATTTGTTAACTGTGTTGGTTAATTCTCAAAATGTTTTATTTGTATTTATACAAGTGTATCAATAATCATTAGTTTTTTCATGCCTTTAACTAATACGAAAAGGTTCATTTCAAGTTCCTCTGATATCGAAAGTGAAATTTGTAATTTACTTTTAGGATCTTTTTAACGAGTGTTTGTTAAGAAACTAAATTAGAAGTCATAAGAGGTGTTGTGTTGAAAATTCAATGTTTAAAATTGTAAGGTATTGAATCTACATTCCAAGACAATATTTTCACATTTAGTGTCTTAATGTATATCTTTAGGGCATGTGTTAGTATTTTTCTACTTCTATAATATAATAATTTCATTTCTTCATAGGATCCTTTAGTTCAACTGTGCAACCATATATATAACTTTTAATGCCAATTTTAGTCATCCAACAAGTACACGGTGGTTAATTAGTCAACAAAATTAGCCGCAAATTCACCTTTGGAAGAAAAAGTATAAAATTATTACAATTTTTTAATTATAAATTTGTCTAAAATTATTGTATAACTTTTTTTTTATAATTATTGTATAAAATTTTAAGGTATTGAATCTATATTCCAAGATAATATTTTCTCATTTGGTGTCTTAATATTTGTCTTTAGGGTATGTGTGTTAGCATTTTCTTACTTCTATAATATTATAGTTTTATTTTTTTGTCGGATCCTTTAGTTCCACTATGCAACTATATAACTCATCACATATATAAAAGAAAAAAACTTTTAAGGTCCGTTTGGTGTTCATGATAGGAAGACAGGATATGATAAAACTATCATATCTTGGTTCCATTTGTTGTTTGATGTGTCAATAGGAAATGATAACTTAAACTCATTTATAATCCTATCATACTCCCCCTTTGTTATTTTTATCCTTAGTTTTTGGTGGTTAGAATTATCCTATCATGATTAACACTAAAATGCTTATTTTGTCCTCTCTCTCAATTCATCGATCATGTTCTCTATGCTCTCCATCCATCGACCTCTACCTCTTTCTCCATAATTCTTCAACTTCATCTTTTCTATTTGTTACAGATCTGACTCCAATTCCACCCTACAATCCCTTTTTCCTCAATTTGCTTAATTGTTTATTTGTTTCTTTCTTTCTTGATTGTCTATTTTGTATTCAAGTCAAATTTGAAAAGAGATGAAATAGAGAATTTTGGAATTTCGTATTATTTTCAACATAGACAACAATTAGTTTGGTTAAGAGTTTAGATTGTAATTGTATTTTTTTATAGGTTGTTGTTGATGTATGAATTTTTTTACAGGTTAAAGTTACACAAAGGGGTTTTGATAGAACTTTATAATTGAAGAAGGAAGAAGACAGTAAACAATTTTTTTAATTGAAGAAGTCATGATTTTTTTTAATTGACTTTAAGAAAGAAGATTATGGCACCCCTAAAAAAAGAAACAAGACGATTGACAATAATAGCTTTGTATCTAATTAATAATAACTTAATAATATTTAATTATAATTAATTACAAGGTTATATATGTCATTTAATTGTGATATATATGATATTATGTTTGTTATCATGTGTCCAACAAACATGTGATATGATAAATGTTTATCATGTCTATATCCTTTCATATCCTTATCCAGTTTTATATCCTATAATATATCTATCATATCATGTGCACCAAACAGACTCTTAATGTTAATTTTAGTTTCTCAAAAAAAATACACAAGGGTTAATTAGTCAACAAAATTAGCCACAAGTTCACTTGTAGAAAAAAAAAAATCTGAAGTCACAAACGAGCCACAAAAAATAAGGAAGAAAACTTGTTTGTACGTGAGAGATAGTGTTGGAAATTAAGAAGTCTCACATATGAGGAGATCAAGGATAGCTAAATTGTTTTTAACAGGTAGAAAGTTTGAGTTCATTGATTCAAACTTTTGAATTGTGGGCCTCCACACTATAAACACAAACTAACTCACTATACTTCTACACTCCACTTGAGCCTGTGCCATAATCCGACAATTGACATATTAACTCGTTGGTATATTTAAATATATGTTATATTAATTATCTAAAGTCTTTAATATAAAATAGACTTTAAAGTATGTTAACGTAACCGATCATATTAGACTTTTACAAAGGTCTGATCAAACCTTGGACTTTGATTTTTCTTGATTAGGTCACGCTCAAATATGACAAAGGCTACGTTTGGTAACACAAATAAGCTAGCTTATAGCTTATTGTACTAGCTTATAAGTTAGTTTGATAAATTTAGATGTGTTTGGTAACAAGCTTTTCTTATTAGCTTATAGCTTTTCTTCAGAAGTTAATTAGGTTGTGTTTGGTAACACAAATAAGCTAGCTTATAACTTTTTGGAATAGCTTATAAGCTTGTTTTTGTAGAATGAGACGTGTTTGATAAAAAGCTTTTCTCGTTAGCTTATAGCGTTTTTTGAGAAGCTAATTCAAGTAGCTTTTGAGCTTATAGCTTATAGCTTTTTATATTTTCTTCCAATTTTACCTTTTTATTAATTTAATTTAATTTTAATTAAAAAACTACCCACATTCTTATTCAACTACCCACGTTTAGCATCATGGTATGACTTTTCAAATTTTCTTGTTCACTTTCTTTTTTACTTGCTCTTAATTTAATAATAAATAATTTTATATAAAATTTACAATAAATAGTGAAACAAGTTTAGTTAAGTAAAATTCATAAAAAGAAAGTTTTGTTAAATAAAAAATGTCAATTGAATTCATAAATACATTTATCATTTGTGAGATGAAAATATTTTGAAATAAATTTAAACATTTAAAAAGAAATACATTAAGTAATAAAAATTGTATATATGATTTATAAAAAAAATAAACAAACATGCCTTTTAACGTCATTTTATATTTATTAGCTACTTCAACAGCTAATTTTACCAAACACTTTTTATTTTAATAAGCTAATTTTTCAGCTATAAGCTATAAGCTATCAACCATCAGCTATAAGTTAGTTTTTCAGCTATCAGCTAACTTATCAGCTATCAGCTAACTTATAGCTTATTTTTACCAAACACACCCTTAGAGTAGCTTTTGAGCTTATAGCTTATAGCTTTTTATACATATTGCCATTTTTAACCTTTAGTTTTATTTTATTATTTTTTATAAAAGAAAAAACTACCCACTATCAAGAAAAAAAACTGCCCATGTTTCACAATGCCTCTTCTTATATTTCTTTTCTTTTACTGTGCATCTCTCGGTTCAATTTATAAACCAATTTTTTTTTTTTTACAAATTGATATAAACCATGTTGTTATTTATGTTGCACTCATTCTTTCAATATATATATATATATATATATATATATATGTATATATATTGCACTCATAAATCATATTTATTACAACTCATTTAAATAAAAAGATATAATTTTCCATCAAAAATTAAAAATAAAAAGATACGATAATGGTATTTAATTAAACAAACTATATAAATTGAATTCATATATCACATATCAAAGATTTTTTTTTGTTTAAAGAATATCACATAGCAAAGATAAAAATATACTTTGAAATAAATTAAAATGTTTATAAATATATTTTATATAAAGAGTAAACATACATATACTTTTATGTCATTTTATATTAATCAGACACTTCAACAACTAATATTACCAAATACTTTAATTTTAATAAGCTAACTTTTCAGCTATCAGTCATCATTTATAAGCTTGCTTTTCAGCTATCAGCTATAAGTTAGTTTCTAGCTTATTTTTACCAAATAGACACCGTCTAGTTTGATTTAGCCTATTTCTACCCCAAACTCTCTCCCTTTTTTCGGTACCAAACTACCAATGTCCATTTTCCTTTCCATAACAAGACACTCCATCTACGCTAAATGCGGTATATGCCATGTTTGTCATCATCTCCCCTTTCAAGATCGATTTCCCATTGTTTCCTCTCATATTTGCTCTTTGTTTCACTAACATGTGCTCTCTTCTTTGATTCCAGGAGTTGCGAAGAGACCTAACGGTTTTTTCTTCTTTTCTGTTTCTAATCCCTTCATTTTATTGTTAACGTTAAACACTATTTCCTATTTTGGGTGACTATGCTAAGAGTGAGTTTGGCCAAACGTATTTTTTAACTGCTATTCTAATTTTAAAAAGGTAGGCCAAACACATTTTGAGAGAAGCTCTAAAAATAAATAAAAATAATTTATTTTATATGAATAAATTTTCAAAAAAGTTGCTCCACAATAAGTTGTCAAACGAAACTTTAAGACGTCTTTTGAGGAACTTTTTACATGCACCTATATATCTTGAATCCGGTACAATATAACATTTTGGTACTCTAGAATTTTTCTTTTGGTACTCTAGAATTTTGTGGTTGGTGTAACAACTCGGTAATTCAACACAGATGAAGAAGTGAAGTACTCAAGTTGTATTCAATAAACTTTGGAGTAAAACAGTACAATAAAGATAATGTAGTACAATTTGTTAGAATGATATAGGAAAGGTAAAGAAGGATAAAAATGCTATAGCCCAAGTACAAGACTAATAGCATCCAGAAGAGCATAAAGCTCGCATAGAGAAGAGAGTGATTCCAATAATTTTTATGGGCACTTTTCTTGCTAATCATTTATTCCTTGTACATAGCGTTGGTTTTTTCTACGTTACATATTCATGATTTGGGGGTAATTTACCCCTATCAAAGAAAAATCCACTTTTTCATCTTTATTCTTACAATAGTTACCATTTTCATCTCAAGAACATCAAATTGTTTTATCTCTTTCATTCAACATGTAATCTCCAACTCGTTCGGTCTAGAATCGAATCTTCCTTTTCATTAGGGATAAACTACCCATAATTCATCAAAAGATAATGTAGACCTAACCGATAGGTTTTTTCTTACAATCAATTATCATTTTCATCTCAAGAACATTATTTTTCTCCATCTCCTTCACTCAACATGTGATCTTCATTTCCTACGTTCTATAATCGAATCTTATTTGTCATTAGGGGTAAATTTAGCTTTATTATCTTAATTGCTGGATCAATTGACACATGTCCATTTTCACTAACCACTTTGTTAATTCCACTTTGATGACTTAGCTTTTCTTCTATTGATATCATAACAGGGCGGAGACTAGCGTGCGCAAGTCGTTCATATCATGTACCATGCGCAAGTTTAACCAATGGTTGGATAACCATGCTCCATGATCTCTTATCATGCATAATCAACATACAAGATTTTTTTATTCTAGTTTCTCTCTCCTCTCTCATCGCAGGAAAAACACAGTCTGATAAAAATTGCTGGTATAATAATATTTTAATTTTATTGACTATATGAAAGTGAAACAATTTAATAGGATCCAACAAACAGATTTGTTTGCTAAATTAGTTATCAATACATAGCCCTTTGTCTAATTCTCTTTCTCGTGTTCAACAAGAACACATTAATTTGGTTTCTGTACATCTTCTTTCTTATTTATTTTTTTATTTTTCTTATGATTCTCAATGACTCTTTTGTCTCTTCCAAAGTTCCCTTTTATATTCGTGGTGATTTCTAAAGTTAAATTTTAATTATCTGCTTTTGACAAAGTTGGTTAATTTTTCTTGTCAAAAAAAAAAGTTGGTTAATTTTTAATTGTTCACTCAAAGATATTTTTTTATTATCATCGGGTTCTTAAAAAAAGCACTATGGATCAAACCCAAAATCAAAATTTGCTCTTTCTTTTACATCATAATCAAATTTTAGTCTTAGGTTTTGTTGATAAATTGTTAATTGTTGCAGCTAAGAACATTGGAAAATTAAACAAGGATGCTGGTGATAACACTCAATTTTTTTGTGGTTTTGAATCTTCATGTTTTACCCATTTTCTGGGTAGTTCATGAATTTTTTTTTTTTGCATGGAAATCAAACATTAAACATTTAGGTATCTATTATTTTAAATATAAATATTCTGTTTAAGTTTTGTTTGAATTTAAGTTCTAGCCAAAGGAAATAAACTGTCTTTAGGTATGTAGAATCATAACATTGGCGAAGCAGATAATTGAATGATGGTGATGTTGCTGCATATTTGAGTGGTTGGATGGGGATGGAGAGGAGAGAGAATAGAAAAAGTGAGAACAAAATAAACAAGTGTTTGGTATTGTTGGTCGGATCTGGATCGTCTCCAGCGGATCCTCTCCAGCGGTCTCTCCTGCTCCTAATCCAACGGGTGAGGAGTTTTAAAGGAAAAGAATAAAAATTGAAAAGCTGGAGAGGAGGAAGAGCAACGGTTGAGATTGAAGCAGAATTGACAGCATGAGAGAATCGGCAGGAGAGGATCCGAATCCATTGTTGGTCTATGCTAAAAACTATAGAGTTTCACAATCCAATGGATATAATTTTTTTTTTGGCTTAATTGCAGTTTTAGCCCCCTAACTATCACGAACTTGCGATTTTAGCTCCATATAAAAACAATAACAAATCAGCCCCCTATGTTTAGCCCCTTTTGCAGTTTTGGGCCCAGGCCAATTTTGACCAATTCAACGCAGACGTGGCACCGCCAATCTTCTCACCGTTTGCCACGTGGCACCTCACTTAAGTGATGTGGGTGCCACATCTGCGTTGAATTGGTCAAAATTGGCCTGGGGCCAAAACTGCAAAAGGGACTAAACATAGGGAGCTGATTTGTTGTTGTTTTTTATAGAGGGCTAAAATATCAAGTTCGTGATAATTAGGGGGCTAAAACTGCAATTAAACCAATTTTTTTCTTTCCTTTGCTCACGGTGGGAGACTTATTAAGCTCTCCCACCCTAGAGAGCGTCTCATAACAGATGGTACCAGCACCCTCGTAAATAAAAGTTTAAATGAATTTCTATTTTCTACACTGCTTTTAAATAATGAGACACTTCCTAAGTTGTTCTGACCCTTTAATTCTCTTGCTCAATTGTTTTTTACTTTGTTAAGAAAACTAGTAGTAATAAATTGATGGCAAGTTTCGAAATTATATTAAAGGCATAAAAAAATACGGAGAACAAAATCAATCTTAAGTAAGGGTTTGGTCGATTCCAACCTTTGTATTCTTTTTTCTAGACGTTGTGTTGGTGGTTTTGGGTTTATTGTTTTACCTTTGGTTTGCCATTCTTTTCGATTTTACCATGGCATAGTAATGACTATATCACTTCAACTCCACATCTTTTCAAAGTTTGACACAAGACACTTGGATGGTATGGTACGGTGGAGTGAAGAGATGCGGGAGTTGAAAAACAGTGTCATCATCCTGATATTCTAACCAAGAAACAAAAGGAACTACATGGATAATTAAGGACTCAACTATATATCAATATGTGAGAGGTTCCAAGTAGGCCCTTATGGGTGCAAACAGCTCTACTGAAATAGACTTCTCAAATTTTTAGGCCCAAAATATTTTTTTATATGTTTAATACATGAAGCAATCCAATATATATATTAAAAACGCGTTAGTATAACATAAATATTAAGATGACTTGATTGTTGAGAAGCGTGTTTGCATTATTGTTGTCATGGATTTAACTCCCAAAAGCCAAGTCAAATACTTTTTTTTAATTTAATTATTTTTTTCAGCATGATTAGGCCTCACTTTAGGCCTAATTTATCATGAATTTGAGTTCTAAATATCCTCAGTGCTCTCTTTTCCCTTTAAAACAAAATATAACTTTTTTTTTAGAACACATGTAACTTTTGGCTCATAGTTATCATGTAAAATAGCAAAGCTCTAATTATAAACTTTTTTTTCTTTTAAAAAAAGTTGTGTTTTTTTATTAGGGTCTATCTTTACTATCAGAGTCGAGCCTCCAGTTTCATAAGAACGGTCCTGGTTACAAGTCTTCCTTTTTATGTAATATTGCAATTTATAAAAATTTCCAACATGCACATGTCAATGTTGCTTTAGTATAAAATAAAAATTAAAAATTTCCGTTCCTGAACATAGCTCAGTTGATAAGGACAGTGCATAGTAATAGGTTACTTGATCAAAAAATTAAAATTTCCAATTTATTTATAATTTTTATTTTAGATTGAGAACAGGGCCAACTCTGTAACTTATTTACGCCATGGGTCAACTGAAATAATGAAGTCCATCTTAATCATATTATTTGAATTGTTTTGTCTATGCACAATGGCAGAGCTTAAAAAAAAAAAAAAATTGGATTGCCAAAGTGATCGAGATAAAAAAAAAAAAGCTGCAACTTTAAAAAAAATATCAACAGTGGGGCTACATATACAATCGGTCAATTCCTTCAAAAAAAAAATGTACGAACAGTCAAAATAAAGAAAAACAACTCACTGAAGAGTAGACAAATAAATCTAAGAAATATCACACCAAACAACAAAAGATAAACACCACAAACTATTTTTCTTTTACCTAACCAATCACCAACCCTATTAAACTACTAAATTTATTCTTTAGATGATATAAAATGATCTAAAACGTAAATAACTTATTCTACTAAGGAACTGGTCATTACAACATTTAGTGTTGTGAATTGATTCACAAATTGCTTGAATCATTAACAAAGAGAAGCACTTTAGAAACCTATTAGACATTGGTAAATCCATGTTTTGTTAAATAAAGAAACAATTAAAATACAATTAGTATATCATTTAAATTAAAAAAAATTAAGTATTAGAACTCCTAAAAAAAATATTAGATAAATCACACACAATTTATTTTCTTTCATTATCATGAATTAAACACGACTCTTGGAGATGCATTTAAATCACAAACAACAACATCAACTGCATGCATGAATCACCAATATATCTTATAAATAATACACATTTTTCTCTTTTTTCATGTATTAAATATGACTCTTTGAGATCTACCAATATTAAAGACGACTCTTTAAGTTATGGTCGTTCTTAAGATTTTTCATGCACTAGACAAACTAAATGAATGATGTCTTCATAATCATGTCATTAGAGATGTTTCCTTCGTATTATTTGTTGCAAAATAATCAACAATATACTTATAAGCAATGTTCTTTAATTAAGAAGAAAAAACATTTTGCTAAAAATCAAAGCAAAACTATTTTATATAGCTAGTTAAAAAATAGATCTCATATAAAATTTTAATAACTTCAATTTAGAAAAATGTGATTCAAAGATGCAATTAATGCTAACCCGGTTTGGTAATATTATTCTATAAAATCATACAAACATTAGGAAAATAATAAAATATCTTTAATGATATCGTCAATATCGTAAAGTTTGATTTTGAATACTATCTTCTTTCTTTAGGTAAGCAAGGCCATCACTTGGAAATTTTGAATTGCAAGTTGCAACCAAACAATCACCTACTAACTGAAATGATTTTTTTTTTTAATTCTTTGAACATCATATGCAAAGTACCAAAAGGTCAGCTAAATTATGGTTATCTCATCTATCACCAAATTTTCCTGTATGGTATTCATCCTTATAAGTAAAACAAAAAAATGAACTATATTATATATATTTAAAACACTGATATTAGCACCATCTCAAAAGGATAGAACAAAAAACACACCATATATCACGTACGGTTACAAAATATTCTAAAAGTGATTTGACATCATCAAACTACTGTGCCATTCTCATTTGTATCAAAAAAATATTCTCCCAAAGAGCTCCATACTGATCAATTATTTGTCTCTGTATTCCTTCATAATTCAAATATTTAATGTTGTGATGCTGCATTGGCAAAGGATGACTATACAACCCCTCCAAACTCCCATCATACCTGAATCAAACTCTTCACAATCAGAGTGAAATTCTTTCAAACGAAATGATACTCGATTTAAAAGAAATAATATCCTCATCCACCAACCAATTATGTGCTTCTTGGAAACTTATCCAATTCCAAATCACCAAAATTCCACACTTGCACTCTATTATCAATTTCCACGCATTGTTAACGATAGATCCAATTTTACAAATGGTGTTACTGTCATTTTGCTCTTAAAAACTAAAACAAACTAGTCAAAACCACATCCTATCTCAACAACTTCTAATTTGCTAAAGAGCTTCGGATTTGATATTTGTAGATGGACGAATTCCACAAAACAACAAAATTAACTAAACAAACTATTCCATTACAACATCCAATTAGCCTAATAAACATGTTTTCAATGTTTAAAGATACTAAATTTTGTGTTGAGTGCCGCCATGGTGAAGAATGAACGTGGTCGAATAGCAATTTGAAACTCAGTTTAATCGTTGGTGAAACTTAGGAGTAAATGTGGGTGTTTCATTGAGATGACAAGATGTTTTCGAGCGAATTTGGAATCGAAATTAATCCATCGCATGATTTATTAACTGTCTGAATTTTAAGGTCTTTCTGCTGGCAATTGTTTCCAAGACCATTAAAATGTTCTTATTCATGTTAAAAAAATTTAAAAAAAATCACGTATTAGAAGTTTGAAGTTTCTTGTTATAGGAACAAGTTGTTATATATGCGCTGTTAGTATATTTGAATAATAAAATTGAATGATACATTGGATTATTGATGACATAGTTTGGGTAATTTAGAGTATTCATGATAAATTGAACAATTTGGAGTTTTTTGTCGAAATAATAAGTGTCTCAAGCAACCACTACTATTAATATTGAAATCAAATTACTTCTTCAAAAAATAATATTGAAATCACATTATAGAAATCCCAACAAATTGTACCCAAAAAAAATCCCTACAAATTATCTGATGGTAAATGGTGATGAAAACATATACATTGTATGAAATGAGCATGAGGAATAATATTCTAATGATGGCTCTGCTAGGGTTTGTGCAACCTGCGCCGTCTTGTCCATTCCAATCGGTTTTCTAATTCATGCTGCCTTCAATTGCTAATTCCTATTGTTCAATTGGATCACGTCTTCTTTTTGGCAAATTCGGTGGAGAATTGGCAATTAGCAAAAGCACCGCTTCACACAAATTTACCAGTTTTTTGAGAACTTCCAGCTTTCGTTCCTTTTCTTCCACCGGCCGATCGCTGCTCCAGTTGCTGCCATGTCATTCGATTGGCAAGCAGAGTTTTCCTCTCAATCGGCCTTTTCACCAGCCGCACAACTGTGTACGTCTTCCACACATGCGGTCACATCATAGGGTATGTATGCAACCAAGGATATTTCGCAGCAGACTCAACCGGTTCCAGTACAGCTGAAGGTTACCTTTGCACAGGCTTCCTTTGGTGCACATGATTACGAGACAAATATTATAAACTATCATATATCCTATCTAAATCCGTTGTTTGATGCACTAATAAGATATGATAAATAAAACTTATTTCTAATCTTATCTTATATCTCCTTTGTTATTTTTATCCTTAGTTTTTGGTAGGTTAGAATTATCCTATCATGATTAACACTAAAATGTTTATTTTGTCCTCTCTATCAATTTATCGTTCATGTTCTCTATGCTCTCCATCCATCGACCTCTACCTCTTCCTCCATAACTCTTCAACTTCATCTCTTCTATTTGTTACAGATCTGACCCGAATTCCACCCTACAATCACTTTTTCCTCAATCTGCTTAATTGTTTGTTTCTTTCTTTCTTGATTGTCTATTTTGTATTCAAGTCAAATTTGAAAATAGATGAAACAGAGAGTTTTGGAATTTCGTATTATTTTCAACAGAGACAACAATTAGTTTGATTAAGAGCTTTGATTGTAATTGTAAATTTTTTATAAGTTGTTGTTGGTGTATGATTTTTTTTTACACGTTGAAGTTACACAAAGGAATTTTGATAGAACTTTGTAATTGAAGAAGGAAGAAGACAGTAAACAATTTTTTTAATTGAAGAAGACATGATTTTTTTTAATTGAACTTTAAGAATGAAGATTATGGCACCCCTAAAAAAAAGGAAGAAGACGATTGACAATAATAGTTTTGTATCTAATTAATAATAACTTAATTATATTTAATTATAATTAATTACAAGGTTAATTATGTCATTTAATTGTGATATATATGATATTATGTTTGTTATCATGTGTACAACAAACTTGTAATAGGATAAATGTTTATCATGTCCATATCCTTTCCTATTCTTATCCAATTTCATATCCTACCATATCTCTATCATATCATGTGCACCAAACAGGCTCTAAGTGGCTCCGTAACGACAATTGACGAGCAGCTGCCACTTCCAATCATCAAAGGTGATTCTCTAAGTATTAAGATTAAACAGGCATAATATGAAAAGGGAATTGATGAATGTAAGAGGCTTCTACATGGCAGGTTAGTTATGAGTAAGGGAGATAAACCGTATACTGCTAAGGATTTATTTTTGAAACTCTCGCAGCTGTGGAAACTCGCGGGACATGCAGTGGAAATTGGTATCATTAGGGAGAGGTTTTTATGAATTTCAGTTTTCAACTCTAGAGGACATGCGCAATGCTTTGGCTCTTGGCACGTCTAACTTGAAGTCGGGTGTCCTCCGTCTTTCACAATGGACGAAGGACTTTAACCCTTATACGCAGCACCAAACTCACTCCCAAGTTTGGATACGATTGATGGATTTGCCTCGAATATTGGAGGGAACAGACGTTGCACGAGATAGCCGGAGCAATTGGAACTCCTTTGATCATTGATTCTGCAACTCAGAACCGTCGTTTTGGGCACTATGTGAGGATTCTCGTGGACATTGACCTTTCAAAACGCATTTTTGATGAAATTATGGTGGAAATAAATGGTTTTTCTTTTCCAGTGGAAGTGGTTTACGAGCGTGTAACATTGTTTTGTAGTCATTGTCGCATCATCGGGAACAATATCTCTAACTACAAATGGATACATCCGGAGAAGGAGCATGGTAATCTTGGGAAAAAAACCAATGATAGAGGAGCCTCCTACGGCCAAGAAAATTCTGAAACAGTGGCAAGAAAAGCAACTAGGTCACATGGGCACCTCAAATGCTGCAGCAACACAACAACAACAACACGCCTAGCAACAGATGGACTCAAATGCGGTTTCGGCAGCCTCAACACCAGCACCAAAATTGATTACCCCGAACAACAATAATGTCGCAGAGAATGAGGTACAAGAAACACAACTTACTAAGGAAAATCATTCTTTTCACTTTGCACTTGATAATGTTACAAATGAGATTGTAGGTTCGCGGCATTTAGATACTACTCGGCCAATCTTAGAACGGGTGGAACCTTTGGAGAAAGTGTGACTGTCGAGGGCAGTACCACTCTCTCTTCCCTCGGGAGTTCGACTCCGGTGACGCAAATTGTGGAGGTGAACACATGTGAGATTTGTCTCACGCTTCGTAAAGATATGGATTTGGTACAGCAAGTGTTGGAACAACAAGATGAAAATAATGCGCATTTCGACCAGAGATTATGTTGATTGATGAACCTAAGGTACATATAAGTTGTGCAGATAAGTTGGCTAATTATGGGCATGGTGTTACGAATCCTTTCTGGTGGGATGTTTTACGAACTTTTATTAGCTAGGAATTTTTTAGAGACTGGGTGGGGCTTCCTAATTACCGTTTTCCTTAGGTCTCCGGTTTTATTTTGTTTTTTGTTTTCTTTTTGCGGGTTCAGGTCTGGTCCCCCCGTTTGTACAATTTTTCCTTTTTTAATAAATTTTATGAGCTTGGTGGCAGAGGACGGAGGTGACTTTGGCGTGCCAACCTATAAAATGAAATGAGCATGGGCAGAAAAAACTTCTATATTTGATCAAAATATGCATTTATGGCTAATAAGAGTAACAACAATGTTCAAAACTTCAAATTGGATAAAGAGTTTATAACTATAGAATTAAGTATTTTACAATTAGAAGTAAGTTGAGTTTCAAAAAATTGACCACAACAAAGACACGAGCTAAAAAAACAAAGAACAAAATGGAAGAGATCGATCCCACTAAATCAAGTCTCTAAACAACATAGGGGTAGACACAACTCAACTTTTCATTGCCAAGTGTTTGTCGATTGCCAAATATATTTTTACTGAAATGTTGACTTTTCCTTGATTTTGAATTTGCCTAATTCATTGTGAACAAATTTTCAAATTTTCTTACGTAACATATGTCCCTCCATGTTTAGGACGTGTCTCTTTCAAAATGGTGTGTCTATTGACATGTAACTAACATGAGCTAAGATCCTCTCCATTTAAACTCTTTTCCATTACACAAAAACTAACATGTACAAGCAGGGGCAAAGGCAGAAATTTAAAGTTAGGGGAACCGAGTACAACAAATACTTTTTTTTAACAAACAATAAATATAATTTGATTAAAAAAATAATTTTTGACAAAAGATATATAAGAAACCTTAAACTAATATTTTCTTGTTTTTTAAAGAAATTTATAACTATATTCAGTATGAGAGACATTATTAATACCCTTGTAAAAAAATAGAAAAATAATAAGGCAAGTTTTATGGTACACTCTAAAATTTGAGTGTACCGGTATACCAAATCGTTAAATTAATAATTAAATGAGTTGTTTTTTTTAAGAAAAAGAATTATTTTCTATCATTGACAATTATAATAATTAAATCTTATTTACCAAAAACGTCAACGAAATAAAATATACTTTTTTGAATTTTTGTTACTCATAACAAAGAATATCGATTATTTTTTATGAGAAAATTTTAAAAAATTTAATATGATTCTTATAAACAATGAAATGATGTGTTTTCTTATTAAATGATGTTTTCTAAAATATAAATATTGACAAATAGCTCTTTATTCCATAAAATGATCGTTAATTTATAAATTTATGAAACAATACCCGTACACCTCAATTTCGAGATGGTTTCTTTCCGACATTCACGTCAGCCATAACACTACTTCCATTGTTCGTTCTAGTTTGGGATTTTTTTTTTTCATCTGCCTCAAGTGTGAAATTTATATACCAATCTGCCCCGTTTAAAATTTTAAATACCAAACAACCCTGGTTTGGGTTTGCCCTTGAAGTTCGGTTAACATTGTAATATCCCGCTTAAATGTGACTTAACAGTGTTGCAGGAACTAAACGAAAGGAATGGCAATTATGAAAATAAGTGGCAATGGCATATTTGTAATTTGTGGGAAAATGGTTATAGGATAAATATGAAAATGGGCAATGTTTCTACTCATTTTCTTTGCCTCAAAAATCTGAAATTTGCTCTCCCTTTTCCTCTCATTTTCGCCCTCCCCTTTCATCTTCACTTCATCATCAATCTTTAACCCTTAACCTAGTATTTTCCTCCCCAAACTCTCTTGTGATAAGCAAGCTTTTGTTGGTGAAACTTGGAGCAAGGAAAGCCAAGGAGTAGAGGATTTCTTGAGTAGAGATTTTGGAGCTTGGAGCTAGGGTTTTGAGTTAAAGCTTGGCAAGGATTGGAATCAAGTATAAGGTGAGCTCCTAGTGGGTTTTAGAACCCTCCTTGTTTAAGTATTGAAGTTTATAGTTTATAGTCAAGTTTGTGATTATAGAACCCTAATCTTCCTCTTTATAGTAATTCCTTGTTCTAGCGTGTTATAAGCTGTTTATAGGACTTAGAAATGTGCCATAAGCTGTATGATGATTGGGTGTGTTTGATTGTGCCAAGAATGGTGAAATTTATGCTTTGAAACTGCTCTATGTTGCCCAACTGCAGGTAAAATCGTGTCACGATTCAGCAACCGTGTCACGATTTTACAGGCAGGAACAAACACGAATTCTGGGCATGGAATCGTGACACGATTCCAAAATCGTGTCACGATTTTGAAGGAGGCAGAACATGAAATTTTTCCACATTTACTTGCACCATTCCAGCTATTCAACATTATCCCAAACTCATTAAGCGATGTGTAATGGCTATGTATCTCTTTATAGTGTTAAAGGACCTATCTCTTAGGGCATGACTAAATCATTAGGGAAGGCTTATAGTTTGATGATTAGAGAGCCTAAAGAGGTGAACAAGTCATAGAAAGGTTCCTTTGGAATCCATAAGCATGGAATGTTAGCAATCATAGTTAAAGATATAGTTAATAGAGTTGGTTTTCCAACAATTATAGGAGGCTTATGAGAACGATAAGCCAAGGTTATAGATTACAGGTTATAGATTACAGGTTATAGATTACAGTATTGTTATAGAATCAAAGTAACAGATTATACGTTCAAACGTTAAAGTTAAAGAATTAAAGAATTAAAGATCAAAGTTATTGGCGTGCTTGCACGTTTCACAGTCATAGGCATGTTCAGCAGACTCCGGGATACGCCGGATGGGATCTCTCCGAGAGGGTTATCCACATGCAATTTCATAGGGAGTCCGGTGATAGCCTGATATGATAGGAGTTTCACCGGTTCATAGGGAGACGTATCTCGGGGTTGCTCCACCCGGGGTGCCCTCCGTAAAATGAACTCAGATAATTGTTTGTTCAACGCTAACAGCTAACATAAAACTGCTATCGAACTGTTGATACGTTTTATGATTTATAGTTATAGTCAAAGTTACAGTTACAGTCATAGTTACAGGAAACATACAGTTATAGTTATAGATAGTTATCAGAAAGTGATCTTAGGTCTTCCCCTCGATCACTAAGTTAAAGTTATAGGCAGATTACAGTTATGATTATAGACAGCCACAGCAAAGGTTATAGGCAGTATAAGTTATAGTTACAGGAAGACTTATAGTCATAGACAGATAAAGACTTGGCGATTCTAGATTTCCCCTAAATTGCCAAGGTAGGCATGGCGATCCTAGGTTCCCTGTGGTTGCCAAACAGTAGGTTGGGTAGAGCTCACTGAGACATTATGTCTCATCCCATTCCTTCTGGTGCAGGGTTACAGGCATGTCAGAGGTTCGTGACGAAGATCTTCATAGAGGTACTGGATGGAGTGCATTTGCTCGTTGTGTACCAGCTCAGAAGCTTAGTGGACATTTGTATAAGCATTGTATAAATATTGGATTACTTGTACAACGAGTATTATGTATTCTTTCATTTGTAAAGTATGAGTTTTATTATTGAAATTTTTAAATGTATCCAGTATCAGTTTAACGCACATGCTAATATACTAGTTAAAGTTAGTATGGGTGTTACAATTGGTATCAGAGCAGGTCGATTCAGACCGTGCCATGGGTCGTTTAAGATTCAATAAAAGTAGTGGAATCATTGGGTTCCAGATGTTGTTCTAAATGTCATGTCTAGTTGAGCCTGATCAACTCAGTCTAGTATATGACAGTTAGGATAAACGTCCGAGAGCTGAATGTGACCAAGGAGGAAAGAAGTGTACGAAGGGTGAAGGTTCAGACGTCAGATTCTAAGACGAAATTTGCAAAGTGTTTAATGTCGAAGGATGGTTCCCTAACAGTGAAGTAACTGAGCCAGTTAATGGCCAAGTTTCAGGAAATTAAGAATATCTAAGAGTAAGGTCAAGTACCTTGACTAGTTGGACGCATCCTAGAGCGATGCCTTCTCCGAGGAGATGTGTAGAGTAAAGAATTATGGAATACACTAAGAAATGATTTGGAATCTTAATGGGAACCAAAATTTGGAAAGTTAAAGTGAACTGTACAATTAGAGTTTTAATTCCGGCTGCAGATGCAAAGGATTGTAATACCAAACCCAGCGACTTGGAATAAGGGATAACAAGTTAACGATTGGAAACTCTGGGCTTCCAGTGACTATATAGTGTGTAAGGTGGAAGGACTTGCACACTTAAGACGGACGAGATTTAAATATCTGATAGGTAAGAGACTCATTTATGGATTAAGCGAATTAATGAATAGATGGAACAGGTTACCTTCCTTTATTGTGGGCCATCAAGATACTTGGTATGAGGAACGCGAGTTTAGCAACAAGTGAAGGAAACCCCGGTAAGGGTATGAAGTAAAGGTTGAATTTTATGTTGTCGGATTATAGCAGACCGCTTTCGAGGATTAAACGGAAATTAGTTAAGAACTATTTTGAGGCTCTGGCAACAGGAAGAACGTCACTTATATATAAGTTACAGTTAAAGTATGGTTGAAGTTAAGGAGTTCTATTTTCTCTTTCGATGGGCTCCTCGCATACGTATTCGGGTAAGCCGACAAAGATCACACTATGTTGGTATGTGTTAAGATGGTAGAAAATACATACTTTGGATTGTTGGAAACCATGAAGAGGGCAACGGTCGAGAAGTCAGATGGACTATCATTCAGATAACGAGATTAGAATGGAATTGTGAATACAGTAATAAGTTATAGGAAGGATCCAATGGAAAGTGTTAAGTATTGAAGCTTACAGATTTATTAATCGGGTACTCGAAGAGGTGCATCATGTGTTTGAATTTACAGGAGAACCGGTAAGGTTAAGTTTTTACAGACGGATTATTTCCGGAGTAACCAAGGGTTATGTTAGAGTTATGTGGACCTAAGTGTCTTGGAAAAGGTTGTGGATGAGAAATCCCTACGGATAATTATAGGATGAGACTCGATTCATTAATCGATTAAGTATATGAAAGACGAGGGTTTCCGGAAGTCATAGAATGTTTCTAGAAGTTGCCACCAGTAAATAATGTATGAACTTAAGTTGTTTTAATAGGAGCATCATTGGGCTCGTATTCATTGTTAAAGACTGTCTACAGGGTTCGGTGTTTTCATGAAAGTAAGAATTTCGTTTATGTTCGAAAGGAAACGCAAAGTCAAGCGTCGAGCGATCAGTAAGTTGAACAGGTGGATTAAACCACAAGAGAAATTATAAGATAAGATGGTCATGAGTGGTAACTACAAAGTTATAAAGTTAAAAGATTGGCTAAGGAGATTCTATATGGTAATAGTGGTGTATTACTTCTATTCCAAGGTTAATTGTTTAAATCAGAGTCGCGCAGCGGAGAAGTAATCCAATTATGAGTTAATAGACAAATCAAAGCTGAAGTTTAGAGAAAAGGATGTTTGTGAAGTCCTTGTCAGAGGAATTATAGGAAAGGTATTTAGAGATTAAATCCCAAGTTACAGAATATGTGTAAGTAATGATGATTTGAACTTATCATCAGTTCTAACAGGGAATTTTAATAAATAAGTCGACGAATGTATCAGGCCCCGAAACTCATGGGATAAGAGAATCGAAACTGGATGATAACTTTAAAGGATGTAATTATAGCACGCGAAGTAGGCCACACTTAATACGGTGATTTAGCTGTTTAGCTTAGTAACTTAAAGTTAATTTGAGTAGTAAGTTTAATCAAAGAGGAATTATGCCGTGGCATACAGTTATTCCGCATCGTATCCGCGTTATGCTAGCATGTCGCATGTAACAGGCATGTAACAGGTTATGATTAGTATTATGTATACTGATCAGGCAGAGTTTATGCTACTTAGATAGTAGTGTAACATATTTTATAGTCGGGTGACATGTATCGGTAACCGTGGTACGCAGTCGGTAATGTTTTAACAGGAAAGTCTTAAGCAGAACGGGTTTGTTGTTATTGGACAAATTTCGGTAAAGTAGTTCAGAAATTCTTGAACTTAATGTTAACAGTTAAAGGAAGGAAATGTTTTACACAGATCAGAAGAGTACTCATAGTTTATAGTAAAAGGCTACGTTAATTGAGGTTATGAATTAAAGGATTCAGAGTTTAAGAGTGCTATTTTGATAGCGAACAGAATAGGGTTTTCTTTTCGAAAACGGAGAATGTCCTTGGACAAAATAAGTTATAACGCCAACGGAATGTAACCATAATTTATGTTATGGGATTGTGAATGTTCAAAGAATACAAGTATGAATCAAAAGTTAAGAGAGTGACCTTGGTTGACGTGGTTTTGTCTCAAGTATAAGTTGATTAAGTATGGTGTCCCATTAGTTGGACAATGATGAAGCGATGTACCGTGTATCCGATAGTAGTGTACACGTATTCGAGCGTGTATGGAAGCTATGTGTTATGGACTGCATTATATGATGATATGTTAGACGGCTTATGCCACACGTTACTTAAATTGGATTTTCATAAGTTTGAAAGTATTGGTAAAGAAGAAAGTTCCTAAGATCTTTGGCTATATGTTATTGTTGATTTATTAATCGGAGCATAACTGACTTATGTGATTTTTTTGAGCCTTAAGGTTTCCCGCAGTGGGAATGTGAACAATGTATATGCTTGAGATAACAGTTACATCAGGATGTCAAAGAGAAGTGAACTTGTACCATAAGTTCAGCCACCACTTTGAAATTAAATCGTGGAGGTAGTTGTAATAGATTTCATTTCCGTCTGAGGA